>CM057822.1:66169348-66281402 GCA_030067965.1 Latrodectus elegans | reverse complement strand
ACATTGATTTGAATTAAAAATAACAAAATAATTATTCTTTCAAATGCCAGTGGTTAACGCAAAAGCAAAAAATTAAAAACAATTCCTAACCTATTTTATATGGTATTTTTATTACAAACGCATTATTTAAATTTTCTACCAAACTAAGTTGCAACATTCTAATGCAAACATCACAAAATTCCGCATCTTCTATTATATATTAAAATAATATCTACTGTAATCAGTAATTTCAATATTTAATTGCAGGATAAAAAATTTGAGTGTTACAGTTATGAACGAAGCATTTAATGAAGTAATTATATTGGATACAATATGGTATTCTGCTATTTCAGCCAAAATCTCATAAATACTTAATGTCAATGTAACTTAAATATAATGTTAAAGCATTTTAGAGAAATTCTCTATCTCCTTCCCAATAATTTGATTTATGACTGTATTGTCTCCTCTTCTATATTGACTTAAATCAAGTGATTGACATATCAATCCTTGGCCTTTAGAATTGGATTATTTGTATAAGTTCCAAGCAGTGAAAGTCTTACAAAATATATGGTACATAAGTATAGTGTTTTCAAACGGTGAGTAACTTTGTATCCTTATAAATAATTCTACAAACCTGAAAATATTACGCAAGAATCCAAAACAAATTAATTGTTTTTGTTCTATTATATATATATTTCTCAAATGCTCATCATGAGTAAACTTTAAATATTTTGTATTTACTATTTATATATGACTATAAATTGTGTTTTTCTGTGCTGCTTAAATGATGGTTGGTTAAGGAATATGCCACTGTTTCAGTACAAATGTTGGTCTTCGAGTAATAAAATGATTCATTATCCATTTTAAATCATAGCTAATTTTAAATTAGTTCAATATGAGTAACCAACAATAAAATCAAACTCCAACAAACATGTATTTATTTCAAAGAAAAATTTAAAAGTATTTGGATAGTGAATAAAATGCAATTTAACTTTAATGGTTATAAGACTCAGCGGAAAGTGAGATAATATTTTATTAAATACACATTTTACAGAAAATATCATGTAAAGTAATTATACTTTTTAGTAGTGAGTAAATAAAAGAACAGTTGTGATTAATTAATTGAAGTATTTGAGTAAATTTTTAAAACGTTTATATTACAGCAACACTTTTGCAATGACTTTATTTCTTAGAAACTTGAGACAATATTCATGATCCCTTACAAAAATAAAAATGAAAGGATAATATTTACTATTAAGATATTCATTTACATTATGAGTATATTTGACATTATATATTCATAAGCTAAATATTTTTTTCTATCTGGGGAAATTTTAAATCGAACAACACTCTATCCCGAAGGGAAGTGCTTTGGAATGTGCATTTGAGATGTTTTGTACAATATGAAAATAATATCATTGAACTCTCTTATACTTATTATTGAAATTTAAAAATTCGGTTGTTATGGTAATTCTAGAGATATACTTCACACTGATTTACAGTTATGTATCAAACTCAAAACAACTTTCTGCAAAGTGTGCTTAAGTAATTAATCATAATTTTAAATTAATTTTCTATTTCTACATTTCATGAAACCTTTCATCTGAGTAAAGTGCACTGAAACCATTTAACTGTTATTTATTTTGTGATAGAATTTACAATTATTTTTTGCACACAAGATATGTCAAACACTTCACTCATTATGCATAAAAATTGTTTTGAAGAATACAGCATAAATCCTTTATTTTAGTTATTGAAAAGATGATTTCCAAAAAAAATCCATTAAAATGATATTGCTTAAAATGAATTGTTAATGAAGAAACTGTTCATTTTATAAAGGTTTGTTCAAATAAATATGAATAGTTGATTGATCTGGGAAATAATTTTTATTAGTAACTTTAGCAGCGACGTAAAGCGAAAAAAATAGTTTATCTAAAGTGATAGTAAACCATTGAAATTCATTATTTTATTTTCAAAAAGTAGTCTAAGCAAGAGGAAACAATTACAATATTATTAGAGTAAAAATAAAAGAACAATAATTTTATTCCTTTATGGTACTTTACAACTTTTATTCCTTTATGGTACTTGACAACTTAGCCCAATGGAAAAAACAACCCTTTATGAGCAAATAAGAAATTAAATAATTATTTTACTTAACAGTTTAAAATTAATAAAAATATTCTCGATGTTAAGTGAAATTTATAATAATTTTAACCTGAGAAAATGATATGAAAATTTGTAAAAATTATAATCCATATTATATAGTATGTCATTATAAAAGAAATAACAATTTATATATATATATATAAATTATATATATATATATATATATATATATATATGTATACAGTAATGGCCAAAATTATGTACACTTTGGGTAATTTTTTGTGTTTTTGAAATTTATAGAAAGTGTTACGTTTCACAAAATGCAAATTTGTACATATCATTTTAAAGAGAATTCATTACTGATTTCAATACAAAATACAAAATTCAATTATTTGCAATACCAAAAAGTTAAGCGAATTTAGTCATCGATATACATTAGATAGTGATGATTGCAGTGAGGCTGTAATCAAAAATAAAGGGTACTCTACTAAATACTGATAACTCAATGTAATCATCCCTATCTAATGCATATCGATAAGTATTTTCGCTTAACTCTTTCGTATTGAAAATAATTGAATTTTTTGCTTTTTATTGAATTCAGTAATGAATTATTTTTAAAATGATGTATACAAGTTTGCATTTTGCGAAATGTAATAATTTCTATAAGCATACAAATTTCAAAACATAAAAATTTTCAAGTGTCCACAATTTTGGCCACTACTGTATATATAGTATATTATATATATAAATTATGTAATTTTAAATTCAAGAAGTTGGTTATTAGATGTAAAAATTATCACAATCTTCGCTATTTACTGTGCACAAGCATTATGTTAAGTATCAATAAAAATATTCATGTTTATAGTGATATTTCATTTTCTACTTCTCACAGAATTAATTGTTCGCAATTTATATTGTAAATCTTCCGCATAGGATCAGAGAAATGTTTACAAAAATATAGAGTGGAATTATGTTGCATACAACAAAAATAGTGATATCATCTGCAAATGATAATAGTTAGAAAACATTTCGGAGTCATGCCAAAATATTTTTATTCGCAGAAGTGAAATATATCCATCGCAGTTTGAAAATTAAATTTAATTTATCACAGAATTATTGGTGTGGTATTATGCAATTAAAATGCTGTTTTGCTTTGACTTAATATTTTACAAAAGCTTAATTGTTCTAATTTTAAACATAATTAAGTAAAAATTTAAAAAACAATATTTGAAATTTATTTGTTTTAAAATTTAATGTGTTTAGTTTTTAATCTTATAACTATATCTAAAATTAAGTTTTCGTTTTTTAATACAATTCTTAAAATAACTCGTGCTTCTATATGATATAATATATGTTATTGAGTTCAAAAATACATAAATAACCTCAAATGAGAAACTAATTTTCTTATAGATTAAAATTAAAATAGATGTATTTCATATTCGAGAAATTCGGAATGCATAATAAAATGCATTAAATCAAATCTTTGAAAATTCACTAAAATTGTATGTGAAAACATCATATTCAGTATAAGAATCTGAAAGAATTGTAAGCAAATCAAGATAATTCCATAAAAAAAGCACAGATCATTATTATTGGAGATATATTTTTTGTAACATTTAATAAGCCTTTTAGTTGAGTAACTGATTAATCACAAGCAACATAAGACAATGATGTGTCTAAAAGATAGACATATTGAGCAACAGCAGTTCATTTGTAACGTAGCAACGCACGGTGTATCAAGTTTTTAAATAATATACCCGTGAAAACCAAACTATTCAGGAACTCTGTTAGTTTAGTTTATTTTTTATTCAATGATCATTTTTTGAGCATGAATATTATTTAAACTGAGACCTAGAGGAATCTGGTAGTACATGGAGAAAAAATAATGTCAATGTGAGATTACAGATACTAATTCCTTATAGAGTTAACAAACCGTAAAAATATATTTAGACATTTTGGAACATTTTAGTCCACTACATTTATGTATTATTGCTTGTTTTGCAAATTTACTAATGCATAATTATCTTTCCCTGGTCAATTGATATGATCTTTTCGGTTAATATATATTGAAGTACAGATGACATTTAGCATTGCTATCATTGAGAAATGATTTGGATAAAGCCACTCTGCAGTAAATATTTTTCTAGTAAATATGTATTATAATAGGATATACTAACACTAGAAAATACAGATTGAACTCTGTGGTCACTTGGGTACAAATTATTCTATGGTAACAATACAATCCATTTCAATACTCGTTGGCCTCTTCTCAACTTCGCGTCTCTCCAATACATTGTTCAGCATTGTCAAGAGTGTGTGATAGCAGTACTTGGATGCTATGATACCTTTAAAACTGAATTTCTAAAAGTCTTAAAGTAATGGAATATTTCACTTGTGAAATATTCCATATTATTATTAAAATATGGATTAATGTATTCCATGTAATATATACCATATTACATGGAATATATTAATAGGAATATTATATGAATATATTCCATGTAATTATTAGAATTACATTAATAATATGACATTTGCCTTTGTGATCTTGCATTTTAACCTTTTCTTAAAAATCTAAGAAAAAGCCATTCAATTTCATTGTGACAAATCACTTCTATATTTAAATAATTGTATCTATGATTTATAATATTCATCAAAAATAGATTATTATATGCTATTTTATTCAAAAATATTTCCATTATATATTTATATGTATAATGAATGAATGAATGTAGAACAAACAAGAATAATTTTAGTTATTTTCTCTAAATGTGTCATTAATTTTGATAACTTAGATAAAGTCATTATAATTGTTGCGTCACTGTAATTATTATTTTGAATGATAAGAAAGCTAGATAATTTTACATTAAATATAAAAGTTCTTAGAAAATAAGAAAAAAATTCAAAATTAATTTATTAAATATATTATATGCAAAATAAAATAAAGCGAATGAGCCAAATAATTAACTGTATTTTATTATTGCAATAAAGTAAGAAATAATTCGACTTAACGCTAAACAAACTTTAGCAAATTATTGTGTTTTGAGTGATAATACTTACAACATCTTTTCAAATAGCTATCTGATTATCCTTTCTGTTCGAATGCAGTGCCAATTTATTTGACTTAGCTAGGAAAAATCACTTGACTGTTGAACCTACCTTCGAATTCAATTTGCACAACAATTTTTGAAAAGAATCACTGTTCTTTATACACAACAATATTTGAATTTTTCAATTTTTGAAGAATAGTTTTTTCTTTAGATGTATTACTTGGGCCTTCAGTTGAACGACGTTAAGTATTCGTACGAAATCTTTGAAATAACTTTAAAACTTATTTCTGTTTGATATTTCAGATTCTTAAAAACTAACAGCTGGTTGTATATTGCTGGAATTTACGATACAATATTTATCGTAATAAAAATTTTCAAGCTGTATCAATGTTTATAGCTATTTATATTTTTCCTGTTCGAGTTGCTGTGTTTATTTCAAAATTGCATAAAAAGAAGAATAAATAATTTGATGTGGCCAAAATATCAATATAAATGCCATTCACACTCTTATATTTTCTGAATCTATATTTTGTATCAGAAAATATATAATGGATGAAGTACAAAAAATGTCGCATTTTTTAATCCGTTTAAATTTGATTTTCTGAATAATTTACACTTTTTAAATGTCACTTTTATCAAATTTTTTATAATGTAATTTTCAACAAGATTTGACTTTAAATTTCTATCTCACCAATATATCACTGAAAAAATTACGGAATTCAATTTTAATTTAAGCTAGTTTCAGGAAGAAAGTCTATTTTAAAACGTAAAATATACTTGTCCAATGTTGAAAGTTTTTATAGCACATTCTCTTACCGTTTTTCTAGTGATAATAAATTAGAAATAAATCACTCGATTTAAATTGACATTATTTGTATTTATGCACCATTAATGATCTATCATGAATGCCATGATTCAAAATGATATGATTTAAATGATTTACCCAGGATTTATTTATACCACAAAAAATAAAACTAATTGTTGAATAATGATAGTTGCGGTATAAACTGTTAGGGTTTAAAAATAAATGTATTAATTAGTATATTATTTCGACATGAATATTTATACTGCATAAAAATAAAAAGTTATATTTGATTCCAACTTTTTAAACAGTTAAACTATTGATGTTTAATGAATTTAAATACAAAACATTTTAATTATACCTCAGAAATTTTGTACATGATGACAGAAATTTATTGGACAATATGGTTGATTTTTATAGCATTTTTGATTTTTTGTAAACCAGAATAATTTTTATTACCACTAGTCATCAATCATATAATCAAAACTACAAACTATTGAAATAAAAGTCAAATTGCTAACCATTCATTTGCATAGTCAGTATTAGCACTTGCTGATAGTTTGTTATAGTTCTTTGTAAGTGATATGAAATCATATATAAATATATCAGAAAAGATAGAAAAATAAAATGATTTAGCGTATAAAAGGATGAGACTTTAGGAGTGTACCTAAAATAGCTTTTCAGTGACACATTAAATTGTCTGCAGAATAAAAAACATGAAAATAAAAAAAATATATTGCAAGCACCAAGTAATTTCATTTTATTGGAAATCCAGCATTCCCAAATAAATAATATATAAGAAGCGCTGTTTAAATTGATAAAATAATTTAGCCGAAGAAATTCACTAGTTTTACAGATTTCGAAGCTTCACCTATTCCTTTTATCTCTTATGAATTGTAAATTAAGCAACTGATTGAAATAATCAAATCTGTAATTGAATGTGAGCAAAAATGTTGAAAATATTCAAATAAATTACTTACAAACATTTCATGACGAAGGATTTTCTAATGCATTATGAGAGGGAATTCTTCACTATTTTAGGGAGAGAAATCTAACAAATTACAAACTCATTTGTTATTCGTGCTAAAAAAAAGATTGCATCATTTATCGTAAAGAAAAGGGAAATAAATTTTGAAGAAATATCCAGTTTTTAAAGAAAATACTGGAAACTCTCAGAAGAATGGAGCATCCGAATCGTCAGCATTCATCAAAATTTGATAGTCTGAATTAATTAAATTTCTATTCGAAGCATTTTAAAAAATAAGATAAAAAAAGGAAATAATATCTGAGACAGTAAACATAGTTTCCGTAATACTAAAAATGACCAATTCTATGTTCTGACACCCAGAAATTATTTTACAAAATACTTATTAACAAAGTATGTTTGTGTTAAGTAAAATAATTTGAATCAAGGATAAAAGTTATTATCTCTGACTCTGATTATTCAAGGATATTAATCAAGGTTAATATTTTAATCGAAGCTTACTGAGAATCATATTTTAAATGATGTTCCCATTAGTTTCTAAAAGAAATATTTAACTGCATTATCCATTAATTAAACCTCTTGTGTGATTACTATCTTTAATATTGACAACAGTCAGACTCTCAATACGCTGAAATGAATTACGAAAGGAATAAGGGATGTGATATTTCAAAAACATGCTTAAAATTGTAGTAGAAACTTAATGAAACGAAGTTAGAATAAAGATGTATGTTAATTCTGTTACATACTGTTGCATTTTACAGAACTTTTCTTAAAAAGGTGTCTAGTATTCTCGTATCACGTAGAGAAAAACTAAAGATACCTAATCATATAACTTAATATATTTGAGTTGAAAAAGAAGAAATGCAGCATCCAACTTTTGTTGATCAACAAAAGATATAGTAGTATCAAGCGAATGATAATTTCAAAAAATCGAAATCTTTCCATTTGCGTGTACCTGTTAAAATATTTTCTTTTCCTTTTTTTTTTCATAATGTATTAAAGTATCATCAAAGTCTCAACTTTCCTGCGGAACATGATACATAAAATATAGCCAAGATATATTTGAAACCAATTAATTACATCTGAATGCTAAGTAATGGTCAAAATATGATAAGTAATGTAAACAAAAAGATATTTCAATTCAAATTTAGCTACACAAAATAGTTTTGAATGATTAACATTAACAAGAAAACATTCAAATTTAAGTATCACTCAAAGTGTCAAAGAAAATTTCTAAATGTTAGTCTATAGATTTTATTGCATAAAGTTTTCTATATAAAATAAAACAAATTACGGAAATTGTATGATTGAACATTTTTAACATTTTACTTCGAAATATTTTTATAGTTTTATACGACTTAATTAATGGATAAATGTTCATGTCTGGTTTTTCTTAGTATCTTCTTTTTATAAAAGATATTTTAATGTAATGAACTTTGTAATATCTTACGAATATAAAAAAATGACATTTATTTTAAAATTTTGACAGATTTAGCAAAACATTTAGCAAAGTATCTGGTCCTAATGACAAAAAAGAGTCAATCTTTTTAAGAAAATGCTTGACTGAAATAACAAAGTAATGGACAATTAGTCGGTTAAGATTTGATGAATGGATGCAAAATATAAACACAACTGAATTTAAATTTGTGGATAATCAGAATGTAATGTGAGGCTTCACTTTATCTTGAAGAAGTAAAATGCATTATTAGATTAATAATATAGATAATTATATAGAGTAATTATTTTTCAAGAAGTAAATTAGTTTGAACAAAAGAGTACACGTTCAATAATTGACTACCTGAAATTATACAAACTTCATTAGATATAATTATAACTTCCAGTTTCTTGATATGATAATTCTGCAACTTCACCATTGCCTATATAATGATTAACTTTTTAATCACGAATTAATATTATTAATTTAACTTTAGGCAATGATGCCTATATGAAGTATTAAAACCATCTTGAAAATGGTTTTATTAAAATAAATGAATGAATGTTTTCATTTATTTAGATTCTTTACCATATTATTCTTTACCTTATTTATTCACATTAAACTTTTTAAATAATTAAATAAAGAATTTTATAGGATTTTGAGAATATGTTTACAGTCATCCACGTGAATTAGAATCCAAGCCATGAATTCATTGTCTGTCTTGTAAAAGATAGATCAAGTATTGTCTTTAGGTCATTCTCACATTGACCATGAGGTGCTGACTTGAATTATGTAGGTAATTTATAACAGAATTCAGCAAATTAATTCACAATTGAAGTTTCATATTTTATTCATGAGAAGGTTGTTCGAGCATCGAAACCAAATATATGTAATTTTCAAATCCATTCTAATAAATATTTGTTTGATATTTAAAATATTTTAAAGCAATTCTCATTTCTACACTCACTTCCAAAAGGTAAGCATGAAGATATAAAATACTAAAATAGTCAATAAATACTGCTTTGAGTGACATTAATTCGGCAGGAAAGTAGCCTATAAATTCATGCATAAAATAAAATCAATAATTATATGTAGAAATGAAAACAATATTAAATTTTCATAAGTTATCAGATAATGACATATTACAGTTTAAACAGAATTATGCATAAAGTGAAGATAAGCAGCATAAACTAAAAAAGGACATTAATAGGGTATGTGATCACCCTCATCTGTATACAAAGTTTACACCATGCTTTCATTTAGGTGGTCAATACCTTCAGAATTAAGCAATAGTCCACCCAGCAGTTAGTAAAGCAGTTTCCAGCTCAATAAGAGTGGCTGGAAGTGGGAAACGTGAAAATACAGCAGGGCTGAGAGCATCCCAAAGGTTTTCAATGGGGTTAAGGTTAGGTAAATAAGCTAGACATGCCATACGCGCAATCCCTTCACTCTCCATGTAGTCATCGATAATGTCAGGTCTATGGGGACGCGAGTTATCATCCATTAAAGCAAATGTAGGCTCAACTGCTGCAGCGTACAATGGGTTCTAGGACTTCATCTCGGTATCAGACAGCCTTCAGAGAAACCCGCTTAAAGATGTGTAGGTCTGTGCGGTATCCTAATGAAATTCCTGCCCACACCATTATAATCCTGCCTTGGAATGCGTGATTTTCGGTAATGTCTTAGGGTTTATTGGGTGTTCCTTGTTCACGCCATATCCTTATGCGATTGTCATCTGGATCCAGAGCAAATCTTGACTTATCAGTAAATATGACTGCCCCAGTCAGACACAGTCCAATTGACATGATCCCGTCACCACTTTAATCATGCCCCTCTTGAGTGAACGGATAGACAAACATAAACTCGGGGTACCCGGGAGTACAGTCCATTCATATGTAATATTCGGCGAACAGTAGCTGCGGATATCACCTTACCAATGGATGCTGTAACCATAGATGTCATACGTGTGGAGGTCGCTCTGGATTCCACTGGGCAAAAATCACAATATATCGATTTTCCGCGGGGTTTGTTACCCTTGGGTGACCGGCTTCGAACAACTGTCTGTGGGGTTTAGAATTGTTTACATAAAAGTGAAATTACAGAATGATGAACATCGTAGAAAAAAGCAACATCTAAGGTCGACAGACCTGCTTCAATACGCCCTAGAGCATGCCAGCGTTCAAAATATTCCATTCGTGTTCTGGAAGTCATAGAAAAACGTAGGTCTTGAAAACAAAATAGACAAAGTTTTAAACACCCGTTAAAACATAAATTATTGTCAAGCACTGTCATGCCAAATTCAATACTGCAATAAGTGGAGCCACTGTGACTTAGTAGTTGCAAGCCACTTTCCGTAAGATCAGCAAGGTGAATCATTGTTTGCCACGGTGATTGGAAGGGTTATCACATTCACCCTTACTGGATTGATAGATCTCTGAAGTTTCTGAACGTGCACACATTTATCTGTGGTATGCAAATTTTTCCAGTTGATTTGGCGTGGGTATGGAGAGGAGGGTGCAGAATCAGCTTTGAACTCGTCACATAACTGTGGTTGAAAATTTCGAAGTTATTCAGGGATTGGCGAATATTCCAAAAATCATATTAAAGTTCAGAGCCACCTGCATCCCTATGTATATATTCAATGACTATATCAGACTCTTCAAGATTCCGTTTTAAATAAAACATATTATTTTCTCCATAAATATTAAATAGTTGTCAATTGAATGTCATTACAGGTATAGTAATTTGACACACCTTATTCATAGTTTTGTAGAATAATAAAGATTTGAAAAAATAATAATCAAAATCCAAACTTATACTCTATTGAAAGAGAATATAGAAACTAAATATATAATGTGAATCAGCCTCCATATAGTTATTAAATTTCTAGATAACCCATAGTTTAATGAGTTTAACTATTTATTCGATATAAATTTGATTATTGATTAAAATACCCAGGGAAAAATTTGAGATTCATAGTGAATAAAAATTTTGCTCATCTCATATCTTTCTTGCAGATTTGATATTTTAGTGTTTAACCTTTCTATTGAAAACTGTGTGTGCCTGTTTAAATATAGTTATAAAAAATTATAAATATAACACATTTAACTCCTCATTAATTAAATTTTCCAATGAAATAACTATTTTTTTAAAAATTTTACTTAAAATGAAAGAAAAATTATAGTTCCTCACTCATTTTCCTTAGTGCATTTTCAAACTACATGTTATTTTATTCATTAAATTAAAATTGAATCACAGAAATTAATATTTTAATAATACTGAAATTTTTTAGGATTAACAGTGACCTCGATGAAAACAATCAACAGTCTTTTTCAACAGTTCAAATAAAAAAAATTCTAATTTCAAAGAAAAATAAACATAAATTGCAGTAATTATAATTTTTTAACACTTATTATTTATTAATAGGCAAGATCAAAGCTGATAATGCGCAGCACCATGATTTGATAAGAAATATAGCTTGGATTAACTAAACCAGTTAATTGAATGCATTTGCATAATATGTTTCAAAATAAACCATAACAAAATACATTTTACAGAACCATATAGAGAAAATTCTTTTAAATTTTTAAACCCAGTTTTATTTAAAATGATTGTTTGACTCAAGTGATCAGTTATTCAGTTTTGCTTGCGAGCATACATAGGAAAATATTTGCACTTCGTTGCCAAGGGCAGTAATAAAAATGACTTCGAATCGGATGCACCTAAATTATTCTTTATGTTCATAAAATGAACATAACATTTCCATCTCGTCGATCGCGATTATAGGCTCATTAAAGATATATTTTTACTAGCTTTGGAAGGTATTGCAGATTTCAAATAGGGATTGGAATCATCCGAAGTTGCACGGAAGCTTAATGATTTTCCGATTTCCCTAGTGAGGGAAAGCACCATTATTATAACAGAAACATTTTCTCTGGCGATGAAAAGAATGACCACATGTATAAAATATTCAGTTGTTTCAGTAGGATAACATTTGTAATTTCTAAAGTTAAGGCTGTATAGATAAAATTTTTGGATATCTAAAAGTGACGTATTTATGGTAATCTATATATCATATCTCTTAAGACACACCCATCCGAATATCATTGATATCAATCAATGAAGTGTGAACTTGATAAACAAAAACAATTAATATGTTTAAATGATAAATTTATCTAGAATTTGGTATCAATGGATACCTTTGATTGAAACACATTCAAATTTAATTTTTGCCTATAGTTATAACTTATATCTTTTACTATAGATAAACATAATAGAGCATATCAAATGCTGAAGATTTTGAAGTTTAAGAAGTAAGTTGCGTTCTCATTTTTGTTTATTTATAAATGTAATTAATAAGAAATTATTATTTTTAAATTTATATAATCACTATGATATTTATAATTTGTGGTGAAATATAAAACTGACTTAAGATTTTAAATGAAACAACCCAAAAATAGCATTTAAAAATGAACCAGCTGAAAGAAATTGTCTAACTTTAAAGTTTAGAACTGCAATTAAATATTTTCAGGCAAACAAAAATTTCAAGTGATTATAATTTTAAAACTTTTTTCATTTCAGTCAGCTATTCATTATTTTTAACTCATATTTTATATTAATTAGTTATATTCTGCTATGATTAAACCTATTCCTAGGTACCGTATCAAAAATAATTATTCATTCACACATTAGAGTAAATGACACAGAAAGAATCTTGAAATTAATGTAAGATTAATGTTTTTGTGTAGCTCATGGATAAAAATAATGTTGCTAAAATTGCTTCCACTATTGATGTTTGTTGGTGACATATTTCTTTAAAATGTCTTACTATTGTTTCTGCTATAAAGATCTGTATATATATGAGGGAATATATATATGATCTGTATATATATGAGTGAATGTATAGAAATAGTGGAAAATTTGAATCCTACATTTGCACGCCAATATATTATGCAAATCATAAATATTGCAGCCCATCAACACATCCTGTGTGATTTTAACACCCCTTATAAGAACAATTTGAATTGAGAAGACAGAAATTCATAATAAAGTAGAGACCTCGCAATTATGCAAATTAACTTTGTTTCGCAGTAAATTGTGCATCTTTCAAGCAAGATTCTGAACTCAAACGAGGAAAATAGTATCCGTTTGGAATTTTGTCTTATGTTTCAGAAAAAAATCAGTGTTTGTTTTGGATAAAATCACGATATTTAGGTATAGATTTGAAATCGTTAGGTGCAAAAGGAAACGACTGTCAGAAGGGACCGCTTGCCTTTACCTCTTTCGAGCGTTGCCCCTGTAGACAGGCATATTGTAAACATGGGAAGACTGGTCCTTTCAGCTACATCACGAATCATAACAAAATAAATTCTGTCTGTTAAACATCATTCAACATATTAATTGGTGAAATTTATAATAATTTCTAGCTAATTTGAATATCCCAAATATTAAATTGCTTCGTTTACTATTGACTCAAAACTAATGTACTAAAATAGTGTGAGACACTAAAAATGTGATAAATAATTGAGAATGATGAATGGTGACAACGAGAAGAAACAAAATTGACTTTAATGACTAATCCGTTAACTGTTAAAACGAACATCACAATTCTAACTGTTAGTTTACTAGCTTGCCTCAGCTTAAAAATGAAATTTCTCAAGTAGAATGCTCTTTCTAGGGTACAATAGAGAGATCAAAATAGTAAAAATGGTTTAAGAATATATATGTATGTGTATGTATGTACACATTTATTGCAAAAATAATTAATTGTTTATGAATATTATACTTTTTTATTATTATTACATATTAAAAGCATAGTTGTATCTTGTAGATAATTTACTTCGCATGTTTTTATGTTTCAATGCATTTGTCCTCCTAATATTTTATTTTCTTACTTTCATATTTATATTTCGAGACTGAAATTCTTCACTGTTTAAATATTTTTAAAAACTTTCATTTAATTTTTAGAATAAAAAATTAAACGAAAATTTTCCCGTAGAACCAAATAAATAAAATTGCCTATTTCATGTCAAATGTTATATTATATCTCGATTTAGTCAATTACAAAATGAATTCCCTACATTCTATTTTTTATAAATTTTTCGTAAATAATTAAGTTAATACATATGCATAAAGTCAAGTCATATAAATTATTAACATGCAATATTTTTATAAAATAGAGGTATATTTTTAATATTCCTTTTTATAAATTAAAAATGGTGTTCTCTTAAACTTTATTGAATTTTAAAATGCGTATTATTTTAAAAATAAAATGTTATATAGGATACATATTTCTCAAGGAAATTTCTATTCATAGCTTCTTATCATTTAATACGCTATTAGTTGAAATATATTATTTTATTGCATACAATCAAGCTCATAGCATAGCTCTTAAAAATACATTCTGATGCATACATAATCTGCAAAATAGCAGTTTTAAAAAGAATATCGTACTTAAAAAATATTAGAACGAAATTTTGATTCATTCATATAATTCATTTTAAAAATTACAAAATATAATTACTAAATTCTGTGTCAAATAAATATATCTGTGTCAAATAAATTTTATTTTGAAACATCATTCTTTTTTCCCATTCAATGATCAGATTATAAAATTTAGATTAAAATGTACTACTTTAGTGAAAAGCTTTAGTGAGTAATGCATACGTATCTTTAAGCAAGATGTAGTTGCTTAAATATTTCATATGGATATTTAAATATAGATATTTAAATATATAGATATCTAAATATATGGAGGATATTTAAATCTTTTTGAAATATAAAAAAACATTCATTTGCTATGTAAAAACAAACTTGCAGTATGAAAAAGTGATAAAATATTTTAACAAAATATATTTCTATTTCTTTTACTTCTTTAGAAAAATTGAATGTCTTTCATGATGACATATTACATACACTTTTTAACAGACAAAATTTGCTTAATGGGTTCTTTAAAAATTTAAATAATAACTGTTTAATATAGCTAAATGAATAACTGTTCTAAGATTTAAAATGAAAAACTGTTTCAGTAAAATATTAATCATGTTAATGAATATTCATCTAAACCCTATACATAAATAAATAAATGTAAAATTTAAAATAATTCGTTTAAGCACAAAATATTGATATGAAGTTTCACTTGTTTTATAATTCATGTTAATTAGAAATCTTTTAACCCGAAAAAAATATTTTGCAAAGGGTAATTTTCCTTCAAAATATTACTAGCAATTTATATCAATATCATTACTTACATTTTTAAGGAATAATTAAGAGAAATATTTCATTTAACACATTTTTATCAGGTAAATAAATTTTATAACTAATATAGAATATATTGAAATACACATGACTGGGATTTAAATATATTTAAATTTATATAAATATTTGAAGGTCCATATTTAAATGTTAGTAAAATATTCAAATGCCCATATTCAATTTGAATTAAGAAGTAACAACGTGAAACGGAATATTAATTTGCTAACAATCCCTCAAGAATGACGGAAGAATAGTGGGAGTAAATTCTTTTTTTATTGTTCCTCCTTTCTGACAATTTCAGAGGGATATTAAGGAGGATATGAAAGACGTTTTAGTGACAGGTTCAAACCTGTTCTACTCTCGCTCAATAAAATAATACAAAGCTTCCAACGTTAAGTACAAGTTTTATCTCGCGGTATTTTTTGCTTTTGCCAAAATAGTAGTTCTTACATTAGAGCAAAAGTCAGGAAAAATTTCATTTCTGGTGGTCATAAATCTAGAAATATTTTTGACTTTTGTTCAGAAAAACCATTCCAGATGGCAATTCATGATTTCTATGCTTCTCGATAACTTGACAATGAAATTTTATTTTCAAAAAGAAATAATTCATTCTGCTGTTTCTGAATAAAATGTTTCATTATCTGTTATATATATATATATATATATATATATATATATATATATATATATATATATATATATATATATATATATATATATATATATATATAATATTTAATAACAACAACATTGGAATATCAAATAAAACTCTTATTTTCATAAAACATTAATCCATGAATGTGTAAGTCCTTTTCCTTGGATTTAGCAAAATGTTATTTTATAACTTTTTTCATTATTATAGAAGTTTTTAATGTTTCAGCAAATATTGTCAAATGCATAACAAAATTAAACCACAAATCTATAATATTTATTTCTATAAGGATACATTGAAATTATTAGATTATATATTGTGAAGAGTTTATTTCAAGTTTACAAAATCAACAATGAAAACATTGTTGATTTGTTTATTATAATACAAAACTAACGTAAATAATATAAATTTAAAACTCAGAAATAAATATAATTCAATTTTTGTTACTTCTCCAATTATTATTTGAAGAAAAGTTTAACGCATGCTTTGATTTATTTATATTATATTAATTATGAATAGGAAATTATATTTATACTTTTTTTAAATATTTATGAAAGCAGAGATTTAAGTAAATGTATTCCTTATATTATATTTTTAAAATAATAAGCAATATCGCTTGGTTTAAATTATTATTGGAAATTCTAGAATTTCTTTTCATGTTTCCTTGTTGAGTTAATTTGTTTATAGAATATTATATTTCATAATATTAAAATAAATTGATGGCATAGTATTATTTTAAAATTTCAAAATGTTTCAAATATACTAATGTACTAAATTCCATAATAAAAAATGAAAAATTTTAAATATTCTTTTCCTTGTCTATATTACCTATATATTTCGTAATTGAAATCTAAACAAAATTATATATTCGAAAATACTAAGCATAATTTTTTATTTAAAAATAAAATTCATTAGCTGCTACAATATCACAGCTGAATTTGAAATACCAGATTTTTATCGTTAAGTATAGCATTATTTACTTACTTTCTGTTTCAACACATGCCTTTAAAATATATCAATTTTAATTTAATATTGTACCGTAATATTTATTCTGTAAATATCAATTTAATAGAGACCATTATTGTGTAAGAACTCCCTAAAATATTATAGTTTTCCAAACAAATCATTTTTAGCTAATAAAAGAAAACATTTTATTAGAAAAAACTTTTCTTTGTTTCGTAAAACTGATCAAAACTTAGATATAATGCTTTAGAAAATTTTGTACTGATCAGTTTATATTAAAAGTGTCTCCTTCTCATAAGCAACACAGTATAGATTTATTTCATATTCTTACTGTAAGTTTATGAAAACCTTCTTTTCAGTAAAATTCTCTATTTTTAGCTTTTTTATATTAAATCTGCATATTTATTGCATAAAGTTGAACATTCAGAAGGTAATTTGTATCTTTGAAATGAACCTTTTAAGTATATCTGAAATAAAATGAATAATAATTGTTTTAAAAAATATGTGATATATAATTTAATATATTTGTATTGCTTTTTGTTTTAAAGGTTGCGATTTTTAAAATGAGTTACAATTTAAAAAATATCATCATATATTTCTATTCGTTATTATGTTTGTTTGAATTGGCGATTTTTAATTTGTTCAAAATATTTCGTATAATAATTATAATTATAAAATTCACTAATAATTTAATAATGATGATAAAATTCAAAAACATGCAAAATCGTCAAATCAAGTTTAAGTTTGGATGAAATGAATGTTCAGTTAAACGTGTTATAAAATATAATGTTACATCATAATCCAAAAAGAAGTATTTAGTTGTGTAGAAACGCTTAGATCTGATGAGTTTTGTGAGAATTGGTGAAAATTAAAAGATGAAAGAATTGTTTTAGAAATATTATATATTTATTAACACAAACTTTAGACTTTATTTCTGCGAACATAAATTGAATCCCAATCAGTCATTATTAAAGTGTAATTTTAAAAATTTCATTATTTATTAAGTTTCCCTCCGATAATTAAATTCTAATTATTATTTGTCACTGCTGTTAGTTTCAAATTTTGAATTACGTGAATGTAAAATCCCTATAAGTGTTAAAAAAATGAAATTGAATATTTTAGTTTAGCTTAAATTTTCCTCAATTTATTAAATACTTTACTATAATTTTAACTGTTAATATTTATGAAAATTGTTATGCATTACTAAATCCTTAAACTTTAATGATTGATTATATTGCTTTAAAATTTATTAAATATATTTAACTTTGTTTATTGAGCACACAACAGCTATGTCTAAAAGTATTTAGCTATGTCTAAAAATATTACTTAAAAATTAAATTTTTATTTTATAAATGCGTACAACAACTTAATTTAATTGTGTTCTTGCATGAAAACATAGTACAGTTTATTACTTTACTGAACGAGAGTTGAAAATGTATTGAATTGATACTATAACAAAAAACTAACAAATTTCTGAGGGACATTTTACTGTAATTTAAGCAAATCTAGTTATTACTTAAAGTAGATTTAACTAAGATATGATTATCTTTTATCTTAAATTTAGAAAGATTGACATCTAATTTTTTTTTACAGATTCGTATTAAAATAATCTTTACATTTATAACGGCAAAATGTACTTTATTCTGTATGAAAAATAAATGTTACCTATTATTTTAACTAATTTTTAAATCTAACGGTAATTCAGTTAATGTTGTTGTTTCAAACCTCCAATTAGTCCGCAAAGCTAGACCAGATCCATGATGCCACCTCTATAATTCTTAAAATATCTAAAACGAGTAACGGTCTTAGATACATATCTTTCCGAGAAAGCCCCAAACAATCAAAAATGTGGTCGGTAGAGGCCTGGTTGAATTCAGTTAATAAAATAATTGAGTAAATTTTACTAATACATTAAATCTTTTTAAATGGTATTTTACAGCTTTTAAAAGTTTATAATACATTTGATTTTTATATACATTTCGCATTTCTTAAAATATTTTAATTGAAATATGTGTTACTTTTAAATGAATATTTGCTAGTACTAATCATGTTTTAATGATAGAATGTGTGATTCAAAATTATAGAATCTATGTAAGAGAGGAAATATGGAAACAAACATATGTTATTATTAAAAAGCATTATTAATTATTGATCAGTTAATTTTTTCTTGAATGTAATAAAAATAAATATTTAAAATATTCTTAATGTGTTTCGTTTATCTTACTAGCCACAACCACGAAGTATGTTTGAACCCACGAGTTGTTAGGCGAAAGCTAGATCGGTATTGCATATCAATGTTTCAATCATTACAATTGTTCTTAGAATAAGTGTTTTTTTTTCTGCTGTATTTTATCTTTTTCTGTTTGTGGTTTAAATTTACAATATTTTTTATAAAATTTAAGAAGAGAGTTTGGAAATTTTTATTAACATGTCTTTAATTATTCCAGAAAATATTTAAAATTATTTATAACACAGAATGTGTTTATTAAATGAGAGTTGAAATAAAAAAATATCGTCTGTTTTAAGCAACACTGTTTTCTAGAGATAAGCTTATTAATAACTATTTTTTTATTTAAATAGCAATTGTTATTAAGAAAGGAAATATACAATATAATTCTTTAGTTAATTGAATATATTTGCTGCAATGTATTACCCATGATGTTTAGAAGTTAGTTTTAAGAGTTTTAAAAATGTATCTGATTCTTATGTGTGATGTCTGGAAGGATATATTTAAATACAATTGAGTACTTAGTATAATATTAACTTAATTAAATTGTATTTACGAGAATAATAGTTAATAAAACCATTTGTTTTTTTCTGAGAAATAAGCTGAATTATATTTAATGTATGTAAACAAAATATTTGTATTCTATAGAAATCTCTAGAGGATATTAATCCTCAAAAAAGGCTGTTCGTTTGTTTTGGATTTGTTCTTAGAATTATTATATAAAAATTATTATAAAGACTTCTATAATATTTTTAACTTGAAATATAGATATTTTTTTGCGATTATCTTTGCATAATTACTTTACAAAATCTTGTTCCGAACTTCTCTTTGTTTTAACTTTTCTTTTACTTTTTCATTTGTCTTTTCTTTTTAAGCATCTCTTATTACTTTTGATTCGGCACTCTATTTAATCTGATTAAATTTTAAACGTGAAATTTTGAATTTCTTTCTTCAGATAGTAAAACTATTACTATTAAAGTTTGATACATTTTTGCTATTAAAAGATCTTCCAACATTCTTGTGGATCCGTTTCATTTCAATTAAAAAAAAAATTTAGTTTTATTAAGAAAGATTTTACGTTAACACCATATGAAAACATGTTCATCCATAGAATATTTTCTTTCTGTTTATGCTAAAACAGATTTTTGTTTATTACAATCTCACTTTTCATTTAATTTTCAATGATATTGACTAATATCCAAAACCTTCAACTATTCCGATGTGCATAAAATATGATATGTGATTTCCACTTTGAGATTTTATTTATAAAATCATTATATATCATTTACTTTATTGCAAAGTCTAAATTTTACCTTAAAAGTTTTATTTACTTTTCTCAGCAAGCATGCCCGTCAATCTTTCAGATGAATTAAGCAAATTTTAACACGTTTATTTAAAACATCCATGTACATATTTCTATTGTTTCTTTAAAGAGAAAAGCTATTTTTTATCTAAAATTAATTCTAAAAAGATTTAATATTTTTACATTTATATAACGTGTTTTAATGAATCCCTAAAAATGTTGTTATATTAAGATATTCTTATACACATTTAAATAAACTCTAAGTTTATATTTTTACCTTTACAATTTTCCTGTTCCCTTCATTTGGAATATTTCTATGATAACAAATTTACTTCGACTTTATTTTTTTTTCCATATACATACATAAATTAAATAAAGTATAATAATAGTGAATATTTTTCTAAAGTAAATTTTAGTATAATGACTAGTTTAATTGTTTTTTTTTATTGTATTTAGCATAAAATAAAAGTAACAAACTTTTAATATTTCGCGTTATAATATAGATTATGTTTAATAATACAGTCTTATTTATTAAACATAATCTACTCTCCCATTTTATGTAATTTATTGAGCTATTGGGGGTTATTTAAAATTGTGTAAAGTTTTTTATATGCCTTATCAACTCTGTTTTCTTATGAAAATTTCGTTTCCATTTTTGTGTTATTTATATTTATATAATACCATGTTAATAATACGGTAATGTGAATTAATTAATATTACGATAAACAGAGTGATAATTTTCAGTATTAATTCCATCTTTAAATTTCTTCTTATTACTCTATTTATTTAAAAAAGAAATACTAAGTCTTGAACATTCTTATAGTTTTTCACCAGATATTCCTCCGTTATAGTAAAAATGCCTTCTAAGGTCATTAAAATACATAATCTTGTTTTCGTCTAACAGTTTAAAAAATTATGTAATATTATTAATATTCTATAAATAGTTAATGAAGCTAAATAAAATTTTTAATTATGATGAATTAATATTTTTAACACATATCTATAAAATGACACATTCCCAATTTAATATATCTTAATTATTTAACTAATACTTTTATTTCAGTTCAATTTAATAAAATTGATATTCTTCCTCCGAATGATTTTAATATTTATTATTTCATATCTAAATTAATATACTTATAGCATTTATAAATACATTATTTTTATACCTTTCGAGATCACAAATTTTATTTTTTATAATCTTCTTGATTTCTTTCAGTTGTAAGATGACGAAAATAAAATAATTATATGTCAATATGAAAGAAGCAGAGTTGCATAATTAACTTAACTTAAATTTAAAAAATATTTTATTTCTTTCATAGGCTACTTAATAATATTATGACACTAATATTAATTAAACAATTATATTTCCCTATATATATATATATATATATATATATATATATATATATATATATATATATATATATATATATATATATATATATATATATATATATATATATATATATATATATATGGATGGACGGATAAACATCGAAATATCAAAAATTTCTTGTATAATTTTATCATTTCTAATTTTTATAACAACTTTTATTCACACTTTTAAAAATTTTAACAATTGTATCCTTTATTAATTTTATTGAAAATATGATATCCTATTTGAACATGTGATGTAATGTGTCTGTAATTTCACAATATGGAACTCATAGTTACATATGTTTTATACTTTCATAGCTTTTTTTTTCCTTAACTATTAATTTATGAATGCATTATTATTAGTTTAATATAGAGAGTTGTATTATATCCATTTTTAGAAATTTTAAGTTTACTTACAAGTGCTGTTACTTAATTTATATGTATTTTTATATTAACTTTTAAGTTTAGATTTTACAAAAATTTGTAAATTTACTTTTAATCTTAAATTTATTCAAAATCTACATAAAAACTAAATCTACTAAATTTTATAATCTGAGTTCTTCTATCTTTAAGTTTTGGCTGATCACACCTGTTTCTTTTGTTATTTTGTAATATGCATGATAATAATCTTTGTTATATTTGTGTCTTTTGTTCACAAAACACTCAAATTAAGATTAATAAATATTTTTCTTACTTTAACTGAATTAAAAATTAGCTATCAGTAAAAAAATTTGATTAAATTAAAATGCATAGTTGAAAAATAATATATATATAGCTTTTGTTATAACTCTATATAACCGTAAGTAAAAGAAATAATGTTGATGAATTAATTGATTACTTTTTATAAAACTTGGTTAATAATATTTACCTTTATGATTTAAGAGCAAAATGGTGATAATACAGCAAATGAAAAAGTCAAAGATTATATTTGATGGCAAAACATTTTAAATTTTATTTTATTACATGTATTTAATAATTTCCACAATATTTCTAAAATATTTGTCACGTTATTGTCTTGATTTCTACTATAATTTATATTTGAGGTTTTTTTTATATCCAAAAATTATCAATAAACATTTATAATACATTATAAAAAATTGAAAATTATTTTTTTAAATATTGCACTTCACTATTCTCTTATATCCAAATATTTTATATTTGAGGTTTTTATTTATATCCAAAAATTATAATATTTTATATTTGAGGTTTTTATTTTTATCCAAATATTATAATATTTTACATTTAAGGTTTTTTCTTTATATCCACATATTATCAATAAACAATTATAATACATTATAAAAAAATGAAAATTAATTTTTTAAACATTGAACTTCACTTTTCTCTTACATCCAAATATATATCATTTTATACATTTATGTGGTTTAGAAAGATTTTATTAAATTTAGAAAATAATTAAAAAAAAAAGCTTTAGAATTACATCCATTATTTTAAGCTATTTTTTTGAAAATAGACTTTAACAATTTAAATTACGTTAATTCGCTAAATATCCTAGTTTACCATTGTGAAGTTAGTACAATTAAGTAACCATGATCTTTGAAAGCCATCAATTTATTTTTAATGTTTATATGTTTGATAAAGAAGGAAGTGAAAACAATGGTATTTTTATCTGATAAAAGCTAATATAAAATTTAAATATGAAATATTTTATTAATTATATTAAGATTATTCGAGAATAATTTTTCTAAGATTTTTCGTTTTAATGCATTAATAAATTAGCAAAAAACATTTTTTAAAAATTTTAAAAAAATCGATTTATTTAGGATAAGAATAATCATCTATAATTGAAGGAATAATCAATGTATTTAAATGTAATATACAATATTTTACAGGAAAATTCTCGAAGTACAAATAGGATTTAATTCTTTATATCATCGTTTTATCATGCTTTTATCATCTCTTACAGCCAAACACAATTCTTTTCTATATTTTAATATATTTTAGTATAGCATAATAGTTCAAAAACACATTTAAATTTGAAAGATAAAAATATTGATATATTTTATGTGGAAAATAATTAAAAAAAAAAGTTTTGTTTTTGAGATAATAATGTATTGAAATAAGTTCCTCCAACAATCATTATTTTTTTTATAGTTGTTGAAATAATTTGCATAAAAGTAAACTATGAGCTTAAAAGAAAATAAAATTTAATTATCTCTTTTATAATAATTTGGCTATGGATTTAGCTATTTTCAATATTTCTAATATAATTGGTGTCTATAAATGAAATTTAATTTGTTAAAGAAAAAATTGTCTTCTATTACGCATATTACACTTGTATCACAAAAGATTGACATTCTAACATTTAAATTCCCTAGTTCTGACAATTAACTTTCAAAATATCAGTGAGGTCAAAATCTGATAATATGAATTTATGATTAACTTAATTTAGTAATTTTTCAATAAATAATATAAATACATAGAGATTTTATTGCAACTGTACTTAAATTATTGTCAACATTCAAGTATGAGCCTGTTCATAAAATGTGTGATTAATTTGCTTTTTTGATAAGAGTGTTCCTTCTTATTCTAACAAGACTTATTAGTTCTTTAGTAAATTAAAAAATCACATTCACAACATTACTGTATCTAAATTAAGGTTGTTAAACACTCTTTTCGTAATAATAAGTATTATTTTTTTATTTTATATCTGTAATTTAAAAATCTTCATGAACTAGAAATATTTTTAGAAATGTATAACAAAGGAGCATAATATTCATAATTTTTTTTCTTTTTGGTAACTGTACTTAATGTTATCTATGAAGAGCTACAAAAATAAGATATCATTTTTAAATTAGAAATAATAAAATGATTAAGTTAACATATCTCAAAGAAAATTCAACTAAAAAGTTATTAACTTTGTAAGATTAATAAATTATAATCTAAGAATTTTGGTTTTCAACTATATGACTATGAAAGCAAAATATTATGAAAATTTCATATGTGTTTCAAAGCGGATAAAACTTGCACTATCTAATTTAACGAAACATTTCTTATACAAAATGTTTTGACTTTTTTTAATTATATTAATTAAGTGTTATTATTGTTAACATTAGTTTCTTAGAACTATGTCAACTGAAACAAAAATCAGTTGATTTCTTGTATTTTTTCAAAAAAACTAAAATTTTTAGCAGTTTGCCTTAAAACATTCATTTAGATGGCAGTAACTAATTCCAAATTTATCGCCATATATATAACAGAAAAATTATTGTTATTTTGTTATTCCATTTAGGCAACTTATTCTGGAACTAATCAATCACTGTTTCAAATAATGAATATTCGCCATCTCAAAAATAAAATGGAATATGCTAAAGAAATAAATCTAACACATTTTTACATCTGTGGGAAGAAAAATATTTATTTTATTTATATTTCTCAGTAAATATAAGAACATTTTGTACTTAATTGAAGCAAATGTAATTCAAAGGACCTATGATACAATAAACTTAAGAATTTACTTCAAATATAAATGCTTTTAACATTCCTAATTTGGTCGAATGCAAAACTCTTATTCACGTTTTTTTAAAGTTTTACTTTATTTTTAATTAAGAACACAAATTTATGGGTTTAATTAGAAAATTAATTTTGTCAGATATATTTAAAATTAATTTTCCTAAAAAATTATATATAAACTTAATAAGAATTATATTTTATATAAATAAATTACATATTTATTTTCTTCTTTTATTCTCATATGCAATATAGAAACGATTGTCTTAATAAAAGAAATTTAAATAATGTATATATATCTCAAAAATTATTTAATTGAGATTTATAAAGATTTGTTCTTCCTATTATAAATTTTCATATTTTAACTTTTGTAGAACTTATCAACATATAAATTTAAATTTAAATTCTAAGACCCAAAAAGAACATGGATTTAGCTTACCGACGTGATAACGTGATTCTAATTTTTTTTTTTTTTTTTTTTTTTTTTTTTTTTTTGTGTATTTCTGTTACTGATAATTATTTATTTTTTTAAATTAAGCGGGCTATGATTTATTTATATTTAGAATTTATAATCAAATAAAATCTAAATATGAATATTTGTTACCTTAGATTTATCTACTCTACTTTTTTAAAGTTTATTTATATTAAATGTTTTACTTTTCACAAATCTATAAATTATTGTAAGTATTTATCTGTCACATTTGATAAACATAAATTATTTCTAATGTAGCCCCTAAAACGAAATATAGGTTGAAATAAAAATTCATGCAATAATTTTGTTATGTATAGCAAAATGTTTGTTTCATTGCTTCATAAAATAATCTATTTGGGCTTTTCAATTTCTAGATTTTATAGTATTATTTCAGGTTAGAAAAATGTAACATTCATTGATAATTATTCTGATTGGTTTCTCGAATATTCAAGTGAATTTTAACAATTTTTAAAAACTTAAAAATTTATTTTAAAGTAATTTTAATGTTTTGTTGAATTAATTTATATTAAATCATATGTATATAATTATTAAAATACCATCCCCTGCATGCATATAAAAATCTATATCTATCAAATATCTATAAATATACATTAATTATCAAATAATTATAAATACACATGTAAAAATTCTTTATGTTTGATGTAATTTAATAAGCATAGCAATATGCCCCTAAATATGCTATAATCTTGTTTGTTCAATATATTCATGATTGTTAATGTATATTAAAAATCATGTTTTTTATTAATATTTCAATTATATTATTCAAATAAATTTACAATTTTTATATCTATAAAAATGATGCTTTCTTATTTAAATCATTATTTTAAGATGGTTATTTTAAGATTTTTTAATATTTTAAGAATAAAAAATATGAATTAATATTGACAGTAAATTTCAATTCGCACAATTTTGAATTTTTATAAATATTACATATTATTTAGATTGTCTGGCATTATCATGTGAATCTTTTCTGCGCTGAAAATATGTATAACTTTTAAATTAAGTAAAATAATTTTTTTTAGGATTTAAATAAAAAAATGTCTATTTAATTTAGGTAAAGTAACTGATGCAGCTTTAATTATAGATGACTAATAATATTTTAAAAAGCTTAGGGCCAATTTTTCATGGATTATATTAGTTTTAATTACTAATTTATATGTGTAATTATTTGACGGAAGATCATATATCAAACTTCACGTTGTTGTATAATAGTATTAATGTTACTTTTGGTTTATTCTAAATGATAAACAAATAGTATAAATTAAATCAGTATCTTGAATTCAAAGAAAATAATTCGAAAGGTCACCTTATCTTACATTAAAGTATTTAATCTTCTTACATTTAAGAATTAATCTAAAATTAAAAAGGTTTTTCCGGAATTAAACTGAAAATTTAATACGATAAAAAAACTTACTTAAGTTTTAAATTAATTCAATGCTAAAAGAAAGCATTGTTATAAAAACTTTTAAGAGTTTCTTCTTGGTAATAATCCGTATTCTTCCAAGGAGACTTAATTAAAGTCTAACTAAATTCTTCTTCAAAAGAGTCCATGTCACGATATTAAGAGAACAGAAGGGAAAGAAGCACCGCATTAAAATATTGCAAAAATGAAGATTTTGACATATTCATGTTATAAATAGAGTATATATTTCTATCCACAATAATTAAAAAGCAAAGGGGGAAATTACTTATAAGTGTTTTATGCCATATCACATAAATATATCTCTTGTGATACTTCATTACTAATCTTATTTCGGCAAAAAAAAAACCATTTAATGGTTTCTAACATTAACAATAAGCAATGCTGGGCAACACGATTTGAATGTATCGATATATGACAGAGAATTCAGGTAAAATATTTTCATTTCAAACAATTTTAAGAGAAATTACGTACCTAAGCATATGCTTTGTTTCGCCTACCTCCTCAATTTATTTAACAACCTATGTCACTTTATTGATATCAATGCATGATACTAATGTAAGTCTACAATTTAAATATCTAAGGAGAGTATTTTTATATTTTCGTACTAAGCAAACTATCCTAACTAAATGTGTAAAAATCATCAAAAATTATTAATTTATTATTTTCAATAAAGATAATGAAGTATTAAGATTAAAACTATTTGCTTAAATTTTACTTAAAAAAATAATATACTTAACGTAGAGTTACCCATACTATATTAAAAATTAGTGAAGATAAACTAGTTGATTGAGGTATGAAATAAGAAATTTTTCACCGTATGCATTAATTTTCTTTTTGATTTATAATGACATCTACTTCCTCAGATATATTATACTAACAGCGAAACTTATAGGTTTATAATTCAATATTAGAGCACACACAAATACAATTCTAGAAATATTTGTTAAACAAATGTACAAAATATATATGCCAGATATACATACATATAAACTTAGACATATATATTTAAATTCTTGCTTAAAGATTAATTACTCCTTAGTTTCTTATAACCTTTTTCTGCATTTTCTTTCATTATTCATTCTTCAATAGTTTCCTAAAAAAATAATATTATTAATATAATGTTATTTGACTGTCAAAGTCAATTAATTTACACAACAAAAATTGAATATAATTTTTCAGAATACCCAACCAGTATTAAATATTAGCATGTAACCTAGGAGTATTCTTTGAATTGAAAATTTTGAACATTTTAGAGTTTTTAAGTAGAAAACATAACAAAATATGTTTAATATATATGCATTAATATATACATCAAGGAATATTTTATGCCATTTCTTAACATACATAAATTATAAATATCTTAACTCAAGTTTATATAATTTGTGTGCTTTAAAGGAGAGAGATTTACATCTCTCTTTATTTAGAATTTAGTTTATTAACAAAATACAAAAAATCAGTAATATAATTTTTATACATATAAAAAAATTAAAAAAATATCTAATACTCAAAGATAATAGATCATTGATTTTTCAGAAAATTCAGACCTAACATGCCTACGTAATGGAAATATCAATATTTAAAGAGGAAAAAGTGCTTTGAGAAAATTTATATTAAATTCAAATCTAACACATAAACTTATAGGAAAAGGAGTTTGAGAAATGTTTAATGTAATTTACTAATAATAATGCATAATTTTTTTTATTTTAAAAAAAAATCACGGGCATGCTTATAGTTTTATTAACTGCTACGAGGTTTTGATATTTGTCTTAGAAATTAATCTCTTGCGATAAGAGTAAGCATAAAAGCAATAAACATAAAACATGTTTGCGATCTTAGCGAACTTAAAGGTAACAGTTTCTAGTTTACTTTTGATTTACTGAATTTAAAATCCATTTTATGGTGTGGAATATACATCTTTTTGGTTTTGGCACTGAAAATATAATGAGACAAATTAGGGTTGACGAATGGCAAATTGCTTATTGTAAAATAGTCTACTTAAAAACATAGCAGAAAACAAATTAATTCTGTGTATAATTGTAATTATTAATCTTCATGAAAATAAAATTTTCTCAATAAATCAATATTAAAGCTACGTATAGACTATTGTAAATATTTCTTATCTAATAACACTACCTTAAGTAACTGAGAATTCAATACGTAATAAGCTGTATACATCATTGTTAGTAAAATCTTCAGAAATCTAATATATAGTTCCCTTTTGAGGAAAAGGAGACAAACAGGTAATAATTAATATTTGTATGTTATAAATTACGAAGATAATAGTGAGAAAAATTTTACTTTATAAAATTATATCTGTTACATATTTAATCATTCCATTTATATAGTTATATTTATTTCCTTCATAATAAATTCAGAAAATTCAGTTGATTAATTTTTTACTTGTGCATTAGAAAAGGTATAACTAAAAAAGGATATATAAAATCATTCATATTTATATTATCTTTTCAAAATGAATTATGATCATTTTGTGCTATATTAATCTTTTTTAGGAAACTCTTTGAAATGTTATATTAACTTTGTAAGTTATTAAGAAGCAAGAAATGTTTTTTTTTATTTATACGATTGATTCCCTCATGATCGGAATAGTTTTTACTTTAAATAAGCAATTCAAGAATAAAATCACCTCATATCTATGATATTTTATAAGCAAAATCAGGAAAGGTGGAAGAAAAAAAATATGCTTTATGTAACGCTGAAACAAATTAAATATTTACATGGATTTAAAAAGAGCATTATGTTTGTTATCAACGTTTTCAACACTTAATATCAGAATTCGATATTTAGCAGATATTAACTATTAGCAATCCATGATTAAGTAAAAATGTCATATTGCACAAAACTCAATTCTATTTGTAGACTGTCCAAGAATCTAGATTATTAGCATTGAAATTTCTGAAATATGTTGTGCAAATAATTGAATAATTTTTTTCGAAGTTTGTAGAAGATTTTTTTCTGTTGAATGGTCAAGATTAGTGATGTGGTTATCAATCACCTCTATCGTACCTTATTTTCTTATTTATCCAATTACTGAAATTCCTTGACCGAAAAATTATGATGCAAATAGAACCAAAATTAGATTTTGAAGAAGTAGACAACTTTATAGGCATTATTAAAAATGTCAGAGAAAAATATGATTTGAAAGGTGATAATGATATCATTTGACGTTGAAAGGTTGTTAGAACAATTGGATAATAATTTATTTAAAGCATAATTTATTAAAGCATTAAATTTATTAAATATTAAAAAAAGTAAATTGCAAGACATCAGATAATATAGAGTGTAATGATTTTAATTTCAATCTATTAGGTCAAACGCTAAACACACAGAGGATACACAGTTTTTTAGTAATCAGCTTCTACTATTAATTTTCAAATATAAATTGTTGTAATGATTTGCAACTTTTGTAATACTGTTTCACAGAATTTTCTGATTGAGATTTCATATTTAATTTACAAATATGTAAAATGTATAGTATTTAAATTAGTTAAATATTTTTGAGCAAACCTCAATAAAATATTTATTGATAACAATTAACAGTGAAAATAAAATATCATTTAACAGATGATGCCCAAATTTTTCTTTCAAAAATGTTACAAATAATTCTTTATCTGAATTTTATAATATAGAAACACTAGTTTGAAAATTTATAAATTATTGATTTGAATTAAAAATCTGATTTAAAACAACAAAAATTAAGAACTAAACTGAAATGTTTCAAAACACTACTATTGAAAACTTAAAATGTTGTAGATTAAATCACGGATGAAAAATATTTAGTACAAAATAAGGGAAAATATTTCATAGGATTAACATATTTTCTTCAATAAAATCATCTGCAAACCGTTAGAATATTTATCAAGCTGATAATATTGAAGTAAATTTCACATTGGAGGAAAACTCAAGATAATATTCAAGGAAATTTCACACTTCAAATACTATAAATTAGATGGAAAAACTACACTCCTTTTACAGTTAATATGCAGCAATCTGGGTCTCAAAATCAATTTATAATTCCTTAAAAGTAATGAAAATCCAACCTGGGAATTCAATTCGTAATTCAACAGCTGAATTACACCAAGATACTAAAAGTAGCCACATTTAAAAATTTATAAGAATAAAATCATTATCCTTATTGCCCGTTGAAGCATTATATATAACAGTGTTATTATAAATTACAAAAATTATTGTATCATTGCTAGGTTATAAGAAATAAAAATATTTAAATGCCTTATATTATGAGTTTAAATTACAAATTTCACATTAAAAATAAACTTAAAAATGTTCATCATATTTTTATAAAACCGTATGTAATCAATCTTACAACACTAGAATTCTCACTTAAAAATAAAGTTGATTTATGTATATAAGTCAATACACAATAATAAAATAGTTAAAAATTTAACATTTTATTGAATTTTACATTTTGATTTAAAAAAATATTTAAGAAATTTCTTTGTAAAACATCGACAAGGACTTACAATATTTATTAATTTTTATCAGTGATGACATGCCGTTCCATAATTTTAATTGTATTGTATTTATAAGATTAAAAATAAAAATGATAGAAATAAATACTCCAAGTTGAATATTATTTTAAAAATCAGAATTTAAATAAATTAGAAAAAATACAAAATAAATTAATTAGAAAACTAAAATATATATCATATTATAATAATTGATATACTGCAAAAGAGAAACTGATTCATTCCTTCAAAAATATAATTAAAATTTGAAACTACTTTTTATTTACAAATAAATTATCAAAAACTTTATTTCTAAATAAGAGATAATTAAATTGCTATCGTATGAAAAGTTTCTATTTACTTTAGAACACTTCAAATTATATTTTAAATAGTAGGATTTCAAAATAAATTTCATGATAATATATATTATATTAAAGGATTAAAATTTTATATACATCGGTGTCCCTTTAAACCTTGTTAATAATTCATGCTCAATGCATTACAGACTTACACATAACTCTTCTAAGAAATATTGTAATTAAAAATATTAAAAGAGATATTTTAACTAAAACTATTTAAAGGTATTGTGCTATCGATAATTCCCAAAACAACATCAGCATAATCTAAGAAAAATTAGCTTCGTAAATTTGTATGAGAATTTAGTTTTTCTGAGATTTGTATGTTGAAACAAGATAAAATGAGGAAAGAATAAATAATAAAGAAAATGATTTGTTTTAATTTTATTTTATGGATAAAAAAATATTCAATTAAATATCTCTGTAATTTAACTTTTAAAATAAATAACACTATAAATAATTATAATTTGATTAACATATTAAAACTCTATTAGTTGAAATACATAACTACACACACACACACACACACACACACACACACACATATATATATATATATAAATTCATTATTATCAATGAACAATTTGGGAGAAAAAGTCATAAATTAATAATTATTAAAATAAATTAATGTTTATTATTAAATTAATATTTATTATTAATGTATTACGGAAACTGAAAAACCCCCAGGCAATTCAATTTGATGATTTGGAGATAATTTTAAATGCATGTCAGGAGTATCAACAACTGGACAATATTATTGAAATATTCTTTTGACGTTTGAACATATGCAAATACAGAGAATATCATATATTTAGAATTTACTCACAAAAATTAAGAGATAATTATTGACATTTTAAGTTAAACATTTACCTACACGCACACATATATAAACGCTAAGTTGTAAAAAATTTTAATAAATATCTAGTCAAGAATCTTTATATTTAAAAATATCTTCATTTTTTATTTTATAGCTATCTGAATTTAGCTATTTGAATTTGGAGCCCACTTTCGAATTTGAAGATAATTTTTCAAGTAATTCAATGAAATTTTCAACTTATCAAATTCATATATGTATTTATGTATATATATGTATATATATATATATATATATACATATATATATATATATATATATATATATATATATATATATATATATATATATATATATATATATATATATATATATATATATATATATATATATATATTATATATATATATATGTATGTATGTATGTATGCATGTATGTATGTGTGCGCTCGCCCGCCAACGGTGCAACAGAACCGACTAAGGAGTTTCTGTCGATTACCGAAGGGGGTCTTGGAGGATGTAGGGCAGTTGCATTTGGTCTGCCTTTGTTTAATCAGTGTCTCATTTGCACATCGTGGTTTTGCCATTCGCATTTATTATAAAAAAAACTACACATTAGTTGCACGCTACACAACGCACGGCGACGCAATTTTCGGCGACAGTTCAACACTCCAAGCAACAATACCGCGTTCCTAATGCACAAAAAACATGGTCCTGGTCTTAGCAGTGGAAGGGTACTATATGTTATGAAGTTTCTATTGACTTTCTGTTTCATTTCCTTGGAAAAGTGTAAAATCTGGATTCATTCAGCATCTGCATTCGCAAAGAGTAAAATCGTTTTTATAACCTGATCTATCTTAGTAACAATTTAAAAAAAAATTTTTCATGATTGTTATTACCTTATAGAGTTGGTATGGTAAAAATTTGTAAATTGATATTTTTAACAATAAAATTAATTTGATCTTTTGAAATTGAGATTTCTGTGAAGTAGATTAGAAAGTTTTTACATTCACTTTGATGATTTTTTTTCAGTTATAAAAGTGGGACATTTTTACCGTTGCTTCCCAGACTATTGGTAAATAGAGAAAAAATCTTAATTTGTCTTCAATTCTTTCTGGATAATTTTATACCTTGGGAGTAATATGGTTTCCGTAGACACCATAGCATTATCGATCAAGCCTTTTATTTTTTCTAAGCAATTAGGAATTCTCAGAAGCTCAATCCAGCGCATCATATCGTAGCAGCCTTTTTAGACCTCACAAAAGCTTTTGATAGAATATGGAATTATAAGCTAATTATCAAACTGTATAATACCTTTATACCCGAGTCAAAATCTCGTATTATCTTCGATAGAGATATATTAGTGTCAAATTTAATAAGATGCCTTTATACACCTTCTTGGTCAGTTAAGGTGTTCCTCAAGGAACAGCTATTAGTCCAATGTTATTCATCATATACCTTACTAGGAATGGAAAGATTTGTCTCTTCTGATACACTCCTTGGTATGTTTGCAGACGTCACTGCTGATTGATGCTCCGGATCTGATATAGATAACTTTGAGTCCAATCTCAAGGACTCATAAAAGGCATTACAGAATTTTCGGAAGATCTCAAACTCATTTTTAAAGTCACTAAATCAAACACTACCATTTTATTACAACCAATAAACATCTATGTAATTATGAACCAAAACTCATGTTTGAAAACTAAAGGCTTTCCTATGAAAAGCTTCCAAAGTACATGGGATACATTCTTGATTCTGAATTCACAAGTAACAAACACATTGATTACTTAGTTCTGAAGGCAAGAAAACGTATAAATATTTTCAAACACATTACGTGTAGAGACTGCGGAACTTATGCACCCATCCTTATAAGTACATATCTAGCCCTCATCAGAACTATTTTAGAAAATGCCATTCCAGTGCATAGTTAAATCTCAATTTCCAATTTGAAAAAATTAGATCAAGTTCAACTAAGTGCAGCTTGGATAATTACTGGTCTGAAAAGGAGCTACACTTCAGAGATTGTCCGTTTTGAAGCTGATTCGGAGCCTCTTCGCGTTCGAAGGTAGACCAGTCTTACAAAATATTTTAGCAACATTTACAGCTATGGCTCTCAAAACAAAAATTCAAATTATCTTTGTAATTGGGAAAGCCACCAGAGACTCAAGAAAAATAGCCTTTTAGTTCGGCTTTGTCTCAGGGAGCTATTGCTAATAATGTTGAACTTCATTCTCCTCATTTATGCATTTCACCAACAGAGGATTTTTCCAGGATTCATTTTCATTTCAACCTTTCTTCCTCCATCAATAAAAAGAATACTTTACTGGAACATCTTAGACAATTAACCTTGAAAATTATAAATAATATTCCTAGAAATGACATTAAATTGTATACCGATGTAAGTAAAACTGATAATCATGCAGGTAGTTGCATTTATATCGAAACATCTAAAACCACTTTTACTCTTAGTTAAGGTAACTCAGACTTCCATATCATATTTTGAAGAAAATTACTAGCTGTTGATGCGGGACTTGAAGCCATTCTGAAGAAAAAAGATTATGAAAGTTTCTGGATTCTGACTAATAGCCGAAGATTAATGGAATATCTCAATAACTGGATCCATATCGACAAGTGTATCTATTCTTCACAAGTCGAAACATATCTCACTTGATCATAATACTTATTTCAAATGGATACTATCACATTTAGATCTTTTTGGCAACGAAAAGGCAGACTGTTTAGTTAAGGATTGTTGCAGCATCAGCATCTGATGAAATTACCTACCAGGAACTCTTCTCTCAAACAAAAAACACAAATAGAAGAATTTGGCTGGAGCCCCTCACTCACGATTGGTATAAAACTAGTAAGCCGGGACAGTGGCTGGTTCCTCCATGCAGCAGAAAAACTAACACCTACTTTTTACGACTTATCAACCGGCATTTAAAATGTTTTACCTTTAATCAGGGTATAAAATTCTATCCTTTTTGCCCAAAATTCCGCAAATATCCGGTTTCTTCTGATTATATTTTAAGCTGCTCGCGATTTATCTGAGAAGAAATTTTCACTTCTCTTCTCCTTATTTCTGACTTACTACTCGTCAGTGAATTTATAGACATTGTCTGATTCTTTTAGATCTTTGGAGATAAGAATTAACCAACCAACCACTATTGGTAATGGAAGTATCCCAGCTAATACTGATACTTCGTTATTTGAATGTAGTTTTCTAACTTCTTGTTATTAGTAACAGGAATGATCAGTGTAGAAATTAGAAAAAAATTCATTTTAATTTTTAATATATTTTACTTACGAATTCAATATTCAAATTCATATATTATAAATGTACTCATCATACAGTTTTTACTTTATACTGCTTTAAATGCAAATAAATTATTTTACTTATAAGCTATTTTTATGTATTACATGCTTGCAAGTTTTCTTTTTAAAACTAAATTCATGCTTATTAATAATCACTTTGCTATATAATTTTTTAAATTACATTGCTACTATACGCATATTAAATACTTAAAAAACATTCAGAAGTAAGTATTTTAAAAGAAAAAATCTTAATAAAAATATTCTAAACAAATTACTAAAATTAAAATCTTATTAGTTTTTATCATTTTTAAGATATTTAGTATATTATAACAAAACATTTTAGTGCTTAGACAAATTGCAATTTTATAAATAATTTTTTTGAATAACAATCAATAAAAATTACCAGTTCATTAGCTTCTAGTTTGAACAAAACAATAGTATCAATAACCGATTAAAACTAAATTTTTTGTATTTTCAGTTTTGCTTTACACAATTTTCATTCTATTAATGTCTTTTTAATTAATTTAGTAAAATTTCTACATATTAACTTTATAAACTAAATATCGTAAAAAAGTTTAATTAATGTATGTAAAGAAAAATTCATCCAATGATATAATTATTTTATTAATGGTAAATTGTAATCTGTGGAAAATATTTCTATCTAATAAAATTTAAAAATGAAGAGGAAAATATTCTGATAAAATTCAACACACATATGTAGAACTTTTTTTTGATATTTAATAAAAACAGAATAAATATAAATATTTTACAAGTCCATTATATGATATGCAACTTACTGATGATGTATAAGTAAAATTCAATGATGTATAAGTAAAATAATCCATTTTAATATACACGAAAAAAACAATAAAATATAAAATTATATTTTTCATACAGATAGTTATTGTATAATACAATCAAGTATAAAAGTCATGTGATTTAGTAAATATCAAAATCTAGTGCTTTATTAATTTTGATTAAAATGTTTTCAATTTTCTTTTATACGGATTTACATACTGCTATAGAGTTTACGAATTATCAATGTGCAATAGGGAAACTAATTTTACAGTTCTTCGTCTGACGAGTTAAAAATAAGTATTGATGTTTTCTTCCATTTGAAGAAAGGTATTTTATTATTAAAATAGTTCAATGTTTTTGTATGTTAAAATGAAGAGTTATTTAGATATAAGCAACTATTTGATATCAAAATCAAGTTATATTAATATGATTTGAAAAATAAAAATATACTTTAGTTACGTTTTCCCTATTTGTGAATACTCTAAAATATGTACCGAATTATGTCTTTGTTGAATTTCATTACGGATAATTTGGATATGATAATCCAATTTTAACCCACAACTCTAAAAGCACATTAACACAATAAATCAAGAAATAGTTTTTAAATGTTTCTTCATTTTTAAAAAATATATATATTTGGCTTCAAAAGTTTAAAATGATCGTTACTACAAATGAGTGGAAATTTAATTGAAAGCGATTTTTCATAATATTCGTTTCATAAAAACACTGTTATATTTCATAATTTACCAAGTAAAAATATTTTAACTTTCTAGAAATAATATTTTGCTTAAATTTTGTTTACTTCTTATTTCTAATTTATATAAACAGAGAGAAATCTTATTGCTTTTAACTGATGGATATACGCATAAAACATTTTGAAAGAGCTGATTATATGTACATAAATCAGACGAGAATTTATTTATGGTAATTGTTTTCCTTACAAAGCATGGGCAATAAATTTTGAAACAGGGAATACCTTTATTTAAAATTGCTTAAAAATTAGTTTGATCAATAGCCTAGATGAAATTTTTCAAAACTTTTCAATATCTGAACAAATCCTTCCATTTACAATTACATATGAGTAATGAATTTTAGAAGAAAATTAATATTTAAATGAGAGAGAAATAATACGTAAATCTAAATTATTTTACTTTTTTTTTCAATATTTCTCTAACAGAATTTTTTTAAATAAATTTAGGAACGTTGCATACATTACAGTATTATATCAAACTTAAAAGTTTAGGCCAACCATTACAGTTTTTTCATTTTATATAACAATATTGAACATTATTGTAGCTTATATTTTATTAACCATTTCTTTTTAACTTATGCTGGAATTTCTAATCCTTTTTGATAATTTAATAATTAACCTCAGTTCACTAATTAATTTTTATATATTACTATTATATATTATTTTACAGCCATTAACAGTTTTCCTAATTGTTAGATTTTCAAAATTTAGAATGATATTTTTCAATATACATGTTCATATATATTGAAAAATATCATTTTGAATTTTGGAAATCTAACATTTGACATTATTTATAGTACACTACTTTTTTTATGAGAAATATAATCAAAGTTTAAATAAAAATACATTATAGCTTAAATTATGTTTAACTTATTTTATTTAAGTATTTAATTACAAAATATGTAAACAAAAGATTATTTTTTTAGATAATTTTATAATATATTGATTATATTGAATTGTATTACTTATATTTACTGACTCTGTGTTACTTGACTTTAAAAATTTTACTTGTACCACTAAGAGTTAATTAAATTACGTTATGTTATTTGTATAATGTTGGCTTTCCAAATTCAATTACAGATGAATAAAATAATTTAATATTTAAATTTAATAAATTTCCATATAGTATTCTATATTATAAAATTGAAAAATATATGTACATATGAAATAGTTTTTATGAGATTATAACATTTGGCATTTGAGTTACTCTTCGTAAATAAAAATATTTTACTATGTTCCCTTTTGTATTTTTTGCTCAAATAATTCATCACGATTATTTCTCGCTTGGATTTCAAAGCGCAATGTTTTTTTTACCCAGATTAAATCAATTTTTAGGAGGAGTTATTTTTACTGTTTGAGGATAAAAATAAGAATAAGAAAAATTTTCATTTATTTTGTTTTTCATCGCTTACAATAAATTTACATTTGTAAGATGAAATTTGTTTCAGAAGAATTGTTATAAAAGCGGAGTAATTCCATCGCAAAAAATAATCCAATTGAGAATGCAGATATATAATTCTTAGAATTCCTATCTTATAGTAAATTAATTTGAGATAGAAACGTTGAATTTATATGTAAGTTAAAAATTACTTCTATTTTCTTCTTCAAAATTTATTTCTAAAATAACTTCAGACACTTCTATTTTTTTCGTGATAGGTTTTCGGATTCAATTAAAACTATAAATAATTTTTGGCATGCAACATTTGTACAAACTTCATTAAAACTACAAATTGATGAAATCGGAAATATAATTCGATTTACATATATTTACTTGTAAAGATATGAAATTTGTAAGCTACATAAAATCATTAAATATGTAAAAGAATATTTCAATAATTTTTATTGATTAAAATTGAAACAGAAAAGTGCTGCATTTTAATAGTATTTTAAGTCCTTGAAAATTTAAATATAATTTTGGTAGTTTGAGCAAAAGTTATATAAAAAAGATATAAAAAAATGTTAAATAAATATACACTTATTGTTTTATGCATGTTTACAGCAGAAATATATATCTATGCAAAATTTATTTCGCTTTATTCTTTTAAATATTGAAACTGTAAACTTAACTTACATTAAATACTGTAATATTATCCATTAAAAAGATTAAATAAATATATTTTTCTTTTATTTACATTTTATTTATATGTTTGTTTTAAGTTGCTTAGCTTAAAAAGGAGGTGTTTTAGTTTAAATTAATATTTCCAATTTTTTTCTTAAATATGCATGGATATTTATCATTATTAATCATTATAATTTTACTTTAAGCAGACAAGCAAAAAAAGTAAATTGGTAAAAAAATACTTTCAAATTCATTTCTTCAAAATTTACAGAATTTTCAAGAAATGAATATTTAAATTGAAGATGAAGAACAGATAAGACAGAACAGAAAAAATTAATATTTTTTGCATACATGAAAGCATTTTAAAATAATTTAACTACAATACTTAAATTTATTTATACTTCCAGTGCACTATTTATCAAATCTCATAATATAATATTTTACATTATTTGTAATATTGAAGATGAGAATTAGGTTAAATATATATATATATATATAATATATATATATATACAACAAAATTGTGTGTGTACGTGTGTTTGGTGTCAATTTGTTTTACATCACAAGAAAATTTCATTTGCTAAAGCATTTCCAGAGTTTTTAAAAAAGATTTTCATTATAAATATATTCTTATCAGCTACCCTCCGATAGAAATTTATTTTGAAACAAATTTAGTTTTATCTCTATTTCTAATTTTTGAATGTTCAATTCTCATCTTCCTCAACTCTGAAAATTTAAATTTGTAAAATTGTTAAAAGCTGGTAAAGGAAGGATAACAATATTTTTTAAAAGTAATATTTATCTCTTGGTTAATGGATCTGAATAACAGTATAAATCACAAAGTACTTTACATTTTAAACTTCTGAACACTACAAGTAAAAATGTACATGATGTGGACTTGGCTCTTTGATAAAACTAAATCCGTACTTAATGATACAGGTGGCTGATATTTTAACAAAAGAAATCATGAAATTTGGTCATATTTTTCATTGAATGGAAAAAATAGGAACTAATAGATGACGGATTTAATAAACGAAATATTAAAATTTTAATGACATTCCTGTTTATAAAAATCACTGTTACTAATTTGGAACATAAACAATTTTAGAGAAATATCGATTTGCAAGGAGTGACAAAAATTAATTTTCGTGAGGGAAGACACATGTTTAGGAAACGCAAAGAAATATTTGTATCTATCCCCATCCCACCTTGAGAAAATACTTTCAAAATATTACTCATAAATATTATTGTTATTTTCACTTCAAGGTGGTTTTTAAGACAAGTTTCAAATATCTTACACAATATTAGGAGTTATTTCATATTATGAAGAACTTTAATTTATATGTTACTCTAATTTAATGAGTAATTTTTATACGAGTTTTCTGTGTGTGTGTGAACTGCTTATTCTTAATGTATCTTTCTATTTAATTAAATATTGTTGATGAAATCATTAGAGTTAAGGATAAATAAAGGGCTTATTGATATATTTTGAACTTTGCATATGTCAAACGCGCAATGATTCAAAACGCTATTATTATTAACTTTTTAATAATTATTACATCTCTTAAAGTCAAATTTATCCGAAATTAAAATAGTTTAATACTTAAGTATTAAATAAAATTTAAAAGAATTTTTTCATTCTGAGTTTTTGTCTAAATTTAGATATCTTAACAAAATGCTTAATTTGTAAAGTTAATGAGTATTATTTAAATTAGGAAAATTTATACTTCCATTAAATACAAAGTTATATGTGTTTCAAAGAACGTTATAATAGTTTTGGAATTAAATTTGATTATACATAAATTTTGGGAGTAATTTATATTTTTTACTTATTCATAAATAATTTCTATCCTAAATATTTTTCAAATTAATCACTAATTTTGAAAACTTCAAGTCAAAAATATAATTTTTAATAATTTAAATTTTTTAATACTCATTTTTAATTCAATCATAAAAGTTCATGAGATGTCTATAGTTAATATGTTTATTTATATTTACTTCAAATAAGCATATTTAACTTGAATATGTAACTGAAAATTAAATATTAAATTATATTATAATATTCTTTCTGTTGTAAAGAAATTTTTAAATTTAAAATATTGTAGTTTATGCAAGTTTTAAAAGACTTTAGATTTACTTTGAATGCAATGGAATTGAAAATATCTTAAACATTTTATTAAAATATGAATTCTAAATATTGCTTGTGATAAAATATAGCATATATTTTTCACCATCGAGGAGTTAAAACTTTTAAATTTAACTTAATTTTGTAGCTTCTAAGATGTTTTGCTTCAAGATATAAATGTGCATTTGTATATAACAGTCAAAAAATTCCTTAGTATTTCAAAGCCTGAAAACAAATATTTTAAATCCCAATGCAAACTTAAACATATATTAATAATAATTTAAATTTCTTTTTTTCAAAATAATTGAAATCTCTGATTTTAAGAGTCTTTTAAATAACATTTTACCTTTTAAGAAAAAACAGGATTTAAATCGAAATTAAATATAATTTTTTATTTTAAAATATACCCTTATATAGTATGATTCAAACTTCTCACTTATTTAAAACTTAATCTTTATAAAAACTCATATATATTTAATAACATATTTTTTAAAAAACATTAATTTTGATATAATACTAATTATTCAGTATCTCACTAAAATATATTTAATTTAAATTTTTCATAAAAAATTTACTATCAAATGATCTTGAGTATATTTTTGAGATAATTTAGTATTATATGTACCTATAGCATGACAGCCTACATCTGGGTCAAGGCCTAAAGTACCAATATCTGATTTCCTGACTGAAGTCCCAGTGGTGCAAAGTTTATGTCTCAGCTATATTGTCACTTTAACTCTTAAACCCACTGAAAGGACTATAGGTTAAATCAAACAGCTTGTAGATCGGACATTAGTACATATATATATATATTGAATATATTAAGTAGTGGTTTTAAATAAACTTATTTAATCATTCTGTTCGTCAAAAAATCAATTAATAATAAACTTTTTAGTTAAGATAAAAATATTTTAATGTTAAATTAAGTTTATTTATTTTAACAATATCTAATTAAACTTAAATATTTTTTAAGTATTACTAAGAGTTTATAAATGTTTTAATGGTTTTTAAATATTTATAGGGTTTTTTTTTTCAAATTATTGATCAATGATTTAAATATATAATTTTAGCTATCTTCTAAATTTCAAAAAGTCAAATTAACAATGCTAAATTACATTTTTGTGTATCAAAACTTCGTAACAATCAGTCATAAATATATTTTTGAACTTGGGCAATCTAAAATTCTCTCAAAATATATATTTTGCGATAAAGATGATTGCTTTCAGTTAATTATGGTTGTTAAAAATGTAAAGAAAATTATAAAAAGTTTCCTGGTCTTTATGATTAATATATTTTGCCATAATATATGGTATTTATTATGGTAAGAGTTTAGCATAATTCAATTGGTCTTTATGATTAATATATTTTGCCATAATATATGGTATTTATTATGGTAAGAGTTTAGCATAATTCAAATCATTTTTAGTATAACATAAAGATCATTATGTTGCAATGATTGCAACCTACGCATAATGGAATTATTATTCATGGCACATCATTGTTTTAATCATTTCAATAGGATATCAATTTTCAAGTAGCCCGTATATCGATAGGGTTTTTTACTGTAAATGATAATTTTAGTTAGAAACACAATTTCACTAGACCTTTCGACAATGAAAAAATGTCTGGATTATGATAAGGTAACAGATTTAGACATCGTAAAATGTCCCTAATATAGATCAGTATTTAATAATCCCATGGCAGAAAATATAAAAGAACGGCTTTAATTTATTCACTTATTATTGAAGTTTAATATCATTCATATATGAGAATTAACAATTTAGCATTTAAAATTATCAAAGATATATTTCTATTATATCTCTGAAAATTTAAAATTATTAAAGGTATAAAATTATTAAGCATTTAATGTTATCAAAGTTATAAGGAAATTATAACTTTGATAACATTAAATGCTTAATTTTATGAAGAATCTGCATTTTATTGCATAATGTTCATTTTTCATGACATCAATTTATATTTCATAATTAATACTTTCAAATTTACGTATAAAACGAAATATTTAAATACATAATTTAAAATTTTGTAACAAATACTTTTACGAATACTTATCATCCGTTTGTATTAATTACACCATATTAATAACAAATAATAAAACCCTTAAAATATCTATTTGATGTTAAAACATAATAAATAAACAGAAATGACAAAACTAAAGCGCAGTTTTGTTACATAAAATCATTTAACAATTTTTCATGCAAATATTCTATTTTTATTAAAAGAATGCATCTGATGGTTTTAAACTTTATCTTAGCATCAATTTTGTATTATTTTATATAGTTTACATTTTACTTTAAGAGTTTCATCAAAATAAATCATAAAGTTTAAATTAATGTTCTATTTAAATATTACAGTAGCCTCAAATTTAAAAAATGTATCTTAATATGCAAACAGAAAATTAATTACAATAGAAAATTGAACGCTTGATATAGCTCGTAAAAGCCTATTTAAAGCAATGTATTCCAGATGTCTTAAAATGCAATATACCTTAAATGCTTCCGAGAACGGTAACAAATAATTTAAAATTAAACTATAAATATAGTCAACAAAAATAAAAAATAATAATGCATAAAAATAAAAAATAGCAAAAACAAATAAACTTAAATTTAATAACAATATTTGGACCGATTTCAATAAAAACATTTTGGAGATGAATGTTTACTACTACGTAATTATATTATAAAAATTAATAATATTTGTGTGAGTTATGTATTAATGAATTGCATATTATACATTTACATTTACGTGTGTGTACTTTTAAGACCATCAGTACTATAAACTAATATTTTTCTGAGAGTTTCATTAGTATTCAAAGGAGAAAAAAAAACAAAAAATGGAAAACCAAATTAAAAGCAACTGTTAGGCTTAATATTGATAATATATCATGAACTTGGGTAAAATGAATTAGTAAAGTTAAATAGATAATAAGAAGCCGCAACTATAGATAAATGTAGTAAATGTAATATAAATTGCTCGAAGAATTAAAATTGATTAAATTGTCTGTAAATTATCAAGCATTCTTTTTAATTTCAAAATTAGTGGTTTAATGAATTTTTAATCTTTACTTAAAATAATTTTCTTTTTTAATTAAAAATATAATTAAATAATTTAAGATAAGGTAGCTATGAATAAAAGCAATAAACTAAAATCTAAAACTTGCTCTTTTATTTTAAAAAATCATATAATGAAATAAAACATTTAATTAGTTATATAATTAGTCTCATAATGTAGTAAGATTTATTAAAAACTGTAAACTTATTGAAATAATGTCATTAATATATTCACTTTAATTTATTTAATAATTTGCTGTCCATAGGCATTTCAATAATAAAAACGTTTTTCTTTAGACGAAGATATTTATTTCTGTAGTGAACTACATGTGACACGAAATATTTGAAACTACTTTGAAAATTGTAGAAGAAAACTCAATATAGAATACAATCGATTAGAGAATTTGCAGCTGATGTACACTTATTGAGTTTCCAGTCAATCGTAATGAGAAAATCGTTATTAGACACGATAAAATTGAGATACAAATTGGCTTACGTTTGCCAAATATATTTTTGATTGCTTTAAGGCAGAACCTTAATCAAAATCGTTATTGGATGTTTCTGATCCTAATTTACTCCTGTGAAATTTTTTTGTCTTTAAACCATCAACGAATTAAGCTTGATGTTTTTATTCAACACAATTTTAGAAAAGAGACGTGTTAAATAAAGTTGAAATAACAACATCTAATGGATTTTTCTTTTCAATCGCTGATGCTTATATCAACAAAATTAATATTTTGTCGCTTATTATTTTCAAAAAATAGAAAATAGAAGTTAATTTTTGCTAACAGAAGTTTTCATCTTTAATGGATGAACTTTATTGTCTTTAGGAAGAAATTTTAATTAAATTTAATTTGCTTAAGTTATAACCTGGAGAAACGAAAATCGATTATAAAAGTAAAATTATATTTGTAAGTAAAATGTTATGCACTTTACTTGCAAAAAATAATGTAATAATAAAATAATACATTTTAGTGATCGAAAATTTTTATAGTGAGCAAAATCATATTAAAATAATATTCTCTTTGCTTAGAAAAATTAATTACTGAATAAAATGGATAAATTCACTTTAACGGAGATATACAAAATATATAGAATAACTTCGAAATAACTGAAATAATATAGATAATTACAGAGATCGATGAAATTAGTGTCAATCAATTACAAAACGAATGATTGCATTTTTAACTAAAAAATATAGCATCAAATAGCAACGCATAGAAAACATTATTAATTCCTTTGCTTAGTAATTGCATGGATTACATTTTTCGGGTTAAAATATTTTAAATAGTGTATGGAAACCAAGTAAACTGATTATGTAAGTTTGTATTCGTAGTTAAAGTGTTTCAAATAAGGAAAAATTAAATATATTTTATTAATACTACACACCCACAAATGTTATGGTATGCTGTCGCTACTTATTTAAAAAGCGAATTTTCCCTTTAATCTTGTGTTAATATGTAATTCTATGGTATTTTATACCTTATAAATGTAAGGAAAATTCAGACAATTATAATTTTACATTTTAATTTTTTTAAACCTTCAAAATTATTGAGAAAAAAACAACGTATTTCTTATTTAGGATTTGATAGACCATAACCAAAGAAGAGAAAGTTTTCTTAAGTCATTTGAATACTCATTTTTTATTTCTCTTAAAAAAAGAAATTTATTTTATACTGATTATTTCTCAAGAATTGGGCGTGTAAAATCAAATATCTGTCAGACATCCATCCCCGAAAATGAGCATTCACAAAAGACTCATTCCTAACAGTAATGATTTGACAAAAGATATTCCAACAGTAATATAATGATTTAGACTTTGGAATTTCTTCACAAATGTTCCAGGGCATACAATTGATTTAAAAAACCCAGATATCTATTAACAATTTAATTAAATTTAAAGAAATAACATTTTGCTTATTTATATACATTTAAGTTTAATTTTTTAAAATATTTAGTTAATAAAGATTTAGTTCTCGCCCATTCTTATGGTCGTTTTATGGTTATTTTATAGTATTTTTTTCTTTAAAAAATAATCTCTCTCTTCAATCAGAAAGGATCATATCAATATGACAAAAAGTATTTGAAATGCATGAAAATAATTCTCATCACAATTTTTTGAAATAAGTATGAGAAACATCACTTATACTAAAAATAAATCAAAATATTATTTATCATGTTTCTCAATAAAATATTAAATTAGGAAACACAGTAATTTATATAAAATCATAAAATATAATGTATTTAAAAAGAACTTAGGTTAACACGAAATCAAAAATATAATTACTCAAGAACGAATTCGCTGCTTATCAAAATTACATATTAAACTGCATCGGGTCTATGTATTTTAGATGAATAAATTTTAACATATTCTGAAGAGAAGTATTGAGATTTTGAATTTCTTCTTAAAAGATTACGATTATTAATAGTGAATAGTAAACTTTTTTTTTTGCGAAATCAAATATCTAGGTCTATTATTTCAGCACAAGACCAGCAAATCATGTGTCTTTCTGGATGCTCTAATAGCATCCCCAGATTGTCACTACATCGACAACTGCAATGGTATTTCGTGATCCAGTAGAAGAAAATAGCATCACTGAAAATAAGTAAAAGACAATAATATAAACCATCTTACATAAACCATGATCCTTCTTTTTCATTGTTGAAATATGTTTAAAAAGGTAGTCTCAGTCATGGTTCTATGCTAAATATAACAATAAATGTTCCTATGTATAAAAGTATCATGAATAATGCACTATTTAACATCATTGTTCTTTAACTGACTCAATTTATGAAATACTGATATTAGTTAAAATCTACAGCAATGTAATCAATAAATATGCAGGCCTTCTTATCAGTATAATTACTTATTTTCACCTAAAATTCTTTTTGCTATCATGACTTTCTTCATCGCAAAGGATGTTAAAACTGTTTATATATATTTATACATTTCTATACATCTATACATACATACATATATATAATTACACAAACACACACACACACACACACATATATATATATATGTATGTATATATATATATATATATATATATATATATATATATATATATATATATATATATATATATATATATATATATATATATATATATATACCGGGTGATTATAATTAAAGTCCCGATTTTAAAAATCGATAATTTTAAAACTACTGGTCAGAATGACTTCATATTTTAGCAGAACAATCGTAAGGCAATGGAATTTTATTTGGCGAAGGAAAAAAAATAGTTCTAAAATGTGTCATCGTTCACATTGTCTAGATATATGCAAATTACCAATATGTGAAATGCGCACATGAGACTTAGCTGCCATAAAAATGCAGAGCACCAGCTCATTGCCTAAATGCTTCATTATGACTCTGACTATGAAGGATCGAGCTCTATAGAAACTCTTGAAGTTTTTTTATAAGAACGATGACTGTGCACTTACAGCTATTAGGAAGTTTTGGACATTAAAATCCATTAAATGGGGTCCAATAACCGCAAAAGGTCTGCGAAAAACGATTGCTAAATTCGAAGAGACCGGTTCATTTGACGTTAAACGGGGTAGAGAAAGAAAACCCGTTTCGGCAGCGGCAGTGGAAAATGTGGCTACAACATTACAAGAACAGACTGACAGTGATGTTGGAATCAGCAGTGCACGGGGAATTGGCCGAATGCTGGATATGCCGAACAGCACGGTGCGTAAAATTCTACGGAAGATCTTGCTCTGTTATCCGTATAAGATAACTCATGTGTAGGAGTTGCTACCGGCTGACCTGGAAGCACGTCACTCTTTTGCACTACAATTTTTTGCCCGGATGGAAGTGGACAATGGATGGCCATGGAACATTCTGTGGTCTGACGAAGCCCACTTTCATTTGCAAGGTTCTGTAAATACGCAAAATTGCAGGATATGGGCGACCGAGAATCCGTCCCAGCTACAGCCATTACCTCTTCTGTCTGAAAAGGTTATTGTGTGGTGCGGAATAACGGCAGCGTTTATCGTTGGTCCGTTTTTCTTTGAGGAGATCACACCTGCGGGTCCCGTTACCTGCACCGTTACTGGCAAGCGATATAAAACACTTTTGCGTAACCATGTCCTTCCGGCACTTCAGTAGCGTCAGTGTGTGGATCGCACAATATTCATGCAAGATGGCGCTCCTCCGCACATTGCTACTCCTGTGAAGCAGCTACTGAGTGCTAATTTCGGAGATGAAAGGATCATAAGCCTTCATTTTCCAACAACGGGGCCGCCACGTTCCCCCGAATTAAATCCGTGTGATTTCTGGCTTTGGGGGTACCTGAAGAATGTTGTTTACAGCGGGAGTTTTCAGAATCTAGCCGACTTGAAAGCAAGCATCACACACAACATCCATTGCATCAGTACAGATACCCTCCGATCTGTTGTGGAGCATGCCGTTTTGCGCTTCCAATTAGTAGCCGAACAAGGCGGAGGGCATATCGAACAACTTATGCTTTAATAATCAGCAAGGTGTTAGAGCTTCATGGTTGATTCCATGAAGCTCTTTTTTTGTCATAATCGCTGTATTCTTGTCTTTTCGCTAATAAATCTTTAGTAAATTCCTGAACTCTAATTTTTTTTCTTTTGGCTAACAACATTTCTGTGTTTAACGAATACATTTTTGGACTTTCCTCCTGTTATTACCCAGACAGCGCCATCTATCGGCACATTTTGGAACTATTTTTTCTTTCGCCAAACAAAATTCTATTGCCTTACGTTTGTTCTGCTAAAATATCAAGTCATTCTGACCAGTAGTTTTAAAATTATCGATTTTTAAAATCGGGACTTTAATTATATCACCCGGTATATCAGTTAAATGTGTATTTTTTGATTATTAAAATGAATTTCTAAATTTATTAAGTTTCACTGTTAATATTAATAATATTACTTCGCGAATAGTAGTTTTTATAAAAAGTTTGTGGATATTTTCATGTTGCTGCAAAATAATTTATAAAAACAAAGACCGAATATTGATAAAGAGTAGGAATGGCAACATGCTTTTTTTCCAAATCTGGGCTACTTAGACATTATAATTTGTTCAGTATTGCAAAGGAAAAATTTTGATGACTGCTTGTACACGTTTGCAACAATAGTTATGCCAAGACTATATATTAAAAAAATTCTCAGAAATATATAAACAAGAAGAATAACATTAAACTTCTCCTTTATATTGGTCGGAACTATTTGCTATATATGTATATAATTCTCATTCGTGATCCCAAGTCCAGAGAATATTATGCACTATCCATAATAATTGAACCTTTTAGATTTTGTAAATTAGATGAAAGAGAATGTGTTATTGAATGTGTCTTTTTACCATACTTCATGAATATTTATAGCGATTAAAAATCGGTCTCTATAATGACTAGAGGAAAGCTTGAAAATCAGACTAGTGTTCAGCTGAACAATTTTGAACTTTTCTGGCATGATGTACTGTTGTATTATAGTCCGAGATACATTCGATGAGATAATAATACATAAACACTGCAGAGTACACTTGTTCTGCCAGTACGTGTAGAAATTTCATGCGTCTTTGTTAACCTAAGAGGAACAAGAGGACACTAAATCCATTCTAGCAGAATAATCTCTTATCAGGATTATTTCTACAAGGCACTTACTCAGTGAACATAAGAGGAATTTCAGGCTCCTTGGTATTCCTTATTTCCAAGCTTAGAACCCAACACTTCTGTAGAATGTCTATAAATACAAACAGCAAAATGACTTACAAATCATGTAGAAACTTCCAGGAGAAGGAATTCTTCCAAGAACACATTTTTAACTACCAGATCATTATAAAATGTATACAGGCTGTTAAGGAATTTCCTTGAAAAGGAAATTCCTTAATAGAATCCCTTTTCAATTATAGGAATTTCCTTTTCAAGGAAATTCCTTAATAGAATTCCTGAATAAAAAAAATATTAAAAAAATGTTCATATTACCAACAACCTGAATTTGCCATTTGGAGCAATTTCACTGGACTTCAAATGGACACGACACCAATCAACCAACCAACCAAATAAGGAAAATGACTTATTCTAAATAATTAATAATTTTTGGATAACCCATGATTATACGCGCTGGTTTAAAGAATTTTTTCTTTATACACAATGTAGTAACACTTGCTTTTCAATAGCTGCATTCTTCTTCTTGAGTAGCTTTATTCATAGTGAAGTACTACTTAATGGTTGTAATTTCTACTTTTTCAAATTTGTTCTTTAATGTCGATTTGTATTCGGCTTGATGTGTGTGCTTGTTTTCATTTGCCTTTTTTTGAGTTTTTCAGTAATATAAAAAAATTTTGCCTTGAAAGAAGTAAATAAATTTGAATTAAAGTTATGGAATGAATGCACCAACTAATGAAGAATCGATAAGTATAATAATTTATTGATAAATGGAGGAATAAATTATGAAAATAATTTTAGTGAAAATATATCTGCTCTAGTGGAAGAATGAAAGTCTGAAACAATGAAAATTTTAGCCTTAAAATTTCTAATAAGTAAGTTAAAGTAAAGTTAAAATAGTGAGAAATATTGAATTTCCCTCTATCTCCATCTATTATCATTATAAAATTATTAGAAAATAGTGGCGACACAAAACATTTATGCTCCAAATTTGATTTGTGGCAGTTTCTGTTGCCACAAATCAACATATTTTTCTAGTTGTTGCATATAAAAGTGAAAAATTTGAACGGAGCAACTCTTGATAATTGATATCAATATAAAAATCACACAACTGAAAGCAACAGTTGAAAATGTTAAGATATATTTTGCTTTTTCAACTCATAAAACGTTTATTCAGAACAGAAGCTCTCACTAATCACTTCATCCAAATTATTACTGAGCAACAAATAAGGCATTCATCATATAGTGAAACAAGTAAACCCCATCAAAAATATAAAAAATCCAAATAAAAGAGAATATATTTATATATAATTGTACCCTAGTAAATATCTTCGTAATATGTTTCAAAACATATAATGTAATTATATAATACAATGTGATACATTATATTATATAATGATATTAAATTGTGACTCATTGTAAATAATATAACTGTGTCATAATATGAAATCTTAAAAATCTTTAATATGTTGTGCTAAGTACGATAAGAGAATCTGTAGTAAACACGAATACACAACCTGTGTTCACAAAAAGTTAATTAATTATAAATATTTTTGTAATTATTTGTATTTATATACATAATACATGATGAGTTTTTATTTTGAAACAGAAAACGCATTTAATAAATATTTATGTTAGTAGCATACAGCCCAGTGACATTAATATGACCACCATGTACTTTCGACGTTGACGTTAAATAACCAGTCACTGAAAGCAGGAGGTAGGACAGTGAAGTTGAGCATTTGTAGAAGGCTTGCGAGCATTTAAAAAAATATTTTAATCATTGGTGTAATGCAGAAACTGAGCAACTTATCAGACGTCAAAAAGAACATAATCATTGACTTTCGAGAAAGAGTGGAAGCATTTCAAAAACTGGTAATTTTGTGAACTGTATACATACTGCCGAGGTAAAAATATACCATGCATAAATAATGGGATAGCCAAAAATCATCACCGTAGTGAATGTGATGCAGTGCGGACCATAAATGACAGAAGTGAACGACGACTGCGGAGATGCATTCGGACAAATGCACGTAGTACTATTAAACAACTGACAACCAAGCGGAATCAAAGCGCAACCAACGCTTTTCCCCTAAGCTACTTTTCAGTGAACGTTGCTATATCTGGGCCTCCAAACTAGTTCATACAGCTATGCCGACTGCTTTCATCGATTACGAAATCTGCGATTTACTCGCGAGTACTACAACTAGACATCTACTGAGTGGAGGCAGATTGGATTTTCTAGTGAATCACCTTTTACATTCAATCAGACGCATGGATGTTGGCATATAGAAGTGAAATTTCTAAAAGCAAACAACCTTCAAACATTGTTTGAACAGTTCAGCCTGGAAGCATGAGCATTATGTTCTGGGATATATTTGCATGACATTCTGTGCGCTTATTCATCATTGAGAAAAGCAAGATGAATCGAATCAATACTACATATACTACATGTCTAATTATATATATATATATATATATATATATATATATATATATATATATATATATATATATATATATATATATATATATATCATTTTTATCAGGATGATAACATCTACTTTCAGAACAATGCTAGATGTCTCTCAGCTGAAGATGGTAGTACATAGTTCGAAGAGACCCGGATTATTTTACTGTTCTCTCTTACGCAGCAAACTCACACCAGGCATTAATTCAATTGATAAACTTTGGGACCATCTGGATCGAGTTGTTCACTGCATGTATTTTCATCCCCGTAATCTAGGGCAGCGAGCCATTGTCCTGAAGTTGGCATGGTTCAACATAGGAGTGAAGACCTTCGGGAATTTAATTAACTTTACTGTACATCTCGCAACATTCCACTTTGTAAAACTCAGGATTTTGACAGGTAATCACGTTGACACGACTGGACTGTGTATTATATAATTAACATATAATTGATCGTGATTCACAGATCAATGTGCATCGTAGTGTATTATGCATTTTAAGCACATATTCTCCCAGATTACAAATGTTGTTTTCATATATATTTACCTTAGCATTCATATATATTTATATATGTAATACACACATATGTAAACATATATGTGCACGTTATAATGTACATACATTGTATATATAAGATGTTTCATCAAGAATTATTTGGTCCTAAAATTATTATTTTATTTATAAAAATTAATAATAAATGCGAATATTGTTGCTTAATTAATTTCACATAGTTTAAGTAAAATACAAAGATAATTTAAAGTAAAAAATAATAAACATATTTTAACCAAATAGATTGGACATCTTAATTTTATAATATAAATTTAATAAAATATTATACACATATATTATATTTTACTCAGAGAATTATGATTGCTTTTACATATTATAAATAAAAATAAAAAATACTTACTTTTTATCAACCCATCAAACAAACAAAAGGATTTAAAATTAAATAACTTACAATTTATTAAAATCAAATGCAAATGAATAACAGACAAATTATCTATCTTATTTGCATCGAAATTGTTTTTTAACTTTCAGGTTCTCACAGTAATTAGAGCCACGTTTAAATTGAAAGTTTCCATTAAAACTCTTCTTTAAAAATTACCTTAAATTGCTGTATAAATTAATTACTTGCCTTCCAGTTATTTTGCCACTAAAAAAGGAAACTTTGTCCTTCATTTTATCCAGAAATAATATAATTGAATTATATTCAGAGGATCATTTATAATACAAAATTTTATAAATATATTAATACGTGTAAAAATGGATATTTTGTATAAGCACTTTCCAGTTCTCAGAATTGCATACAACAAAAGTAATTTCAACGCAATCTTAATCATTATGTTTAAAGGAGTTTTGATTTTCTTTATAATATACATTAACTAAAATTATTAGGTTTCAAATTAACAGCAAAATTTTGCATTTCTCTAGTTAAGCATTTTATAATTTTAAAATTTAACTTATAATTTGTTAAGCACATTAAATATCCTTTTTCTCTAACATTAATTTATAGTAAAATATTTATCTTGAATTTAAAATAAATATTTAAGTAAACTTATTTCATATTAAGTTTTAACTGAAGACTTGAAGAACATAAATTACTATTAGAGGATATTTAATTTGTGATAAATATTTTAACTCATTAATTTGTATAAAATTTTTAAAAACACTATATATCTTGTTTAATATGTTTCTTATTCAACAGTTTTTGCATCAGTTTAAATCAATAATTACTCTCGGAAAGAAAAAAAATTTTTTACCTAAATATAAATAAAGTCATTTATTTGCGGTAAGTATTTCTTGGAGAAGATTTGTCTGAAAAAGTAAATTTTTGTTGAGAAGGGAATTCAAATACATAGTTTCTCTAATAAAATATTAACTTTCAAGATGTAAATAATTTCTAGAAATTCAAATGCAGAGTTTCTCTAATAAAATTTAAAATTTCAAGATGTAAATAATTTCTAGAAATTAAAGTGATACAAATAGGAAGTACTATGTAAAAATTTTATTTAATATCATATATTTTATCCTGAAAGAAATATTTGAAATTACAAAGATAATTTAAGTGAGTGTGTGTGTATGTTTGATACGTATTTTAATAACACTATTTTGGGAATTTGTTTCAAAGAAAAAACTTATCCCATTTTATCTCAAACTTAGTAGTTTTCAAAAATATTGATTTTCAAAATAAAGTATAATGTGTATTATATATGTCAAATAATTTGTATTAAAATTAATATATAACTATGATAATTTGTTGAAGTTTAATACATCATAAATAAACTTTTATAGTCAACACATTCATATTATTTATATAAAATACTTTTTTACCAAAACGCATTTAATATTTCTAAAATATTATCAATCAGTAAATATTTTATAATTTAAAAATAACTATCTATGTAATTTTCAAAAGATGATTTCAGCAAATAAATTATACTTTGCATGCCTCATCCATATGCATTCAATGAATGTGCTTATTTATGAAATAGTAAACTTAATGCATTAATTTATTCTTAATTTATATATCTAATAACAAATTTATTTTTAAAGTTACCCTGCATTCCTAAAGGATATTCAAATTAAGTTTATTGAAATCTAAATATGCTTTCAAATTAATAATATTGAATAATATATATAAATTATTTTTAAAATATTTTAATATCAAGCAATTTGGTATCCTCAGGATAAAAACAAATTTCTTTTATTTCAGAGAAGCCAAGGCTAACTGTGTGTGTGTGTACAACTCCAAAAAGTACAGTTCTGCAAATTGTACTTTAAAGGTAATATCATTTAAAAAATATCATTCAAAAATATTAAAGAAGTATCATATAATTTGCTATTCAGTATCAGTTACAAATGTATATATACATACATATGTTTATAAGTGTGGGGGATGGAACTATGTAAATTAAAATAATTTTGCTATTTTATTCAACAAAAGCTATAATTTATATAAGCGCTATGTATTATAAACGCGCATTCACTGAAACATTTCGTTTTGAAATTAATAAAAAAATAATTTATAAATTATAAAAACTTTAAAATCAAAAAATGTAATCGCAAAAGTTTTCCTTTATTTTGATGTACATAATTTGAAATCCATATCTTTTTTCACAAAACAAAAAAAGCTGTAATAAAAATACAAATATTTAAATGCTGTCTTTCAATAATATATTCAATAATTAATAACAAACGTAAGAATTTAAAATTCATTCAATTTGCTAAATACTCTACTTATGTATTACTATGATAATATGTAAGAAAAAATATATCTAAGTTTTTTTTTAATTTCAAACAGACACTTTTATAGAAAAATTAAAATTTATAACAGGATACATTTATAATAAATAAATAAGTTTAATTATTTAATCTTTTCAGGCATAGAAGCAAAAATTCTTTGATATAATTTTCTTTATAGATAATCAATATATTTTACTGAAACTTAACATCAACTAAATTTAAAAAATATTTAAAAATATTTATAGAAAACATATTTAATTAAAGCCAACATTTAAGATTTATTTATAGCTTTGTTGTAAATGTACTGATATTATTAATTTTAAATTTAACTTAAGACACTGGAACTTCATACAGTTGATTACAACAACTTTCAGATAAATTTATAAAATAAAAGGAAACACACATTTTTTTCTTTTTAATTTTGCAAAGAAGTATAATTAAGTATATAAGCACACTTACGAAAAAATATTATGCAATAACGCCCTGAAATAAAATTTTATGATATAAAAATACGAGATGTAATAAATTCCATGGATGAATACTTTTAAATTGGTTGATTATTTCCAAATTAAACTGCTTTATATGGAAATGATATGCAAGAGATTAACTTGCAAACAATAAGCAATAATAATTAAACAAATTGCATGCATATTAAACTATTAACAGCATTTCTCTAATATTGATTTTCATTCTTCACAACTATACTCTTTTAATTTCCTATTAAATTTTTATACGAAAAAAACATGAATTACTTTAATATAAATATATGTATTTCCAATTTTCAACAATAACAATCTTATAACACTAACACTAACTTTATTTTTATTTTTCATTCTAGCAATTAAAATTTCATATTAATTTTCATTTAAGAAAATTTAAAAAAATATGATATTTCAACAAGAATTAAAATATAATTAAGAAAATGCAATACCAAACAATAATCCTAAGAGAAATTTGTTTTTTTTTTTTTCTTTTCATGAATTTAATACTCATGTTTGTTAAAGTTTGAATGTATGATTTTATGTCATTTATATTCATCTACTTAAAATTTAAAAGCAATTATTCATTTTTTTTTCCAAATTTACTTATTTTTAACTCATTTTTTCAGTATGCTAATACGAAAGCAATTTACTTTTTGCTAGCAGTATTTTTTATACATACCAAAAATTATTTGAAAAATACTGCGACCAAATTTGCTGCAAAGACACTTAATATTTAATGTTCATCATTTAAATTTTGATTACGAAACCAACTTCCCTTATTTACTTATTAATGACTACCAAGCATGTTGATTTCTTTTATGTAAAGCATATAAGTATATTTAAAATAATAAAAAACAAATGCTAGAAGCAAACATTTCATGCTTATTTTATCAAGAGCAAATCAAGAGAAAATACGGATTATAAAACAATTAATTCGTGCATTGAGGTATCTTTTATGAAATTTCTGTTTGTTTCAATTAAACAATTAACGTATACACACACACACATACACACACATATATATATAAATATATATAAATATATATATATATATATATATATATATATATATATAATTTATATATATCAAATAATAATTAAATTTGAACTAAAAATTATTTGAAAGATACATTTTACAAACTGTAAATTCAAAAATGTGACAGTTAATTAATCTCATTTAAATTCCTATGTCTCAGAGCATAATTTCATAAATAAAGCAATTATTTATTTTTTAAAATAGGTAATTAAAAAAGTTTTCATTCAGTTTTGTAATAAACGCTTTAAATTAAAATTATATAGTTTATATTCAAATTTTTATTCCTTTACACAAAAATTAAAATATTTCATGAGTTATCAAATGTTTCTGTACATAAAACTTTAGAACAATTTTAATTGCTTAGTAAACTCATTTTCCTTTGTTTGAAAATACAAAATTCAATTAAAATATATTCAATACATTTAACACATAAAAACATGACAGACAAAATGAAATAAATTAAAAATTTACATTAAAATCACTGAAATTCACATCATTCCAAATTTATTTGCCAAACTTTTTTTCAAAACATTTACTCCCCAAATATTTAGCTAGTAATAATGAAATATAATTAATTGAGAAATTAATAGTTCGTAAATGAATAATTCGTAATTAATAGTTCGTAGATAAATAAGTGAATATTAAATATGTTAGTCATAAAAACAAATAAAAATTGAAAACACATATATAATTTTCATGTTAAAAAATATCTAAAGTGACTATTTTAAAATGTCCTATTATTGTTTAACAACCTCTCTCTCTCTATATATGCATATATATATATATATATATATATATATATAATTTAGGAATTTCTTCAAGAAAAATGAAATGTAGTTTTATAATATTTTTAAATTTTTGTAAACTTTCTCGAAACATTTTTACATGTAATTCAAGGTGTGACCTTCTACCCTACTTTATTCTACTTTTTACAAGTTTCTTTTCTCCTTTATAATCAGTTCTTTTTTGAAAAAAAATTGAAAAATATCAGACTCGCTTTTCAAACGAAGATGAATTAAACATTAGTCAAACGTCCTTTGAGAATGCTTCCTACGTCACGGGCGGTGGATCTGCAAAAGAAGTTGATAGACTTACTGACTCACACTGCAGGTGGAACATTTTCTACCATGTTAGAGTGACTTTTCTTCTCTAAGAAGCGCATTCTACAAGCACGAAAATCAAAATTCAACAAAAGAAATAATAATTTATATTTAATACGAGAAGTATGTGATACCTATCAGAAGATTATTTTACTCATTTTAAATGCATTTCTTTTTAAAAATAATATATCATTATGGAATATTTTGAAATTTTATATTTTTAATAATATTTTAACGTATTTATGGTTTTGTATTTTAATACTCAGTTAAATTAAACTTTTACATGAAAATATTCCTCATTTGTAGTGATAACTGCGTTCAAAAATACGTAAATTTAAAAACGTTTGAATAAATTAAAAGAAGAATATATACACTACTCAAAACACTTAAAGAATATAGTGGTTTTAGGTGGATCTTGTGGCTGGGAAACGTTTTAGCTGATTGATACGTGGTCGACAGATGTAGTAGGTTATATGAGAATAAATTACACATGTTTGGCAGAAAAAAAATGCATTTAATTGCGTATTTGTATACAAAAGAAAAAAACATTTTGTGCACATGAGAAAAAAAGAATAGGAAAAGGTGTTGTCTTCAAAGGAAGTCATTTTCATTAGGCAGTATGGTTTCCACGGACGGCCAGCAAAGTTGAACACCTTTGAGGCATGGAGTCAATGAGGCTATAATCTCGAGTTGGGGTATTCTGTCACACTCTTCCAGAAGAGCTTTTTCCAGTTCTTTTAGAGTTTGTGGTGTTCATTGGTCACCAGCAACTCGTCTTCCTAGGGCGTCTCAAACGTGCTCTATTGGATTCATGTCTAGAGAACACGCTGCCCATTCCATTCGTATGAATCCTTCCTTGCAAAGGAAATCCTCCACCAGGTTATCATGATGTGGCCTGCAGTTTTCGTGCATTAAAATAAAGTCATCTCCGATTGCTGCAGCGTAAGGGACTACAATAGATCTCATCCCTGTATCGGCGACCAGTCAGAGGTCCATCTCGAATGATATAGGTCTGTGCGCCCGCCAATGGAGATGCTACCATACACCAACACTCCCCCACCACCAAATCTGACACTTTCGTGCACGAACGCTGGATTATTTCTACCACGGTCCCTCCAGATGAAAATACGCCCGTTATCAGTATGAAAAGAAAAACGAGAAAAAAGAACATTGCTCCATTCATTTCTCCTTCAGTTCACATGTTCTGTTGCCCACTCCCTATGTTAGCGATGATGCCTTGATGTTAGTTTAACACATACCATTAGTCAGCCTGCATACAGACCTACACCATGGAGCCGGTTTCGGACAGTGTGAGTTGAAACAGTGGTGTCAGTAGCCGAGCGAAGCTGTTGTTGTTGCAGAAGAGTAGCGTTCATTTTTCGGTGTCTTTTACACTAAATAACGATCATCATTGGGCGTTGTGGCCCGTATACGACCTTGCTCTGGTCTTCGGCCTGCACTTCCAGTCTCTAAAAATCGGTTCCAGATCTTGGAAATCACACTTTGTGACACTCAATGGCTTGCGCTACTCTGGATTGAGTTTTGCCTTCTTCTAACCTACCAACAACTCTCCAAATTTCTGAATCAGTTAAATAACTTTGCTGACACATCGTATTCATCGAAACAAACTAGTCACTGAATAGCGATCATCCTTGTGTTTATTGTCTTTTATTCAGTTGAAAGTCAAATTTCATTCACTGCCGCTGAAGTGATGTTTTGGACGTCGAAATTAGCTTACTCCACAGTTTGAAAATCAGAAAAATTTTCATTTGTGAATCTCTTCTTCCATTTTCAGAAAAAAAAAATTTCGTTTATATCTTTATTTTATGTAAAACTTACAATAACCTTTAATTGTTTTGAACAGTGTATAAAATTTATTAATTATATATTTAAAATTGAATTATGGATTTCAAAGATATCAAATTAATTTTTTAAAACAACTCATTTCTATTTTTTCATTCATTTCTGTTTTATGATATTTGCTGGAGGAGGATATGAAAGTTAATAAAAAATTTTTGTTAAGTGTAGTTTTTTTTTCTTTATATATATATATATATATATATATATATATATATATATATATATATATATATATATATATATATATATATATAAATTTTATGTAAAAACAAAAAATAAAGGCATAAGTTTAATTTTTTATAGTTTTGAAATAAATTACTTTCAAAGAATTAAAAAATATAATTTTTAAAACTTTTAAGCAATAATATTAGTTAAGGCTTGAAAAAAATATTATTTATTTGTAGTTAATTACACAACATTTTGTCAACACATTATATAGAAAATATAAACTTCAAAGTAATATTTTATTTATTAATAAGTGTTATACGTTAATTAAAAGGCAAATTATTACTAAAAGAACTTACTATTTGTTGCATAAAATGTGTAAAAAATCTACATATTGATTAGTAATGGCGATGCATTTTTTTGTTTTTTTTTTCATAAAAATGTTTCTTGGATTTCATGTCAAATTTCCCCAATTATGACATTTTTAAACATTTAAGAATAGTATTTATTAAAATTATTTAGAAGTCAATTCTTTTATACTTTATAACATTGCATTTCTCAGTGTAAAATACATTTCTTTTCTTTTAATTATCAGTAATTCCTTTACAATATGTGTTATATTTTTCAACAAGATAAATTAAAATGTCTATTGCCTTAATTACGAAGAAAAATTAATGTTGGATTAGTTAAATGTTTAATACTAAATGGTTTACAAATTTTGTAATGAGGTTTCCTTAAATTAGTATATCTTTTTTTTTACTTAATTAGACATTTTATATCAAAATTAAACAAATAATTATGTCAATTATTATTTGGCAGAAATTATATTCGTTTTAAATTTTGACGTAAAATATAAAAATTTGAAACAGAAATTAGATACAATTCTTAACAAAATTATTTAGTATATTTTTCTTTATGTAATATTGTATGACCAAAGTAAAGAAATTATTTAGCTATATTTAATGCGGCACTATAATTTATGCTAATCATGACTATTATCTTCAGTCTTTTTTCATCTTTAACTTAAAAACCTCCAATAAATAATTTATGTGCTTTACATTAAATTATAAATATTTCTTTTCGTTTCAAATAAATAAAAATTGGTGTCATAAAATGTATGCTTTAATGTAATACATAAATCTTTATTGATGTTGGGAATCGTGTTATAAATTAATGTTTAACATAATAAATTAAACGAGTATTTTCATAATATTTTACATTATAAAACTAAAATATAAGTTGTTTAAATTCTAATTTCTTTATTTTATAAACAGTAATAAATTATTATGGAAAACATATAAGAAAAATTAGTTAATTTCTCGTCACTTAATTTGAAAAATATTAAATTAAATACATAATAAATGATCAAAATATTTAGTTGCGTTATAAATACAAAGAAAGTTTCGTTTAAATTACAGTTAACTTTAAATTATAAAAATAATCAAGAATTGGAAAATCAGTAAAAACAAAAAAGAGTTCTATAAAAATTACACGTAGTTAAATGCCAGAAAAAGGAATACACCTGTTTAATATTAAGTAAGACTTCATTGAGCACACAAACATAACAAAGCATTATATTATAGGTACTAAATAAGTGTTTGAAGTTTACACGTAGTTAAATGCCTGAAAAAGTAGTACACCAGTTTAATATTAAGTAAGACTTCATTGAGCACACAAACATAACAAGGCATTATATTATAGGGACCAAATAAGTGTCTGAAGTTAACTTGAAGGCATTTCAGATCATAAATCCCACATTAACCAAAATGTGCGAAGAGATTCAGATTTCTTCAGAATGACACATTATAAACACTGCACCTAAGCTCAAAAATACTCATATCTAGGAATTTAAGTGGTCAGTGTAAAAGTTGAAAATTAGAAAAGTTATTTTAGAGGTATTTGGAGCCAAATAGCTGTCATTATGGCAGAACTGTCCAAGAAAAGGACAGTTGCCTGGTATGAGTGTAAGTGATCGCAAAATATATTTATGTTGCTATTATAGTTTTTCAACATGGATCAGAAATCATACATCATATCAACTAGTTTACAATCATAGTGATTAAACTTATTTAAAGGGATAGTTACTGTAGTTTCGAATTTCATAAGGTTTTCAATGCTCTTCCATGCGTCCATTCACAAGCATAGTTATAAATAAGACTCCGCGTATTAGATAATGTGCAATTCGTTATTGAGCGTGTAGCGAAAATGTTAACTAAGGAAGCATGCAGTCAACAATTGTACACATTTCTTTTGATTTCAAACGCAATTCAACATTGGTTCATTGAACAGTTTTTTCGCTCAATTTATTGTTGTTCTAACACAGAAATCTGATACGGTTTCAGAAAATGTTTATGCCTCTATCCTTAAATAATTTGTACAAGTCATAAATAATATCATTCTTTTAAAGCAAAATCTTCTCTGTCAAAAATCTGATATTTCATCGGATAATGTTTTTGTTATATACTCATAAAATGGTTGATTGTTATTATTTAAGAATCATCGCTACTGGGGAAATATTGTCTTATATTTCATGCACTAAATATGACAAGTTAAAGTCATTTTAATAAATTTATGTTCTAAATAATAATGATTATAATAAAATCATAAATCTCTTTTCTGTTATAGATAATAAAATCATCATTCTGTTATGGAAGTGATTGCTTTCAATACGTGCTCTTCTGATTAGCTATATATTTGAGTTATTAATATTTACAAGCATAAGTTAGAGGCATTAATTTGTATTTACACTTGAATGTACGGAATTCATTTAGGTAGCATGATGATATTAATGAGACTTTGTGCCTATATTCCTTAATTTCTTGATATTTTGAACTTATGAATAATTAATGTGACAATAAATTCAAACATAATTTTGGTATTTATAATGAATGCATGATCTCCTATAGAACTACAAATAACATTAAATTGTTATTGTATCTAAAATGGTTCATAAAAAATTATAATAAAAAACAAAAAATTAACATTTGTAAATTTAATGAAAAAATGTTATTCAGAATGAAAATTAATAATAGAATTTCAAATTATTTTTGACTTAAAGCAAATCCACTTATCAGATTCATATGAAAAATAATAATTCCTTCATAAATTTCACTTTAAAAGTGAAAAAAATAAAATTTTAATTTTAATAAGTTATTTGAAATAAAAGATAATTAAAAATTGATTAACCGTAAAAACTAAAATTAGGATTTCCTCTGCTTTTTTAGTGAAATATTTTATACATTTATTATTCTTCCTTGTTTTTATTCCTCCAAGAAATAAAGATTGATCATGTACCTAAAACAACATAGAAGTTTGTAATTACTAAATATTATAGTTGCTTATTTTATTAGTATAACAGTATAGTGTTCACAATAAAATATTTGAAACTCTTTTCATCTGTATTATTTAGATATTACATTATCAAGCAATTTAAGGTCCTTTTTTATAAAAATGAGAGGGAATGATTTTTAAAAAAATGTCTATATTAAATATATTAACGCACATTTTCAAACAACTTTTATCTATAAATTTATATTAACTTATATTTTCCAAAATATGCTTTCTAATTATTAATACATGGGTACATTAAATGTTTTTATCTCAAAATATTTAGCGTGTGATTAAATGAATATTATGATTTATTTAAAATGGGTTTATTTGACAAATATATGTGGATATTTACTTTGTAGTTAAACTTATTTTGTCGATAGATAGATAGATTGATTGATGCTATTTGTTTTTCTACCTATTTTTAAATAAGCTAAATTAATGAATCTTTCTTGCTTTTGTCGATTATTTATTGTTTCAGAATACTCAGTATCTTACAGCATATACTTCACGGAATCTAAAAGGACGTACTTTAAAAATTTCTGTTTAAGAAATCAATGTAAAATATAACGCTTGACCAGGAAGTAAAGGCAATCGAAGAGATAAATATTCACTTTGCAATTTTGTAAATGTGAAAAAACTTTAACTCCTTTAGACGTAAATGTATACTTGAATGGAACTTCAAAGTCAAAGAAAGATCAAAAGCACGTACTTCTGTGCATCATTCATATACATAAAAGTGTTATAGAAATCAATTGATGCTGAATTTACACAGATCAAAGAATTTCTATAAATGCTAAAATATTTCTGAAAGACAAATTTGAAATTTTCATAAATTCTTGATGTAAAAAAAAATGCATAATCTAGTAAATATCCTTTAATAATTCTATAGATGAAAGATTTTGTAAAATTGCTTTTTTGCAGAAATAAATAATTTTATTTTCACTCCATGTAATTACTATTAAAGGTAATAAAGTAATTTCGTAAATACAAAATTTACTCACTTTTTCATCTTTAAGTATATATTAAATTTTAAGACAAAATGTTTCAATTTTTACCTATTTTATTTTTCTTTAACAAACATATATTCACTTGGAAATGGAACGCAAAACACGAGAATTCCCTAAAACAATTGGTTATATGAAAAAGTATTAAACATATATTATATTGTAAGTCTTAAGCAACGAATTCCTAAATAAGTTTTGGTGATATTTAAATATATTTAATTAAAAAAGCTAATATATATAAAATATCATTCATATAAACATTTTAAATAATATAGTTTAAGTGAAAAATGCGACTGTCAAAATTATAAGCATAATGGACAGTCATTTTCTTCAAAATATAATTTTAATAATGTTAAATTAATCTTAAACATTCTAGTAAAAGATTAATAATTATTATGTCAAATGTTATATTCATTTCAGTAAATTCGCTTATTTTATATTAAATGAAATCATAAACATGTTCTTGATTGTAACTCAAGAATTAATTTATAAAATTGTATAAGCATATTTAAAAAGAAAGCTCAGTTATAAAATTGCTTGTATAAAATTTTATAAAAATTACAGCTTATGAATTATTTCTATTGAAATTGATGATAGATCTAAAGTCACTCTTATTTTTAGAACATTATATTGGAATATTTTAAATAAGTTAACATTCCATTTAAATTAGTTTTAATGATTTTCATAATATTTATAACTGACACACATATTCAAGCAATAATGCAAACTGAAAAATCTCTATATTAAAAAAAACCTTATTTCATTTTGAATAAGCAAGCATATTACTAAATAAAGAGAATGTATGAAAGAAGCAATAAATCAGAAAATAGTTAATTAAATTTAAATTTCTTAAATTTTGTTAATAAATAATCTTTTTATATTTATAGAATAAGAGTTAAAAGGAGAATAAGGAGCAGTAAATATTTTTCAAAGTCAAAAACATAATTTAAAACAAATTTTTAATTGAAAGTTTCAAACGAAGGTGGGATTTCAGTAGGTAAATTTTGTTAAATAAAAGGAAAGCCTTAAAATATTTGGAACGATAATTCAAAAAAATCCATTACATTTTCATTTATTTTAAATACTGATTAATTTTTTTTTATTGCAAAAATTATTTTATGCAATGGTTATTTTGTGTGAAAGTGCTATAAGATTTAACATGTATTGCCATAAAATAGAAATGCTACAATTAATTCTAAAACTTAATTTTTACCAAAAAAACGTTCCGTTTTACTGAAAAGTACTTAACCAATTGTAAGAGATTGTTGATTTTCTTGAAATCCTCAGATTGGAGTTAGATTTATTTCACTCACTTAAAAATTGAAAATAACAAAATAGCCAAACAATAGTTATTATTTTTCATGTTGGAACATTGCCACAACTTATACACGAGAAACAGTAATGATGAAATAATATAAAGAAATAGAAACTATTAAAAATGAGTCTCGTTTTGAGATACATGTAACATTAAATTCACAAGGACTTTTTCTAAGTCTTATTTACTCATAATACCATTCTTATTTATTCTTATCAGTCTTGTTTTATTTTCTTAAGTATTTTTTCTCTGTCTATTTCAAAAAATATAGGTTTATCCTTAATATTTTGTCGTCTGTGTGTGTCTAGGATAATATAATGCACAAATCAATCGTTATTCTAGGTATGTATGCATGTGTTTGTGCTTTATATCTTTGTATGTTGTTAGGAAACAAGAAGATAATCACGAGCGATAAATTACTGTGATTAAAAGTAACTGTATTAGTTATATTTTTTATAACTTTTTACAGTTGATGATATCTGAAGTAAACAATTAGCAAAGAAGAATTTGTCCTTAAATATTTCGTAAGAAGTAAGGATTTTGAAGCTATTAAAACATTTAAATTTTATTTCGCATAATATTTAAATTTTACTAATTTAAGTTTTTTTTTTAAGAAAGTTTACATTTAACTATTTTAAAACAAAAACAACATATGAAACTAATAAAAAGATATAAAGTAAAAAACAAGGTTAAATAAAATAGGATATAAAATTTATATGAAGCTATTTTAATTAATAAAAATGAAAATGAAAAATATTTGTAAACGATCTATATAAAATCAAACGCATTTGCATTTTATTCCTAATATTTATAAATATTCTTATTAACAACAATTATTTTTATTCTTAATAAAATTTCATGTTATAAACATTTGTAAATAGATTTTTAAGATTAGCCTTTATTGTAATATAATTGATCATTTTAAGTTATATATAAAAACAAATAATATAATTACGGAAAAAAATATTTCTTTCTTAGTCTTACTAATAAAGTTGAAAATTGTAGTCAAAAATGTCAAATTAAAACCTAAAAATAATTAAAGCTCTCTGGCAGCAATCAGTCACTTTTTGACTTTTTTCTTGACTTGTATTAAACAAGTAACCGCAAGCAACATTCGGAGACACATTTGCATATCTATATAGTCCTTTATTGTCTTATTAACACAATAATATTCACATCAAATAAAGCTAATCAATATGTTTGAAGACGCTTTTCAATAAATTTTCTATAAAGTTTGTGGGAGTTTTATGTGTATTACCAATATATTACTTGTTTTAAAAGCTAGTATAACATGTGAAAAATGCTAAAATAAGTACGTGTGAAAAATATTCAACATGTGAAAGGAAGAAATATCATGTAAATAAGTTTTGAATCATATGCAACATTTAAAATAATTTATTATACAGACAGTGATATCAAAAATTGATATATAATAAGTAATGTTAGAATATTTCACTAAAGATATTTTTTATCTTTAATAATTTATTGAAATTTATTTTATTATAATTTCACCACAAAAAATTTCTTATATAATATTTTCATTTATGATAGAAAACTTAAAATGAAATTTGCATATATCTTATTTATAAAATTTAAATGTATATTTTGTAGGTAAACATATACTAAACTTAAAATTCAATTTGTGTTTCGTTAATATTTTTAATTAAAAATCATACAACAAAATAATTTCAATTTTTACTTATACAGAAGCTTATTGCTAGATTTTATTTGTCTATCATAACTCCAAAAAATAAATCATAAAGTATTTAAAAGATAATTAAATCATTAAAAACATCTGATAAAAAAAATGTGTTAAACTATGAAAATTAGGCACCTTTTTATGCCTCGAGAACAGCATTACGTCAAATTTTTAAGTGATCAAAAAAATGTGTATTAAGATAATTCTTCACCATATTTTCTTTAGATATACTTCTAAGTTTCTTTAATGAGGTGTCTCATTATGAAATTTTTCTGAAGATATTCAACTAATCCCTTGTTTACTGATTTAAAGTAAACGTGATTACGAAGATAGTCGTTATTACTCTCTATTTGAAGATACAAAGATAGAAAAATCCATAAGGAAAATAGTGTATTTTCTTGCTTTATGTTTCTAAATTTCTTTTTCTTTTCTGAAAAACGTTGTGATCGTTACAATAACTGATGTGATTAAGTTTAACTAGTAAGTGAAACAAAATGAAAAATAAAATATTTTGTTAAGAAAGATTTTTGTTTGATTATTTATTTCATTTATAATTAAAGACCAATTTTATATGAAATTGAAATTTTTCAAATTAGGCTACGTATCAAAATTAAAAATTTTTTATAATGGTGGAATTTCTTAACAATAAAATATTTTCTTATGATAAAAATAAATCATTTATTAAAAAAAGAACAAAAATGTTTTTTTCTGTTTATAATTAAATATCAATGACATTAACTTATTACAAAAATGAACGAATATAATTTTGAAATATAGAATTTTATAAAATTGTTTAAAGTTGTCTTATGAGTATAAATGCTTGCTAGCATACATGTTCTTAGGAAAGAAATAGACTGTGATTTTAAACATGTTGTTAAAAAAATATTTCTATTCTCTTTTTGTATTGCGTAAACTAAAAATTTCTCTGTTTTCAATATTACAGTTTTTAATTTTTAAAACATGTAGGAAATTCTCAAACATAAAACATTTAAAAATTACGATAAATATTTGTCTTATTGATTAGAAAATATTTTATTCCACGTTCTTGCAATAGATTTTACACAAATCTGATTAAGAACAATTCATTTTTATTACTCTTAACTTAGAATTAAAATTTATAAATATTTAAATCTTTAACAAATGAATTTTAAAAGTATGTACTGGACCCATGAGCAAATCTTAACAAATGTAAAACACATATCTACTAATTTAAATATGATCTCGTACACTGCTTTAATCATAAGATTCATTGGATATCACAAAAGTTTCCATATACAATTATTTTACTTCTGCATTTATTATTTTCCATTTGTTATATCAAATTATATACATGTGTGTGTGTTATTTTTCATTTAACCAGAACACCACGAAGGTGAAAGTACGACTTTGCTCTAAGCTCTTCCGATAGATGGCACCACCAAGAAATCCAATCCCTTAATTTATGCATATATATACTTTTCAATTAATCAAATTATACATAATAGTTTTTTAATGAAGAACAAAAATTGTGGTACGAGAGATCATATGCGTGTCAAGTCCTACAGTGCCACATCTGTTTGCCTGACCAAGGGCCTTGATGTGCGAAACACATGTTCCAGTTAAGTGGCCAGCTTAAAGAGAAAGTTTTTAATTAACAAACATACTTGTTGCTCAATTTTTAGACCCATTAAAGTCATGAAAGGCTGAGTCAATCTAGCTTAGAGCCTCAGTCAAGAACTGAGGTACGATCCTCAGACTCATGCCTAGGAAGCACGAAGCGTTACCACTAAGCCTTCTGGCTTTAATCAGTTGATTCAATAAGTTTAATGTTCATATTTTTGTTTTAATTCCGAGATATTTTTCTCTCATATTTTATTTTCTCTCAAAAAATACATAACATAAAACTTTCTACATGTAAAAAGCAATATTTCTTCTTGCTTATCGTTTCTTCTTCTTTGTTCTTTTAAATTAAGTCCATCATACAATAAAGAAAATAACACATTTAAAATAATTTTTTGTATGATAGGAAAAAGCTATTGTTTTTATATAATATAACATAAGCTTTTAATGTGTCATCAGTTTTATCAGCTTTGAACATTTTATTTCAATTAAATGATAAAAAAATAAAATTGTGTTCTTAACAATTACATAAAATATTAAATCATAATATCAGCATTTTATAATTGTGTTCAAATTTACAAATAACAAATTTAATTTTTAATCATTGAAATCCCTAAATTACGCAATTTAATAGTTTACTTTTGATTTTGAATCCGACATAATGTTTAATTTTTTTTTTTTACAAAAGATTACCTATTGTTAAAAATTAAATATTAATTTCTGTGTATTTCTTATTCCATTATTCAAGAGTTTTTATGTTTCCAGCAGAAATTTTCGGTTACAGAACATGAAGTAAGTTATTACATATAAAATGCTTTTATTTGCTCATGATTTAATTTGATCAAAATTAAGGGTTTCTCCTGAAACAACTACTGATAAATTTGAATATAAAAGATAAAGTGTTAAACAATACAGCGGATAAATATTCTTAGTAATCAAATTATTAGGTTTATTTTTAAAAGTCACTTTACCTAATTTGTTGAAACAAACGTTGTCCTGTTTGTACTTTATACGTGTTTTCTCATACAGGAAATTCGCACATGATCACTTAAATAATGTACAACAACCTTTTCTACAAAGTTTTTGTTTATTTTAGTCAATTTGTGGCAATTATTAGATTTGGTATCTACCATTTACATATTCAAATGTGTGTTTAGAAACTGCATATTAACCACTTTGAAATCGCTGCAGATTGGGAACCTCACAATATTTTTCAACGGACATTCGTCTATTCATAATGGATATTCTAGGTCTCTCATTTGGTTTCCGCATTTAAAATCAATCCTAGTGGGAAGTATCGAGTGGTATGCAATCACATCTAGACTTCTAATATAAAAAATTAGATCTACTTCTGCCTCAGAATGCACGTGGACAATCACTACCAGGAATGATCAAAACAAATCGTTGACCTCAACTGCTGCATGCAACTGTTAGAATATTTATCAAAAATGAGATTGGTATTAATAACGACAACTACAAACCTCTCGAAAGGGAAAGTGAATCACAGGACTTGGCTCTAGGAACGAATAAAATTTCACCGTCCCTTATACTCCGATAAAATAAGAAGTAAGGGGAACCGAAATCCGACACATTAGATAACTTTAAACAAAGCTGCTTAACTACGCTGTGTTCAAATGCAAGAAAATGCACTACGATTCATCTTGGTTGTATTAACAATATAAACAGTTCAATTCCATATCGATTTTCATTCATTTTTAAACCAGAAGATGCTCGAAATGGTATCATAGCCAATGACCAGTTTCAACTTTAACTTTTCTTCTGTGTGCTGACAATTCACTTAATGAACGTCCTCCTTTTTTATAATCTTTGACAGAATAATCACTTGCCTATAAGTACAGAAAAGTTTGCTATCGAAAAATTTCTAATAAACGTCCCCACATCGTCAGCATTAGCAACATTTCATTCTGAAGAACTCATGATCATAGTGGAGAATAATTAGTTTGTTAAAACAATAATTTTATTATAGTAGTTTTGAAGAAGTGTGTATTAATTAAGTAAATAATATCAATAAAAAGCTTAAATTAAATAATAAAACAATAATGAAAATTGTGCGCTTATTATTCAAGAATAACCAAAATCTACTGATCTCTTAGGTAAAATGCAACTAAAGGTGACAGTGATTACGCACCCACAGTCCTAAAATTGAATATTAGATCAAGTGTTCCAAAAATTGCTGTCATTTTTATAGTCCCAAATAAAACGCAAAAAAAGAGGATACGCACAAATAAAACAGTTAATGTTCTTATATGAAAATACCCTGAAAATACTTTAAAAAAACATCATTGGTTCAAAATGATAAGACTTTAAAAATTTAAGGCAATTTAATCAAATTTTAAATCGTTAAAAGACCAATTGTAAGAATAAAGAATATGTATGTATGTATATATATATATCTATATATATATATATCTATGTATGTATGTAGATAGATATATACATACATATATATATATATATATATATATACATATATATATATATATATATATATATATATATATATATATATATATATATATATATATATATATATATATATATATATATATATATGTATATATATGTATATATATATATATGTATGTATATATATATATATACATACATATATATATATATATATATATACATATACATACATATATATATATACATATATACATATAAATATGTATATATATATTTATATATATATATACATATATATATATATTATATATATATATATATATATATTATATATATATATACATATATATAGACATATATATGTATATATATAAATATGTATACATATATATTTATATATATATACATATATACATATATATATATATGTATATATATACATATATATATATACATATATATACATAGATATATAACATATATATATACATGTATATATACATATATATATATATATAACAAAAATTAAAAATTAAGAGCTCATCATTTAAAAAAAATATCCAAAATATTTGGAATTCTGAGGCAAAACACAACTCTAGGATCCAGTACTTACCTATTTCATATTCCTTAAATTTGACGTTATTATTAGTAGTCCTAAAATTTTTACTGTCAAATAAAATTTAAGAAAATGTGGATATGCACACACAGATAAAACTATAAATTTTTTATACATAAATACCCAGAAAATAGTTTTAAAAGTGTAATTGTTTCAAAATCATAAAACTTTAAAAATTTATGTTGTTTTTAATAGATTAATTTATAGAAATGTGGCAGGTAAAAAGTATTTCAGAAAAAAGATATTAATATTAACATCATTCACTTAAAACAGTATTGAATACAGTAACTTAAAACTAAAAATGATAGGCTAAATTATTTTTAGAAATTGCAAGTAATTTAGATGATTCTATTCGATATTTGCTTAAGATTCTTATATGAATGAGTACCAACTTGCAGTATATTTCTTAAAATGCTTTTTTAAAATAACAATGGCATTTGATTTTTTCAAAAAATTACATAAGCAAAAAATTGAATTTTTTTTTATTTTTTTTTTTTTTTTTTTTTTTTTACAAAAAACGATCCAAATATATTAAATATTGAAAGCTTGGATTTATATTAGATTGTAACAACACAATAATCATAATAAATTGCAACATTTTAAAATCTGTTTGATGAACCTGTAATGATGAACAATAACATATTATTTTCTTTATGGGGTAACTTAAAAAGTGATAAAAATAAATTTCACGCTAACATCTGAGAAGAAAAATTTTATTTCTTTTGTTAAATGTAATCTTTCTAGAAAGAGCTACATACCAGCAATTATAACTATTGTAGGTTAATTACTAATATACATTTTAGAGATATTCGAAATACATAAATCTAATCTCTCATCGCCTGCCTGATTCAAATATGATGAATCTTTATCACTTGCTATTAACTGATTGGTTTGAAATGTGAATTTGACGTAATTGTGCAAGTACATTGCATGCACAAAGCGCCTTGTATTGTATTAATCACATGTAGTATGTTGTCCCTTTTAATATATAGATGTGCATAATAAATACTTACTTGCAGCAAGTATTGTCAAAGTTTATTGACTTAGAACATTATCGAAATCATAATCATATAAGACTATTTGTACATGTGTGTGTTTAGAGGTGGGTATTATATGTTTTTTTTTTTTTTTTTTTTTTTTTTTAATTTTACTATTTTCAACTACATATAAATTTATGTATTCCCCATAGATACAAAATTTATTTTTAACCCCAACAAGAGATTTAATATTTTCATTTAACAATTAATTTTGACATGTTCAAATAACATAATTTTGGTAATTAACAAATGTATGTTTATTTCATAAAATTACTAAGACACATTTTATGGAATTTATTTATACATTATGATTTAGAAATCTTATTTTTATAATTTATATGATTAATGCATATTGTATTTATAATTGCATAGTAATTTTAAGAATGATAATGTTGATTTCAGTGTGATAAATAAAAACATAGATATAGTTAAAATGCTTATAATTGCTAGAATGAATAAATATATAAATTATTTTTGTGTATATGTATTTTAACAGTGGCAATTTTTATTACTTAAAATTTAAAAGACATTTTACGAAAATTCTAATTATATGAGAATTTAGAAATATAGTAACATGTGCTATATTTTTTGAAATTATATTATACAGACACTCATGATTTTTGGAATTCTGAACTGATTCCTAACATTTTCTAAAAGACAACAAAAACACTTTAAATCTTGCAAGTAATAATTTTAAAAAATCGATTTTTCTGCAATGCTTACTTAATGGGCTTATCACATGCCTTTATTTTTTGATGGTTATTTCTTTTTTTATGTTATGATTAAGAAACCAACTTTTACTAATTTAGCCATCTAATCCTTAACCATCTAATTTAACAAGTACATCAAAGCATCATAATAAATAATATTGTGTGGAAACAGTGTGTGTAATTTTGAAATCAGTAAATATAGCTTGAAAACTTCTTTAGAATTTAAATTTCTTGGAACAATGCACTTGATGCACAATATTTAGTATAATATAATAAGAAAATAATATCTGGAACAGTTTTGTGGTCATTAGTTAAAGATTTATTTAATAAACCATAAGTATTGCAAAAACAAAATTCCCCCACACATATCTGTTTAAGTTAAAATTTAATGACTTCGATAACAAAACCCACTGCTTCTGATTTTTCATTTCTGAAATTTTTAATAGTGGATTCATATGTAATTTGTTCTCAAGAAGTACCCCCCCCCGGATGATTAAATAATTGAAAATACAAAGAATGAAAAGGAAAATGAGTTTTCAGATATTGTGTGAACAAAGTAAAATTAACAGAGTGTTTCGACGGTATGCAAAACAAAAACAGATGATTACCATTCTTGACCTTCAATTTGAGAAATTGATTTTTTCCACTATATCAATGAAATCAAAGTAAGCATTATTTTAGGACATTGCTGTATGTCTAATACAGTGCACATAAAATGTTGGTGTATGTTATTTATAAAAGAGGTCAATTTGATGGAAAAAATTAATCTTAACATTTGTTACTCAATTTTTTTATTTCAAAAACTTTCGATTTTAGGAATTACTCTACCTGTCGAGACAAGATTACACAAATGAATGTGTACCTTAGTTATTCTTGATATATCAGCTTAATTAAAGGAGAAAATTATTAATGTAAATAAAATTGAAAAATCACATTTTAGATTGGTGTGTTTATTTTCGAATTAATGGATAACTACATCCTTTTTACAATTATAGAATGTTTCATAATTAATCATATTTTACAATAATAGTTGCAGAAACAAGAAACTATAAAATTGTCATGAAGTAGGATTTCAACGAAACTGATGACTGTTTTGTTGGCTTGTTTTCATAAATATCACTTGTACAAATATTTTGTATTTAATCATAATTTTATTATTTTAATAGTTATTGTTTTTTTTATTATTTGATTTTTTAATATTTTAACTATACTTAGTGATAATTATACTTATAATACTTAGTGATAATCAAATTGTACAGTTAAAATGTAATTTTAATTCAATATGTTTTTTATAATAGTTCAGACTTTAAAGATGTGCATTCTGCGATTTCATTCCATTCATTAATGACATATTTATTTATGCTGTCAAAAACTATCACATATTGATTTCTATGCACAAAATCTTGAACTTTTTTCTGCCTACGTAATACTATAAATTATGTAATTTTGGTTTTACTCTATTTTTATATAAAATAAGCTTTTTTTGGGGGGGGATTTGTGTTTTTATAGTATTTTATTTGAAAATATAGAAAATAGATTTTTTAGAAAAAATGTTTGTATTTATTTAATTTTTGTAATTGTATGCATAAAAATAAAACAAAATTCTATTCATATAGCAATAACTTTTCTAATATTGTTCCTGGTTAAGTGGAATATCTCTCACGTTAAAGTACTTAATCAGAAAATCTTGATAAAATTGATTTCAAAAAAAAATTTTTTTTTGAAAAGCAAAGAAATTTATCATCAAATTTAAATATTTCCATTATTTCTTTTGTGCAAACTGAAAACAATTCCAGTTGAGAATGAGTTTTAATTTATTCTTTGATTTTTATTAAATAAATAAATGGACTAAAAATAAGAAGTTTTTATTAAGAGTACAAATTACTTATAAATTTAAATTTATTTGTGTAATATAGCAGTAAATCATGTACTATAAAATATTTAATGAATTTTTCATAATTTCATTATTAAGAAATATTTATCAGTTAATGTTGAAAATATATTTCAATACCAATGCGTGCACAATAAGCTCAAATTTTAAAAATTCATTAATAATTAACAAATTATCTCTAAATTTATTCTACAAAATAAATATCATGAGATTACAAACTGAAATTAAATATATAAATATGAATTAAATACATCAATGTATTAGTTCGTATTTCAACAAAAATCTAAATAAAATAGGAAAATTATGTTGAAATAATTGCTTAAAATATTGACTACCTTAATTAAGAAATTAACTTCATTTGACGATTTATTTCAAATGCTTAGTCAGAAATAAAGGAAAATATAATTTTTTTCTTAAATTTACAAAATTTAGAAATATGTATATTTTTAAAGATAGTTTCCTATTCAAAAAGTATCTGCATAAAAAAATCACAATATTCTTATGCACAGGCTGGTATTTAAAGGTAATTTTTACACTCACAGTTCTGAACACTACACCAAATTAGAAATTTCACAAGAGTGGTAGTGTGCAAAACTCAAACAAACCATGTTTCCTTCTGTCATAAATTGGTGAGGAAACATGATATTCATAACAACATACAGCATTTTATATATATGCGATGACAAAACATTAAAAATGTAGACATTGCATATAATATGGAATCAAGTAAAGATGCTTTATAGAGAAATATCTTATTAAACTCATAGTAACATAACACATGATTGTCAGGCCCAAAAGGAAGATCAACGAGTATGTACCTGATATATATATATATATATATATATATATATATATATATATATATATATATATATATATATATATATATATATATATATATATATATATATATATATATATATATATATATATATATATATATATATATATATATATATATATATATATATATATATATATATATGTATAACGTGAGATGTAATCATTTTTAAAAGATTTAAGATATTTAACCTAAACTTTGACAATCGGACATCACGAGTTTAATGATGCGCAAATTTTTTCTTTCCATTGATTAACTTTATATTTATTATCTTAGTATTACTCTGAGGACACTCAAAATCATTTTATGATGACATAAATATTTGAAATATCTGAAATGAATATGTGAAATATGATAAATGAAAACATGAATATGAAACGTAACATCTGAAGACATGAATATCAAATATGACACATGGAGACAGAAATATGATATATTACATTAAAAAACATGAATATGAAATATGACAAAAGAAAAAATGAACAGAAAATATAACAAATGAAGGCATATGGCGCAAACTAAGAAATGATGTACAGAATATATTTATTTTTCTTTAACAGTTTACTCAGAGTGTACTTAAATATTGATACATGAAAATGTTTTTCAATGGATTGATAAACACCTAATTGCAAATTATTTTCAATAAAATATATTGAACTATTCATAAGAATTTTTGTGTAATTGATAAATGGTAATTATTATAAAAATTCATTCCAGTCATTTTTCGTTCTTTCAAAACTTATGATTATCAGTTACTGAGAAAATCAAAAATTGGAAAATTCTCTTATGTTGAAATTAAGAACATTTTTTTTTTCAATTTGTGAGTGATAACAATAAAAAATTTGAAAATTTTATTTATATCTTATGCATCATCCTGAATATAATTTGACATGCATAAAAATTAGAATTTTAAAACACATGTTAAAAAACTATTTATTTCACACAACAATTTTAAATCTTAGTAATCTTTATGTTAAAATTTGCATATCAACTTATAACTATAAGAACTAAAACATATTCTTTTTTTTCCATAGATTGTTATTTTTTTATTTTAAATGTTTGATTTTCGTTCAAATTAGTAAAATATTAATTTAAATAAAATTAATATAAAACAAGGCTTAAAATGAATCAGGAAAATTTAAATAAACATATAATGTTTGCTACATTTTTGTTGATTCCATGGATTTATTTATTGTATTGATATATGATTTATTTATTGGAATTGATTAATATAAAATAAATAATATTATTAGTATTTTAATAAGTTTTATCGTTGATAAAATTTATTCTTGATTTTAATTATTTCTCACATTGCTTACTTAACTTTTCCTTGCATTAAATTATTTTGTATTACTAAATTTACTTTACATTAATTTAGCATTAACATTTTTGATAATTTTTTAATATAATAAGTAATTATTTTAAATACTAAATAAATTCATCGCATAATTAAAAGATAATTGTGCTTTTATAATTAAATCATTCCAGTACAGAATTAATTAGCTACTAATAGTAATAATTAAATTATATACACTTTACGCATACATGTATTTAGATTGTTTGAAAAAATACATTGTTCATAAATTTATGTATTTATATGCATATTCAATTAATTATACTCGTAGCAAGCTAAAATTTATCAAATTTTTTTTCAAAATAAATCTCAAATCAAAATAAAATTTCTAATGAAGTGAAACACATGGTGAAGTAACATGAAGTGAAACACTAAAGGAATTTTCACACGTTTGCACAATTTCATTTCCTTAATAATTTATATTTTTAAATTTCTTAGTACACATATAAAAAAAACAAATTTTTATCCTTATCATTGTAATTTTATAATTTATTTTGTTAAGTTAATACAAAAAATATAAATTTTGACATAAATATTTACTATAAAGAAATAATACCTACAACATATATCTTTCAAAAATATTATCGTTCAGACAAACATTCCAAAATAAATTCGATTAGAAAACAAGTTTAATTAAGCGTTTCTTTACGAATAATAAAATACGTCAATTAACATGATAACAAATTTATATTTATTAGCATTTATTATTTTTTTATTTAGAACTTTATAGAGAAATGAATTTCATTTTCAAAAATCCTTAACTCTTAAGGAAGATAACGAAACTGACATTTTCAGTTAAAAAATTTTTTCTTCTGTTTTGTAAATTGTGTCACTTAAGTTCAAAGAGAAGTTTTACATAATTTTTCAGATCATGAATCTTATGGGCGTTCTCCCAAACATCATCGAAGAAAAATTCTGTCAATTACTTTGACAAAGAAGATTTATTCAAGAGGTTTTTCTCTAAGAGAAATAGGATATAAATTAAATTAATTACTTTTATTTTTGAAACAAAATATTCTGATTTATAAATAGATAAATCTAATGAGTATTGAAAACGGTTTAATTTTATTTTTATACGTAGCTATTTTTTCCACTTTTAGCAAAGAATGAGTATTAAAATACTGACTAATAAAAACACATTGTTGTAAATACAAACTTTTGCATTTATAAATAGCAGCCGTGTATAAAAAATCTTGTATTAATAAATAAAAATTTATTTACAAATGCATTACAGTATCCTGTACTTTGCCGATAAAACTTAATTAAATTAATTTTTATCAATAATAAATTGAATTTGTTGATATTTTAAGAAAATGTATTTTTTATTAAGAAAAATTAAAAGAACAAGTGTGTTACAGCTAAGTACAGATGCTCATCAATCAAATATAGCCTTTAAGAAATTAAGAATTGTGATAAATTCCTATTTTTTTTTTATTTTGATCATCAATCAAATTACGTTATTTCCTGAAATTAAACTTTTTCTCAAGAACACTTTTCTGCTTTAAATGTATTTAAAGTAAGGGTAATATTTTACACAATGTATGTCTATATCTACTTATATAAGCTTCATATCATATATTTTAGGTTGTTATAATTAAGTTTAATTTATATATGTTATGCGATAATTTCAAAGTGTAATATAACTGAATAGAGAGCATCATCATTTAAGCCAAAATTGATATTCAATTCAGATCAAATATTCAAAATATTTTTGAAGTTGTTAATGAAGACTATTTATTGAGATAATGATGTAATTACAATATATTTTATTATATAAAAGAAACCAGAATTTAAAGAATATTTTAAAATAATTCATTTGACGCTTTTGAGCAAATTTTGTTAAAATATACACCATTCACTTCAACTTCTAAGATTGAGAACTATGTTCTCAGTCATAAAATTATAACAACATTTTAATATAAAATTATGTAGAAATAACTAAAATATAAAGAAATAAATGAAATGTAACATTCTTATCATGACAAATTTTTGCATACAGTTAAAACAAAATATTCCTCTTAAAAAATGTATTTCCTATCAAATATTAAAATATTGTTAATAACAAAAATATTAATTTTTTTCTAAATTATTTAAAAATATAAATAATCCCAAAATTTTTTATTCAATTAAAAACATAATATTTATTTAAATCTGACTTCTAACAGGTTTCAATAAATTAACTTCAATAATAAACACTATAATTTTTATAATTAACAGTTAATATAAGTTTAATTTATAATTTTGATTAATGATATTAAAATAGGAACAACAGAGTCATCTTGTAATATCATTTTATATTTTTCAGATCAAAATGATATTTTTAACATAACTTTTTCAGGCACATTGTATTATATCATGTTAATAAAAATGAAGAAACTTCCCGTTTACACTAGTATATTTATATAATGAGAAAGTTCATGTATTATCTTTTCATCTCTCGTAATCTTAATATTGTATTTCTCATTGCTATATATAAAATTATAAAATGTGTAGCATGTTTGCTAATATAATAAATATATCTGCAGGTAATGTTGTATTTAATACAGTTAAGAAAATGTCAATAAAATATTTATAAAAATTAGTAATAAATACAAAATTTTACTTTTGATATTTAATAAATAAAATAATAATAAAATGATTAATTTAAAATTATATTTTAAATATTGATATTAATGATCACTAAAATAACTTTAATGCTGGAGTATATTTCAAGGAACATACATAATATTAATTCAAAAACTTTCACAATAAATTGTTTTAGATCTTTAAGTTTGAGAAATGTATCAAAATATATTAAAAATATAAACTTTAAATAGTATTCAAAAATAATTACACTTTTCTTCCATTTACATATATTAACTTGAATGCAATCTTTTTTCCCTTCAGGAAAAATAATTTTTCATGCAAAGGTTTAAAATTAAAGAAAAATTTGCAGATTTCATCATTACAGCTTCATTTAAAGCTGTTTCATAAAAAAGCATATTATCAATTGAACTTAAGACCAAAATTTTTGTATTTTATGAATTTGTATTATGAAAACTTTATGACAAGATTATAATTAAGATATATAGGCTTTAAATACATACTTTAAAATCAAAATATGTTTTGAAAAAAAAATATGCAAAAATCCACATTTTTGGTAAATTGAACTCCTAGTAGATTTAAATATTCACAAAAAAACGTGTGGTATTTAAAAAAATATGAAAGTGCTTTTAAATCCTATTGTTAATATTTACAAATATTTTTTTAGTTTAACCATGTGCTATTTATTTCCCATCGTAATATAATCTGTCAGAAAAAATTTCAATAAGTCATTTCATGTGAAACATCTTCTAATATTAAATTAAAACAGAATAATTTATTATAGTAGGGATGTATTTCATATACAAGAAACGGTATAAGAATTTGTATGGAAAAGAATGTTGAAATTTACCATAAAATATACTTTTTGAATAGAAATAAAAACAAAGTTAAGAATAAGTTGTAATAAAATTTCTATTTATTTCCTTTAACATTTTAAAATTCAGAAGCAATTTTGAGTGAAATCTATAGTTATTTTTCATCAACAACATTTTAACTCCTGGTATACGTGTGTGTTTTGACATTTCCATCTAAACAAGAATTCAAATTATAAAATCCAAGAAATTTGAATGGGAATTGAAAAGCGATTAAGTAACTGAAACTGAGAGAAATAAGTTTTATTTAATATAACTTTCAAAATATTTCGTTTATTTATATGAGTATAAATGCATATTTTCTTCCATAATTAAGCTTTGCAATAAAACAACAACTTTTTTTATCAAAGAATTTTTTCTTATTTCCTTATTCTTTTAAATCAGCTAAAAATATAAAATGAATGTTAACTAAGATTTACAGATAATATCTTATTTACTAACAATATCTGTTCAAAGTATGTATTTTGAAAAGCTATTTAAAATATGGTAAGGAATTCAGACATTTTTTACTCCAAAGCATATTTGAATCATTGTATGTTTGTATCAAACTATTTCAACTAACATTTGATGAACTGAAGAATTTACAGATTTTCTATATTTCTGAAGTTTTATATAGATTACTTTATTTTTATTATTGTTATTGAAAGCAAAACTTTTTTACGAAATATGTTTCCTTGCAAATACTGAATTATTTTTAAGAGTGTACTACACACACACACACATATATATATACATATATATATATATATATATATATGTGTGTGTGTGTGTATATATCTGTGTGTGTATATATATATATATATATATATATATATATATATATATATATATATATATATGTGTGTATATATATATATATGTGTATATATATATATATATATATATATATATATACAGATTTGGTCTAATAATTCCAAATATGTTATTTCATTCGGAAGACATTGCAACTATGACTTTTTAACATGCATCAACCATTTTTATTGAGCATGATGGACTTTCATTTAAATTCGGATTTGAACTTTCTACCTTCCGAATATAAGAATAAGACTTTAATCAACCAGTCACAATGGCTTCTGATTTGCAAGCATATATAAACAACATATTTAGAAAACAATACTTGCATAGTACTCTTAATGTTTAAAACTAAACAATGATAATTGAAGAAAAAAATCATTTTATGATTCTTTCTTTATTTAGAAGTGATAAGAGTTAATTTAAAATTGAATAACAAATAATGACAACAACTGGGTTGTAAAAATGTTAACTTCATTTGAAAGTAAATGTAGTAAGTAAATGTAGTAAGAATAAAATAACACTAAATTTATGTGCATTTGTGCTATTGAAATAAAATTTATAGCATGCGTAAGCACATTTAAAAAAAATTCAGAAATGTTATAAAGAATTAGTCTTATAAATATAAAAAAAACCTATTTCAAATAAACTGCGTAAAACACTTCCAAAAAAAAATTCCACAAGCTGAGTCTTCTTTTACGGTGCATTTCTTGATTCTTTTCCCAGCCAAGATACAATGGCTGAAGTTCCAATAATTTATCATATACTAAAACATATGTCGAGATACATTCCAATTTCTGTCTTACACTTGATTAAATTACGAGCATTACATACTGTTCTCTTATCAAATATATTAAACTTTAGTTGAGCTAGGGGACAATATTACACTATAAAATAAAAGCCCATCCAAAAGTTTCCAATGCATTTCAAATATTTAATGTTATCTGAATAATAAATTTTAAGCAAATTTTCTTAAGTAAAGACATTTTTATAATTTTCAAAAGGTAATTTTACATTCAAAATTGCTTACATACACAAATTTGGTTATATAAATATATTTTTAAGTTATTTTATTAGGAAACGAGTAAGGGATTCTAAAAATTAAGTAAACGAGCAATAAAGTTATTTAATATATAGAATGTTAAAAAAATTAAGGTACATGGATAACAAAACTTATTTGCAATTTTAACTATTTACAATATTGGTTTACGCTTGTATATACTTTTTCATTTTTATCGTTTATATTAGAAGAATTAATTTATTGCTTTTCAGAATTTAACACTTAAAATTATAACTATAAATTAAGTCAAAATTCCCAAGTTTTTTTATTAAATATTTCAAAAATCACTCAGCATTTTATTTAAATATCACGATAAGCTATGTCTTTTGTATTGATAGTTTGAGTAAGCAGTGAGTTAAAGATTTATACATTTTTTACAAATCCAGTTTAATCTGTTTCCTGTACCAAAAATCTATCTCACATGTAATCAATATTTTACTTTCTACAGTAACTAAGCTTTTTAGTTAATTCATTAATTACTCCCAATTTGCTTGTAATTTTAGTACTCTAGATTTTTAGGAAGTTATTTTCGCAAGTATATTTTTAATTCTAATATTGAAAGAGTAAGAATAAAATATTGCAATTTTTCATATTATGCATCGAAATAAATAAATAACATGCAAAACAGCCTTTTTTAAAAAAATATTCTACACACTATGGATTTTAATACTAATCAATAATATTCTGGATATAGTAATTGAGACTACAGAGAGATTTGCAGTAAATTAAAAATTTATTATTAGACACCCACAACTCTATTTAAAACTATCTTGCATCAATTAAGTTGAGAAATTTGTTAAAATTTTAATTAAATACCTTCAAACAAATTATTAAAAAAGTGTGACTTAATAATTTAAAACTAAATATATAAATTTTAATTATAATTTGTTTACGAATAAGAGACCACATTCACGAATATATTTATTAATATTTTAAAATCTGAGATAAAAATATACTGCAGAAAATTAGATTAAATGAAAATTGAATTCTATAATATTATATATTTCATGTTTAATATTTTTCATTAATATTAAAAAACTCAATTTGATTTAATTCTCGCATCACCTCGAATGGAATGATTTTCTTTGAGATACGAAACATAATACTTAAAATATTGTGCATGTATGTGTCATGCTTAGCTATCTAAAAAAATATACCGTATATAGCGGTATTTATTAAGCGTGCTCATCATTTTATTACAATTTTGCATACATTTCCTAAATCAAACTGATTTTTAAGCTATTGTATTTGACAATTGCGTATAAAATTAAAAATGTACAAAGGAATCAAAATATATATAATGAATACAATTAAAGAAATAATGTGAGAAAGTACACCTTTAATTTTTTTTATTCAAAATTTTTAAAATATTTTAATTTTACAAGTTTAACAAGAAAGTAAAAATACATAGAATTTGTGCTTAAATATAATACATACTTTTATTAAATATTGGATCTAATTTTAAGACTTCAAATCATACATTATATGATTGTTTCTATATTCAAATAAACAGATATTCTCTCTAAATGTTAACTGAAATTAAATTTAACCCTTAGTTATAAGGGATAAAAAATTTTCAAATCGATAATTTCTTTGAATTTAAAGTTCGGATTTAATATCTAAAATTCCAGTAACACTACCGGTTATTAATATTACAATACTAAGAAGAAAAGTAATCAGCAAAAAGATATTTATAGTGCAGATGTATTATTTAAAAAACATGTGATTAAATTTTCAAAAACATAAATCCTGAGAAGAAAACATTTTCTTGGTAAATAACGTGTGGTAAATATTGCAAACTTATTCTTTTGGGCATTTTTTCAAATGGATTTAGCTTTCCTTGCTGATATAATATAATGACCCAATTCATCATATGTGACAAGATACTAACTCAAGAACCATTAATTGGACATTTTAGTTAAAGAAATAAAACATGCCAGCCATGTAAACGGCTAAAAATGTTTTTGAAGAAAAATTAGTACAACATCTATAGTATATAATTGGTTACGTATTTTTTAGCAATGTTTTATAAAAGAACTTGAATAATAACAGGTGAAATTTTTGAAACTATAGAAATGCAGCTGAAAATGCTCAGACTACCTTTAATAAAAATGAAATCGAGATATGTATCAAATGATATTTCATAACATTACTCTCAAGTTGATGAGCCTAGATGAGATATCGTATTTAATTTAGGAATTCGTCGCCTAAAACATCAGTCAAATGTAGATGCATAAGCATTGTATTATTATGTGTATGTAAGACCGATATTCTACTGAAAATAAAATTACCCTTATATCTTTCTTCCAGATTAGTAATTAATCACTCCATTAAAATTATATTATACAATATCTTGCGCAGCCAAAGCATTTGTCAAATTTTTAAAGTTCATGCTACAGAAAAATTAAGTTAACTATTCAAGTTGACATATGTCTTGAAATGACCTCATTTAAGTCAAGTGATTTGGTTTGGCTATATTAATCACTATAGCCATTCAGATCATATAGCTACCTTCTTGACCTCAATGATAGATAGCCATTGCAATCTTCTACTCCTTTCTATACATTTGTCTTAAGTTCATATACTGTACATATTGGAAATCCTCATAGAATTTTGATTAGCATGAACAGCAATAAAAACTATATGCGTTTCACATATATTGGGTGTTTTTCTTAAAAAAAAAAACTACGACAAAAGTTTCTTAACTACAATTAAAAATAAGAGACATTGAATCAAACTGTCTTCAATATGAACAAGAAATAGCCGAGAATTATATCGAAAGGCATTTCAAAGCATCAATCTTATGGGCTACAAATTGTATGTCATTTGAAAATACGATATCATGAAATTCTAGTTTGCATTTCTATATTTAATCACATTATTCAAAATCTTCAATATATACTACGTGTAGCCAAATTGATTTAACACTTAGTTAATAGTTTATGCTTCAACAAACGCTACTGAACTGTTCGATCTGACACTTATCTTGCATGATGACCATATTATTTGATTCATCCTAATGATCATTTGCAAGATAAGTTTGCTTCACCTGTACAATCCAATATGGTGCTGGAAATAAGTGTGTCTTCTTGATTCTGATAATTGCTGGACTTGATATCATTGGTCTATATATCCGCTTTCAAACCACTAATACCATGTTGGGCAGACGGGCACAAGTTCTTGAAAGATGAACACAAAAATATTCGCATGTAATAACTAAATTTGAATCATGAGTTTCACATATAGAGAATATTATCTTGATGTAAAAATTTTAATGATTAGCACTGTATTAATAACTAATAAAATATAGCATTATTTTCCTAATATTCAAACAATTTAAGTTTCTCGTTTTTCTCTCATGTACTATGCTGTTAAAAATTTCGTAATAACTGTTTATATGTGTTTCAAACATATAATTTTCGTAATAAAATTTCGTATAAAATTTCGTAATAACTGTTTATATGTGTTTATATGTGTTTATATATGTTTATATATATTTTCTGTTTATATGTGTTCTTCATTCACATACACATTCACTGAACAATAAATTTTATTTTCTGAGCAAATACTATGAAATGCAGAAAATGCTGTAAGAAATGTATTTCTGGTGAGATTCTGAATTAATTAACATTAAGAAAATTAAAGTACGCATTCATAAAATTATTTATGCATGTGAGAATGAATAGGCGCACACACATATGCATACCTATATATATATACATATATATATATATATATATATATATATATATATATATATATATATATATATATATATATATATATATATATATATATATATATATATATATATATATATATATATATATATATATATTGTAAAATTTAACATTTTATCTTACAACTTCATTTGAAAAAACTCAATATATTTTTACTATTATCTTAAGAAAAATAAAATATCTATTTTAGTCTATTTTAGGTTTAAATATCGAAAAATATATAAGTATTTTTCATCATTTGAGTTGCTTAATACTTTGTTACAAGCATTTGTTGTATTCCTGTAACTATACTAAAAGCATTATTTTGCCTTTTATCTTAAAAAAAACGCTAATGACGCGGCTTTTGTCATTTTTTCATAAGACTGTTGTCCTGTTAATAATATCTTATCAAACAATTTTTTTTTACTTTTTTATTGTCTTCCTTTTAATATCGTTTTAGTGTAAATAATTTATCATGAGTCATTAGAAGAATAATAGGGAAAATTTGAATTTTTCTTTTCTTATGTCATCCATCATCCCTTTCAACTAAAATGTTCATTTCGTAGTGTTCAAAAATTAATTCACTGTCCTAATTAAACATAAAATTTAGGTGTTATTTCATAACTTAAATTTTAGAAATGCCAAATTTTTATAAGGATACAAATTTATATTTCTTAGTATAATTCAAGTATTTGTACTGTCGAAACATTTTTCACTACAATGATTTTTTATAAAATGAAAATAAATTAATTTATGCTTTCTTAATGTCTAGCATTTTTAATATTACCCCTTCTTTTTTACATTTTTGTACTAAAAATGTCAAATTGAGAAATGTTAGGCCAATTTAATAGTTATGCTAAAAATACCATATAAATAAAATACTGAATTGGGACAAACATAATTGATCATTTCATTGTAATGCATAGTTTTAATTTTTATTAATTTTTAGACTTTATTACATTCAGAAAATAAATATTTATTAAATTTAGAATATAAATATATTAATTGAAGTGAAAAGCAAATTACAAATATAAAAGTACTTTGAATATTTTTAGTCCTGCAAATTTTATTTAAAAATTATTATTATCAGTTTTAACATTGGGATTTTTAATGTATTAACTTTTACTTAATACATTAAAAATCATAATGATAAAACTTAATTTATATATTTTGACATGAAAGATATTAATCATTATATTCGTAAAATATATTTTCTGCAGTACTTATATCAAGTTTAATAAAAACATTTCTCAACTTAATGATTTTGAAAGATGCTTCGAGAAAACACATTAAAAATTTTACAAAAACAGTTGCGTTTATTTCGAGAGTCTATTTAAAATAAAAAGTATGACATTTTAAAGTAAACAAATTAAATATCTTTAAACATATCCATAATATATAAAGATACACCTTTATATTATAAAAATAAAATTATTTTGTGTATTCAGTGTAAAAAACTTACAAAAAAACGAAGTGTAAAAATCTTACGAAAATTTGTTTACAGAATATGTAAAAATATGTAAATAATGAATAAGTAATTTGACAAGATGATATTTTATATCTACGTAGCTTTGAAATCAATTAACCGATTTAAATACAAAACTTTCAGTTCTAAAATACTCTCTTTAAATGTATACAAAAATAATAATATCATTTATTAAATCGTATATTTATCTTGACGATACTTTGCATCGTTATTATTATTTTTAAAATTTCGTTTCAATTTCTAAAAGCATCAAAAGATCAATCGCGTTTGGATTTATCTCTTATATTGGATTACAAATACTTATTTTTAAATATACTTATAAAAATGTACTTGGAATTGTATGAGCATGCAATGTTTATAATATTTTTAACGTGACTCAGCTTGCATCAGATTTGAAAACGAAATTATTAATAATCCATGTTACAATTTTCAATGCCCACTTCACAAAATTTTAAGTTCACATGCTTATTACAGAACTTATGCAAACGAACAATATTTAAATAGATCTTTTTACAAATATTAATATTAATGTTCAACAGTCTCTTATTATCATTTTGAAACAATTACTTTAAAATTCATTTTCCAAAAAAAGGGTATTTCGTACAAAACATTTAATAAATAAGATACTTCTAATTTTATCTTGTAAAATTATGATATACAATAAATACATAAAGAAATGTGATCAACACTAATCATGCTATTAATTCATTGATAATCATGCTATTAAAAAAAGAACTAATATAAAATACAATTATTACATGATTTAAGATGATTGGAAAATAATCATTTCTTTGTCTTTAGGAAATGAAAATGAAAAACTAAAAATCATCATAGGTATTGACTTCCCTGGCAAATTTGACATTATAATAACATAATATTATAATTTCAAATAATATAGAGCATATAAAACAGGCATGTGATTAGATTCAAGATAATATCTTACAAAAAAGATATTTTTATACGTTGATAATTTCAAATATTTTTCATTCACAATTACTAAACAATTTATAAGATTTAAAGAAATATTAAGCAGAAAATATGAATATGCAATTGTGTAATAGCAAAACAAAAACAATTGGGAACTAAGTAATTTTTCTATATTTATTTTTTATTTTAATTAAAATTTTAATATTTCTTAAAAGATTAAGAAACTTGCTTAAAATAAATCAATACGCATTGCGAATTAAACTGTGTGAAAAAATTCTTACAGTGTATTTATAAAGTTTTAATAATTAGAATTAAAAAATACTTATAGTCACGAATAGAGTTAAATATATCTATTTTGTAAGAAGTCAAAGTAGTATTTGAAAGTAACATACATACAGCATAAAAATGTATTATTAATATTTTTTCTAAAATTTACATTAAATAAATAAATAATATAATATGTACTAAGATCTGCTTATCATATGTTCCAATTTTATCAATGATGTAGTTTTAATAGATTAATTTTAACAGTGCACATAATTTAAAATTTATAATTACAATCATTTCTCTACGATAAGTTTATCCATTTATAGTTTTATTGTATGTAATTAGATTAAATTTTTAAAAGATTTTTATTATAAATTATATGAATCTATTTTAAATGAATTTATTTTTTTTTAAGAAATTTGAATTGAAATTTAATAGCGTTGATTTTTTTTGAGTTGAAATATTTTTTAGTTCAGTGTATTTGCTTGAATAATATTCAATGCATGCTTAAAATATCCTTATGGTAATGTTAAAAAAGCTAAATATCTTCAAAGGAGGTTTTGGAGCAAATTCAAAGTCTGAAACGTACTAAAATCTTTTCTACACTTTCATCAGTCAGCCAAAGGAAAATGTTTCAATCAGATTTAACGTTTCGTGAAATTTATTTTTAAGAAAAATGTTTTAAACAAAACTATAAAATATGAGATTATCAGCCGTTATTCTTTTTTTTTCCCATTTATTTGACATTTGACATTTAGATTCAGATTTCAGTGTATAAATTTTTCTAGTACTTTATCTTAATATTAATAAAGAATATGATATGTTTGTCTAAATTATAGTAAAAAATTAATAAATGTCAGATTAAATTAAATATAAAAAAAGAAAATTTATTTAGAACATATTAATATATTTTGATGTCTTCAAACGAGACTTCCTAAGCATATACAAACAGAAATATAGCTAATATAAATTGAAGTTATAATAAATCAATTTATAAATGAAAGCAGAAATTAATTTTAACATAAGCTAACTATTGAGATATCAGAAACATTAACAAGCACAATTTTAAATAAGGCATGTTAATATGAGCTGCTGATAAAAGTGTTACATAAACAAAATATTTTATTCAAACATAATAGTTTACTTGCGAAACTGAGATAATATGTAATAAAGGCTAAAAACTACAATTTTAAATATAGTTAATGAAATCATTTGAAATAAATATCTATTTTCGTAATTATTATTCATTTTCATTGATTCCCAAGAGGATAATATTATTCCTTAAGTTACATTTCAACAAATTTTAAAAACACATTAACGAGCTTAAATCTTAAGTATTACTAATAGGTAGTAGTTTTGTTTATATCTGTTGTAAAAGAAAAGTAATTTTATTTTACACTTTCAAAGACAATGATTATTATTCTTAATTAAAAATATTCTTGTGATTATCTCTCATAAAGTAATATTTCGCTTTATTTCCTTAAAAATAAAAATCATTAACTTATTTAAAGACAAACAATTAAATACATTTTTACATAGAGTATTTAGTGATTACTATAAAATTTACTTTTTTACCAATATATTCATTATTTTAAATTAAAATAAAAGAAAAAAGTCCTTTAACAATTTTAAGACACATTAAATGAAATAAATTACGAATTGCTTTCAAAATGAATTTGACACTTTTACATGTATTCCAGTCAATAAAATTGATTCTGTAAAAGCAAAATAAATAAACTAAATTAAACAGGTGCTGTTTATACATAAATACATAAAAATAAACCACTAAATTAAAATTAAAATATTCCTTTTTAAATCCATGATTTATAAAAGTGTATGATTTGATATTAAATTTTTAAGCAAATAAAATTAACTTTCTTAATCTGAATTTATAACTACATTCAGAGATAAATTATCGAAATCAAAGATAAAAAATTAACTTGATTTATTTTACACCAAGTATATTCGTAATGCGAAGAAATAAATATGTATATATAATTATACTGTAAGAAATTCACTGCATATTTTCTGACTTAAAAAATACTACAGAGCAGAAAGCTTACGTTTCCTTTCACAAATGTCAAAATTTAATTATGAAATTAATGTACATGAAAAGTCAAGAGATACAGTTTTGCTGGGTCTGAATCTACAACTGCCCTCATAGAAGATCCTCTTTACTATGGTAGGGTAACGTCATTTCTAAAAACACATTTCATTACAAGATGAATAATATGACAGGAAGCATTTTCCTGTTAAAAATGTTTTCAGAGGTACGTTAAAAGATTAATTTTATGATAAGAAACAATAATATAAACACCAGATACTGATCATAAAACTATGATAATTAATTTTTAGAGAAACCCTTAAAATTAAATGTCTTTTTAAGTACATATGCAACACATATATCAAATATATTCCACAATTAATTACACTCAAGAACATTTTTAAAAAAATACAATTTTGCTTTTACATTCGTGTATTCTTTGTATACTTAATTCAATAGCTTTGATTGGTAAACTTTATATTGCCATTCAAATCAAAAATATATTTTAAATATTAGAGAAATTTTATAAAAATAAATTCCTCTAAAATGTTAAAAAGCAGTCATAGTTATCATATTTTACCTACAAAAATCATTTCGATATATTTACTAATCCTAATAAGTCAAAAGGCATGTTTTGATACATCAATATATCAAATTGAGTTTGTGGGAATTACTTTCAACATTTTTCATAAATGCCTAACGCTCATGTTCTTCACAAGGAAATAATATTATCAAATTTCTATGTAAATTCAGCTGTTAAAAGCAAGGAAAAATCATATCTCGTATCATGATGATAAGGGGTATTTTCTCTTGCAAAACAAAGCGTGTCATCCTATTGTTGCTGTTGTACTAATACTATCCTAGATTCGATCAAAGAGATGTGGCAACCATATCTTTGATCTTCTAAAGAAAACTCTGAATCCCAAGAAATTTCTATTTCATTTGCCTAGAAATGTCAACAAAATCTTATTTTATAATTATCAGCTATATTTAAATATATAGACGCTGTTCATTTATACACACCTTAAATGCAATATCCTGAAGAAAGCATGCAAATAACATGAAATTTTCAAACTAGATTAGTGGGGGTGGATATGTAATTGATTAGAATTTCAGAGCAGGCGCACGTTACGCGTGCCTATGTTTCACTTCAAAGCGCTATTTAAGGCTTGGAGATTTCGACGATTTCAAGTTCGGCCACTATGTTTTTTTTATGAGTAGATCAATTATACCTAGTATAAAACAGAGATCACTTTTTGATCAATTATCCGAGTTCGACAGAAAAAAATAGTGGCCTACCGAGATTGTGGATTATATTTCAGAGAAATTGGTAGTCGTGTTGGACGAAACCAAACAACTGTAATGAGGACATGCGATCGTTGGATGCAAGAGGGTACTACGGACCACCGTGTTCAATCGCACTTACCTCAGTGCACCACTTCATGTGATGACAGGCAAATTGTGCACATGGCAGTGACTGATCGCTCAGCCACATCACAAACCAAAGCACAACACATTCAGTCTGTAATGCATCATCCAGTGTCTGTGCGTATCATTCGACAGTTTACAGCAGAGTGGCCTGTCCTCTAGACGTCCATTGCTTGGTCTACCTTTGATGCAGAAGCACAGACGTCCACACAACCAATGTTATGATGAAAGAAGGGTGTGAAGGGCATAATTTAATGAAATTTTCTTTACTGACTAGTCATGCTTCAGTCTGCAATACCACGAGGTTCGATCTATCCGGAAACACTAAGGAGAGAGGATGCTGAACAGATATCTGCGATATGCACCGCCACACTGGTTCTGGACCGGATATTACGATATGAGGCGGTACTGGATATCACTCTTGTATTTCTCTAGTACACGTTGTCGGTACTTTAAACAGCCAGAGGTACATCTCCGAAGTGTTGGAGCCAGTTGTTCTTACTTACCTTCGTGATTTGACCACAGCCATATTTCAAAAAGATAGTGCGTGACCACACGTGGCACGCATTGTCCAAGGGTTCGTTAATCGCCAGATTGAATGGTTTCTCATGCCGGTTCACTTTCCAGATTTTTCGCCGTTATAAAACATGAGGGCCCTGGTTGCTCAATGAATGAGCCAGATTACATCACCAACTGCAACATCAGATCAACTTTGGCAACGTGTGGAAGCTACTTAGTCTGCTATACCCGAATAACACATCCAAAGTCTCTTTGAATCAATGCTAAGTTGTATGGTGACGGTGATCTCCAACAATGGCGGCTACTCTAGCTACAGGTTTTGGCAGGAACCATGCTTCACAGAAGTATATAAATTTAATCATTTGATACTTGGTCAACATGTTATCTACATAAATTTTGTGGTGACAGTTCTTGTCTTTCTTGGTGTTGCAATATTGATGGTCAGCAGTGTATTTCCAATGATAGCTAATAATCATTTTCTCACAGCCTAATACTGAGCTGGTAGTTGAATGATTAGTTCGTAGGTTTGAATCTCACATTGGGTCTAGATGTTTGTAGTGGTTTGGAATATATTTTAAGACATTAGTTTCATGCTAAATAGCCCATGTGTTCAAATAAATGACCATTGAATTAATCAAACCTATCTTAATAGACAAATATTATTTTTATTTATATGACTTATACATATAGGTTTTTATTAACAATTATTTTCCACTATCATCATATTTAATTAAAAAAGAATATGATAAGATATAAATTATTTATAGAAATATAAATTATATTAATGATTTTTTTTTAAAAAAAATGATAGATAATCCATATTTGTGTTATTTATAAAAATTAATTCGATAAGTGAAATTCTTTTATTAAATGGCATTAGTAAACTAGATTTAATTTTGTTTTCTAAGGTATTAGTCTCATAAAGTTAAGAGAGTCATACCAATATTAGTTAAAAAAAATTTAATTGACCCAATCAAATGGGATTTTTATTAAGAGGGCTTTTCCAATTTATGATTATTGCTTATAACGTTTCGTCAAATAAACACTCAAATTGCTTACAATGACAAAAATGAAATGGCTTTGAAAACTGAAAGAAACTAAAAAATATAAGGGTTTTACGATGAAAGGATGATTTTAATTTGCGATCTGTCAGTAGCAGAGTCAGTGCCAGGGGCGAAATCAAGAAAAGTCGTACAAATTACAGTAAATGTTTCTGACAAGATAAAAAGTTCTCTGATTACAGATTCAGGCTTATTTTTATGCAACTTTAATTTTAAAATATAATGCGCATGTCTTCTGTTTGTAGAATCAACTGTAATTTGAACTTTTAGACGTTCATATATGTGAGAAGTATAAGAGATAATTTCAAGTATTTTCAATAATAAATTGATAATATTCAGAAAATTATGTTAAAAAGCTGGCAATCTCTCATAAAAGTATTTTAAATACTTATGTATGCTAAAATTTTTAAAATACTGTATTTTATATTTATTACGAAATATATTAAATAAATGATATATTGTTTATATTCAGGTACTATTGATTATATTTATGTAACCAATTAATGTAATGAAACAATGCATATCAAAATATTATAATCATAAAAATTAAGCATAAACTGGTATAAATAAGTTAAAAATAAACAATAAATATTAACTATTTTATTTAATATATTTCTACTATATAGAAAATATTTACGACAGTAAATATACATTTATAAATTCAAATGTAGGATATATTTAAATTTTTGTTGGGAAAACGCGTATTAAATTATTGTAAATTATATGAGGCATTTTTAATGCTAATATAATTTTTCATACACTATACAAAAAATTTAGTAATTCAGCAATAGCAAATCCATTAAAATAAATTTTAAATAATAAAATGTTTGAATACAAAATATTTTAATTTTGATGTATACAAATTTCAGTGGAATTTAGTAATCTTTTCATAATTACATACTATTTTGGATTAAAATGGATTCATCCATCGATATGAACTATCTTTCTCGTCACTACTAATTCAAAAGTACATAAATGTAACCTTTGCATATATATATATTATATATATTTGAATTTTCAAATTTATGTATCAAGAGATTCCGTTTTTAAGTTTTACATTAATATCCAACATAAGTCTACATATCACTATAAATTTCTTCCTTAACACTATTTTTAAATTTTGAATGATAAATAAAAACTATTCTTCTAAAAAATTATTCCTGAAATAAATATATATTTTTATTCTTAATTGAGTTAATAATTTTATTTTAATAATATAAAATCAGTTGGAATTAAATTTTAGTATTACATTTTTAGCAATAAATAATTAACACTTTTTCTATTCGGATCCAAGTCATACATTGCTACAATTATGTTCATAAATTTTAATATTTTATAATTATTTTCAAGAACATTTAATTACAAATTATTATAATTTAATTAAACCTGTAAAATTCCAATTTGTTGATCATATATCTAATACTTATGAGATGACCAGCACTAAATTTAGCTTCCATATCATAACTTTTAAAAGTTAATTATTGATTTATTGAAATTTATTTACTCAAATAAATATCTTTTTTTGTACCATATGGGTATTATTTCAAAATGTACCAATACCTTGCAAAATTATTTTAAAATTACTTTAAGGTAAGCAAAATATATATAATGGCAATAAGTTGTAATCTATACAACAACAAAAACAACAAGAAGAGGAGGCCCTTGTCTGTACCTATTGGTTATCAGGTTCCACTCCCTCTTCAAACTAGAGGAACAAATACCTCGCAGAAAGTGTCAGGCACCCGCTGAAGTCCAGAACTCGACTAATTAGTTGGGAACTAAAAATGAATACATTGTTGGACTTTCAAGACTATAAATGTATCACATGTCAAAGAAAGAGGTTCGTTTGAACAAATTACATTTGGGTACATAAGAAGAGAGGAAAATTGAAAAGTAAAAATGTAGATTTAAGTAATGTAAATTAAAGCAGAAGAGATTGAGTAAGTATCAAAGGTGGTTGAGATTACTATTAACCACTGCATTTATTTTAGTTTAAATTTGGGATTACAAATTTGCATTAAAGTAAAATTCTTAAAAAACACATTTGATCACATATTACAGGAAAATGATACAGTAATTCCATGAAAAATTAAATCGGCAAAGGTAAACATTAAATAAAAAAGATAGAGTAGGCGAAGAAATAATTATATATATATATAAGATAGTGAATCATTCATTAAAGATCAAAAAGTACAGAATTGACATTACTAGACTTGTTAATTTGAGAAATACACAGTTTAGAAAAGATATAATGAATCTTACTTATTAGAGAAAAAACATGAAAAATAAAAGTCTAGGCTAAATACAGTAAGATGTGTAACAGACAAAATGAAAATCTAAAGCAAAAATTTGAAAAATTAAGGAAGTGTGCTGCATTTGCTCTTGTTTTAATCAGAGTAGTTAAGTTCAGAGTTATTTTGTGTTTTTGATGTGGTTTATACTGGCGTGGTACATAAGTCCAGTCCTTTTGTTACCAGCATAGACATAATTTTCATCACTCTATTAGCTCTAAATTTATCACCAATAATAAACTTGAGGAATGCGACGTCTGGTTGTGAGGAATGGCGAATTAGGTGGAGGCCCTCCATATAGCTGCAGTGTACCACATAATGTAAAGCATTGCCTTCACTGCCATTCGCGCCGCTGCAATGTGAGGAAGAGGCTTTACCGAATCGGTGGAAGTATACTGGGAAGGATCCATGATTTGTGTTATAAGAAAAATGATCATTGGATTGGAGATAAGCCTATCCGTTGTAACATGGGATATAATACTGTGTCATCCAGTGCATGGTTTAAAACCAGCGCTTCAGCCTGAAAGACCGAGAGGTCACTAGAGATGAGGTCGCTAGTTGTGGGTTTCTGTTTTTCTTTCTGAAGAAAATCACCTGCCCTTCTTTAAAGGGTGTAGGGAAATGAGCATATTCTAAGCATGTGCTGTAAAAATCAAGGGAGAATGAGCAGTTGCAGCGAAAAACCAACTTAACAATTACATTATCTAGGCCATCATTGCCAGGTGCCTTTGAGTTGACCAGTTTCTGAACAACTTGCTGGAGCTCTTGGGTGTAAATGGTGGATCGATGGCACCTGTTAGCAGAACAGTGGTTATACAAAATAACATGTTGAATTCTTTTTACTTTAAATGTTCCTTTTCAAATTATATCTAGGAGATTTAATATTAGACGCAATTAAATCTGGCATATAAACTTTAATATTTCATATAGTAATTCAATATTATGGAACTGTAATAATAATTAAAATATCTTCACAACATATTTTATTAATAGAATTAAGCTGATATTTTCACTTTTTTAAAAATCAATTTAAATGTTTTGTCTTTTTTTACGATACTAAAATTCATATATTGTTTAAAAAAGTATACTTTTGTAATTAAAAATTTCTGAAGATCAAAGAAAAGATTTTATTTTTACATAAATAAATTTATTTTCTTATTCCTTTATATTTTAGTAACTAGGTTATTGAAGATAGTAATTACTTAAATATGACTGACATTCATCATTCCAGGATTAAATAGATAAATTTTCCAACAAATGAAACAGGAATGGATTTTTTAAGGAAATGGAAAAAAGGAACAAATTAAAAATACATACATATTGTTAAATATTTGCATAGTTAAATATTTAGATGTTTATTTAACATTTGGATTTTTCATATAATCCGACACATAATAAATATTATAACCGAATAAATAAATAATATTAATAACACCCAATCAAGATTCTAACAGTGACCAGAGTTCCTAATTTTAGTTATCAATTTATTTTACATGCCACAGTTATGACAAAATTAATACTCTATCTTGCAGTCAATCAATCATTCTATAACCAACTGACCATAGAAATTGAAATCACCATGATTTCCATGGCTCTTATGTTTGAATGAGCTTTCTTTAGCAGCATTGCTTAAAGGCATTGACATTTATGCTCATGGGTGTATTTGCTAGATTAAATAAATAATAATATTAATGCTCATAAGTTAGCGTAATAATGTTATTCTTCAAAAGTATTAATAACCCATAAAAACACAATATTTACTCTTTTGTAAAAAATGCACAAGTTATTTCATTATCTAAGGCAGTCGCTATTTTGCCCTTTCTTTGTTGCTTGGAAATGCATTGCACATGAATATTTTTGTACTGAAAGTTTTCAAGAAAAATGTGAGAATACTGACCCTGTTTTTAAACCAATATTTTTACGAAATGTAATTAATCTATTATTTCACACAAAGCTACAGCTGCAATTGTTTTCTGAGTAATAAGCGCTTACATTTAACTAGCTCATACTCTTTTAATTTACTATTTGAATTACGAATTTCACTTCATTATTTTAGTACTGCATGAAATATATATCCTGTGTCCTATACTTTACATGAGATGATAATTTTATTTTAATTTTTCACATTATCTTCAGTTAATAAATATATAAGACTATATATTACATATGACTGGTGGTTTCCGTCAATTGAATGATACCGTTAATTGTTTCTTCTTGATTTAATATAAACCTATAATGTAATTAGATTGCTTAGTTTGGGTTCCCATCAGTCAATGGTTTCTATATGGATGTTTTTATATTTCACGATTACAACACAATCATCAATTTGGCTATCAATTCTGTAATGTTATAAAACAGTTTTATCAAAAACTGTATAATATATTTTTGATAAAAACCTTATAGATTGTGCTTACAACATAGGCTCAAGTTTGATGGTATCACTAGCTGGGAAAGTGGAAAAGTAAAAGAATATAACATTTTATCCAATATAAAAATAATATATTACCCATTATTAATTTCTTTGTTCAAGTATTATTATATCCTAATTCTTATTATAAAAACTACTTATTAAAAAATAATTAAATCTGCTCATTATATATAATACAGTGAAAGATAAATTATTAAGAAATTTCAAATAAAAAACTTTTTGCTTTATTTTTTACTTATTCAAAATATATTAAAAATTATTGCTTTATTAAATTATAGTACAACAAATAAATGTACTAATTATATACACTTTATTTATTGCTTATAATAAGTCAATATGAACAGAAAAGAAATCGTACAATAATTGTCATGTAAATGATGTTATAAAAGGTATATTATAGTTTTAGAAATATCGCCTGTATATATTTTTACTTTAAACATTCTATTAAAATAACTATGCAAATTTAATAATTGTAATTTAAATTATTAATCGTTATTCATTTAAATATATTCTTAATTATAAGAATGGAAATATTATATATTATTCTATTTATTTCAGAAGGAAATAACCATGTATTTAAAATGTGGTATATTCACCCTTAAAGAGAAATAATTGTATTCAATTACATAATTTATAATAAAATTAAACTTTTTAGCAAATTATTTCATAATATGTGCACAGTAAAACTATTTAGACACATTTCAAAGCTCAATTTTTTAATGATATTCTGAAAATATTAATATGCAATTTAAATTCTTGCAAATTTTATTTTGAATAATTCAACAGTACCTTATTATTACTAATATCACGAACAGTATAATCACAAAAATTCAAAAATTTTATTTATTTAAATTTCTTACAAATATTAAATAATGTAATTTAAGTATAGAAATTATGAGACTTATTCAATTTTTTAAAATAACAAAGGTTTCATACATGAAGATTCAAACAAACTGCTAAAATATTATTTCCTACAAAAATATTTGTAAAAGTCAATTTTTAATTTTGTTTGTTTCATTAAGCTAATATTATAAGTAAAATTACAAGATATGGCAAAAGGATAATATGATATAAGATAATTATTGAGATCACAAGTTGTTCCTTTAATCCCATTATGATAATGTTTCGATCTTCAAAAAGAATCGGAGATTAAGCAATTCATTAGAATTTGCATTGGATTCGAAGGAATCCATTTAATCAAATAATCTAATTATTGTTTCAGATGAAATTCTCGTTTATTAAATGAAACTTTATTTTAGTTAATCTTGAATTTTTCGTGTTTAAAAATATTCAGAAAATTATTTTTATTTAAATTCCTTTATAAATTCAGTTGAGTCTATACTTTTCACATGTCTTGAGTTTTGATTATCTTAATTATTTCTTATTTAAGAATTATTAATTTGATAAATATTTAAATAAAGCTATTTTGATTTAATATATTTTGTAGAGTAATGAATAGATATTAACATAAGTCAATAAAATTAATATACTTTCATTTATTAATTTTTATTACAGATTCATTTGCTTAACTTAGCAACAATTTATTATTTACATTCGAAAAATATTTCCATTATATGATTATTCAACGGGATATACAATTTCCATAAAATTTCTATTCATTAAATTTTAAAGCATTTATATTTCAAAACTTCAGATTTATTAAATTAAAATTCATAATTTGTAAGTTATTTACTGAAATTTCTATATATAAAAATGCTACTCACATTTAATAACTTGAGTTATATTTTAAATATAAAATAAATTATTTTAAAAGTTGATAAGATAAACTAACTATTAATGAACTAAAGACCATGCAATATTTTATGCACATTAATGTATCAATGTTTAATTAAATATCTGTTTCAAGATTTGCTTTTAGTAATAAAAATAAAATGTGAAATGCTAGATGTATTTACAAAAAATGTTTCGTACAAAATAAGTAATTAATGTAGTTCAAAATAGTGGAAATTCAATAACAACCCTATATCTTAATCATTATTTAATTATAATGTGGATGTATCCTTTAAAATTAAACAAAAATTTTATCTTGATACACGCAGTTAATTCCCTTTTATTTCTATTTTCCGAAAGAAAAAAAACATTTTTCAGCGTGAATTAGTTTTCTCGCATTGTTACACATCTCATTTCATTTTCTCAATAAGTTTAATTTAATTGTTACATTGAATCATACAGTACGTAATAAGATCAAGAAAATGCAAATCTAAATTAAATTTAACTACCGGTGTTTCATTAGAACAAAATAATGAAGTCTAACGTAAGTTCAAATGCATTATTGAATTTCTTTTCCTCAGATCATTTTATTCTTCATATTGGATTTAACTTACTGTAAACAAATTTCAATATTGTATATCTCATCTTCAGACAATAACTTGCTTCATTTGACGTATTGCAAGTTTTTTCTTGTTACTGAATTAATTAAACAGTATTTAAGGATGACTTTTTTTAATTATATGCACTTAAAAATAAATACAATTTTCGAGAATAAATTTAAATTTAACTCATTTGTGAAAAGGAAAGAATCGTTTCTAAACTGGAAAATTAAATAAAATATTAAATTTAACAAACGTATTTTTATTGTAATCAAGTAAAACAAAAGAAAAGTGTATCCTTTATAATTAATATTACAATGATAATTCAACTTTTTATTTATTTTTGTAAAAATTGTTTTATTTAAGGATATAATGTTTGTATAAAATATTAATAAAGAATTACAATAAACTTGTGAATTTATTAAGTATCTACTTTACAACAGTGTCTCTCTAACTACTGCTCAGGGACGATTGATAATTTTAGGTCACCGAAGTAGAAATCTGATTCATGCATCTTTGCTGAAAGCTATTTATTGGCGACGAAGCCTAGATTTTTTTCATGCAACTTGACGTCCACCGAGTGGTGACAGAATTTTCCGATAAATCACGTTTAACGGATACATGGACTATGGCAAATACGACGTGAAACCTCTGAAAGTATACACCTTTTAGCCATTTCTAAAATGGTCTATGCTGGAAGCATTTTGGTCTGTGAAATGTTTTCCTGCATTCTTTGGGTTCACTCTTTTTTGTTCAAGACACGATGGATCAATACAATTACATATCTGTCCTTGAAGACCAGATTCACTCATATATATATGCATTGCTTTTTCTTATGATGATGGCATTTACATGTAGGTTATTGTCTCAAAAAATTCTAAATTAAAAGTTTAGATCAAATATTAAAGACAAGTAGTATCAATCACTTAAATATCAAGGAATAAAACATTTCAAAAAATGTATTAATTATTTATTTTTACCTCATTTGCTTTAGTATAAAATTTTAATTTATTCATGGTGTTAGCGGAAATAAATATTTAAAAATTGCATGATAATTAAAATTATGTAAGAGAGTAACCTTATAAAAATCAACATTAGTATTCATAAAGATTTAAACTTAAACATTTCATACATGAATTTTTAGTATTTACTCAGATTTGATAGCATTCCATAATTTTTGAACATATCAGTTGCAGAATGTAAAATATTTTGAATATTAATTACAACATTTGGACCTACTAAATTTTCGCAAGATACTTATAAATAGCGTAAATAATAGTACACAGTTTAAAAACAACTTTGTTAACTTTGTAGAAAGTAATAAACACATTTCATAATATCCTAAGTAAATTGTTGATATGAATAGAGTATAATGATGAATAGAGTTCTATATTTTGCTTACAATAGGTGTTAAATCTACATATATAAATTTAAAATCTTACATGTGTCAATGAAACAACGTGCACATTAAATTAATATATATAGATAGATAGATAGTAGATAGATAAATAGATAATTTAATTTGTATGAAACTAAATGTGGGATTTTAACAATATGACAAAGTAACAATGAATGAGTGAGAGAAGCATTTCATTTATTCATATTATAAGAGTAAAATGGTAATAAGTATTCAAAATTAAATTCCCTGCATTAGTAAGTATATATATATATATATATATATATATATATATATATATATATATATATATATAGATATATATATATATATATATATATATATATATATATATATATATATATATATATATATATATATAGATAGATAGATAGATAGATAGATAGATAGATAGATAGATAGATATAGATATATATATATGTATGTATAAATGGTAATAAATATACATAATTATATTCCTTGCATTAGATATCATGTGAAAATCTTCTGAACTCGCATATTCATATACAAATTCAAATTAAAAAAAATAAACTAAAAGTTTGTTTATAATAAAAATAAGAGTTAGAATAAAATAGAATGTAAAACAAGAATAGAATATTCAAAATAATTAAATAAATACTAGTATTTCTGAAAAACATCATGGTTGAAATTATCATCAAATATAATTTCTATTCAAAAATTAAATTCTTCAGCTACTATTTTTTTAAGAAAATATTTTTTTTGTACTTAAAACTAAACTTCAGAAGAAAGAAAAGAAATAAGTCTTGTGTCTTATTTTTTCTTTTTTTTAAAAGCACACTTGTTTGCTAAATTTAACTTATGAATAGTAAATAGCAACATCATATTGAGAAAAGTATCAATAAAACAAATGTATAATATAAATGCACATCAATTTTTTCAAACTATTTAGTTTAAACTCCGAACACTTAAACATTTGGAGAAACTATCTTTAAAATTGTTAAAAATAATTCAATGCAGACCGCAAACTCTGCAACATTTGCAGCTGATGTTCTTTCATTGAATTTTCAGTCACTACTAATGGAAAAATCGTTATTAGACACGATGGAATTGAGTTACAAATCGCTTTACGGATGCCAAATTTATTTTTGATTGCTTCAAAGCAAAACGTAGCCAAAATGTTATCGAATGCCTGTGCTCTTGCTCCTCTTCTGCCATTGAAAGTTCGTTCATTCAAATACGTTAGATGATCGTGGCTCAATAATTTTATCCTTTTTGAGTAAAATCATGAGATAAAAGACAATATAGTGATTTTTAGGTTAGAGAGAAATGTTTCCCTTTTCTTTATGCATTGAAACATATTAATGATCGTAAACATGCTCCTATATGTAATTCATGTAAATACAAATAAGTTAATATCAAGTGAATTACGCTGCTTCTTCGTTGTGATTGTAAATTACTGATTTTAAGCCAACTGAATTAAAAATAGAAATTTCGATAATGCTGGAAATATAAATAATTTTTCATTATAATTTTTTGAAAGTAGGAAAAGAATTTTTACACATTCTTTCTTTTTGAACATGTAACTAAAATCGTATTTCATACCAAAAAAAGGATATATAATTAAAATAGCTGATAATAACCTTACTTATAACTTAGCTATCTATTATAAAACAAGTTACACGCACGCGCGAGTTAAACTACTATACAGTTATTTTAAATGTGAATTTCCCACAGTATTTAGTTATTCATACAACATAAATGCAATACACAAATAATCATAAAGTACACTAATCGTTAACTAATATAAACTTGATTAATTTTTTTAAGAACTTAGACAAGCAAAATATTCATAGACATATGTATAGGTGTGTGAATTATTCAGTCGTTTTATGTCTTTATATATTTTAAACTCTTTACGTGCTTATGATACGGTTGTCTCAAATGATATAACTGCAGATATTTGTTCCTGATGAATAAAATTGGTAAATAATGTGAATAAGAAAATTAAAAAGTTAATAATGAAAGATTAAAAGTAAAAATAGTAGTAAATGTAAAAAATAAATAAAAAACTTATTAATTCATAACACCATTTTAGATCATGTAATTTATCACAATTACGCATACAGTTTCAATGAATAATAAATATTCACATATTATATTAACACATTTTATATACCTTTTAATTCAGAACTTATATGAAAACTACACAATAAATACATTTTTTTTTCTAATAATAAATTAAGTTTATTTTAATAAAACATCAAATGAATAAAACCTAAAGTAGCGTTTTCTTCTTTAAGATTACTTCACAAATAAATAAGTGAATTTTAAAGTTTTTAATAATATGTTTCATTGACAGAATGCAATTTTATGTTAAACTTATTATTTTATTCGTCAGAAACAGAAGTAAATTCACAATTAAATAATTTACATAATTTCAAATATTTATATTTTTATGAAATAATCAATATTTTTGCACAGCGATTTTAGGTTTCCAAGCAAATACATTTCGTTTTTTTTTTTTTTGAACCGTTCTTCATTGTAAATGGTTAAAAGAGATTTCTGAACATGTACTTTGCCTTAACTTGATGCTTTTCATGATTTAAAAGAAAAGCATTCCTGGCCTTCAAATATAAATATTTTTTTAATTACTATTTTCTTAATTCATAGCTTTTTTGATAAATATTAGTTAATAATCTAGTAAAATCATCTATAAAATTATGTGCAGTTTTCATTTTTATGTGATTTGATATTGTATTTAGATATAAATGACACTTTTACATTCACCATGTATTTTAAAGTGCGATTGCTACTTGAAGAACAATCAGTAGCATTGACCTTAAGAAGTAAATAAATTGGTGAATCATTCAAGATTAATTATACGTGTATATTTCTACTAATTTTAATCCTTTAATATTTTTTTAACGAAACCACCTCAAACAATCTTACTAGGCAGACTTAAAATTAGTTTTCGTGTTCAATATATTATAAAAATAAGTGTTATTTCAAAAAATAATAAATAAATAATCGATATATTTTAAACATAAATGCAGCCTAATATCAATCCGATATAAATTACAATATTGCATGATATGTACAATTAATATAAATTCCATACCTATGCATTTAAAAAACAATTAACTACATTCCATAATCAAATCAAATTTGTTATCGTTTTTAAGTTTTGTGCCCATATGTAGTCATTCTGAAATGTATTCATTTGTTTTTCAAATTTCTGTTATGATGAAATAGGTGATTAAAAAACTTCTTTAACCTATGAATTTTGAAGAAACCAATGCATTTTTCAACCATTCCTTATATAAATAAAAATGTATTGTGAAAATATATGCAAATTATATATCATACATATATTGATGGATATAAGTAAAGGTTAAATATTAAAAAAATTATAAAAAGAACCACTGAACACAAAATTTCACACAAAATAAGTTTCAGTAGCTAATTGCTCTCTCAGCACCTTAATTTAAGCGAATTTGGTTACAAAAGAATGTTGAAACAAAGAATATGTTGTAAATTATGCATTAAACCATTTACATTCATCAAAGTAAGTGATGAGTATAAATGGAAATACAGGATGATATGCTGTTAACTACGTAAACACAAACAACATTATAAAGTCATATCTTATAGGATGAAAAATATGATTTTTAACTGTCTTGAGAACTAAAATTTTGTAAAAATCATTAGTTGAATTGGTTTTTTAATTTTGTAAAACTGGCACAAAATTTTACAATGTATTTCCCAAAGTTTGTTGCCACGAATTGAAATTATGCAAAAGTATGCTCTGAAATTAATATAAAAAAAAAAGAACTTCGAGAATCATATTCAGAATATATTATGGAATATATGACTTTATTTTACCTAAGTTTGCAATTGGGATCTCGAACGTAACATTTTTCAAATAGCACCATAATCAAAAATTACATGGATTAAGATCAAGTTACCAGGATTATCAGCTGTAAAGATTTTCCGGCTGGTAATTCTAGCATTTCCAAAATGTTACGTTAACACCAGCATCATGATTTTTACAATGTGTAGAGAAAAACAATTTTAAAATAACTATTTTCTCCATGTCCATCTTGAAGATCTGTAGTGATCTGTTTGAGAAAAACTTGTCCCATTGTTTACCGTGTCGCTATTGCAACTATATACGGTATACGTGACAAATATGGTCCAAGTATAATTGATGTCTTACAGCAGAATTACTGAGTAATTTTTACAGAATCAAGTGACTGGTTGATTTTTCAAGCAGTACTGACTGATTCTTTTCCGATTTTAATTCAGTGCATTGCGCATTCTTTCAGACAAAAGCGATAATCACCTGTCCCGAAAATGTCTCTTAGCAATTCATTGTCTACTTGCATGCGACCAAAAAGATTTTAAAGCAAAAGTCGCTATTGCTAGTAGCTCAGCAAAAAGCAACTCCTATAGAAATGTAGTTTTGTATAAATAATAATGATGACTATTTCGTATAATACTATGCACTATTATTACAAGCATGTCCAACTACCCGTACACCTCACGGCCATATACTACAACTCGACTACTCGGGACTGCTGAGGCCACTGCAGTAAAATCGATTATTTTTCTGCATCTACAACTAATGCATTAAAAGAACCTGTTTGAATTTCTAAATCATTTCTCCTGACCTATGACAGGCATTAGACTAACTCCTTCTTTCTTACATTTGAGTCTGAATTTTTTTTTGCGAAGTTAATGGTACATAGTCACATATTTTTAAAAAAAAGCTTCAGAAGCAAAGAGTAGTTCTTCTCAGTCATGGTTTTAAATGCAAAAAAAAGCAAAGTACCAGTTGTTTTTACACCAAATTTAATGAATTGTGCACAGGAAAATTTTCATTTTCATATTTTACACCCTCAGCCCCATCTATTGCTAAAATTTGGAGCTATTTTTATACTATATGTTTTTCCCCTATTTCAATATATCCATATCATTTTTAGTGTTTTCATTGCATTTTGTAATTTAAATTAAAATTATAATTATAATAAAATAAGTGCTAATTTAAATCCTGGATTATTTCATAAAATATAATAACAAGAAAAACCAAAAAACACTAATATTTAATTTACAAAATTAATCCTTGTTTAACTTTGAAGTATTTTTTTTATTCTCATACATTTGTATTCTTAGAAAAAATTGCATCACAAGAATATGACTGCATGTATTGTCATACAATTTTGAATCCAATTTCAACAAATTCCTCATTCAACAATTCAGAATTGTTGAAAATATTTTAAGTTTGAGTATTCTATATATTATTGTTAGAAATATAAAACGTATATATACATGAGAAAATAATTTAAAATATTTAAGAAATTATAATAAAAGTAAAGTTGCAGAAACTTTATAGATATAATTCGTAGATGAAAGATAACAAGATTCGTTTAATTGAATACTAAAACCAATTGTGATGAAAAATATTATATGAGAACGTGTAATTAAATTTAATAGTGTAAAATACGATGTCAAATATTTATTATTACAAGATTTAAATCACGAAAATTTCAGTAATTAAAAAATAGCTGAAAATAATGAGAAGGGTTTAATTTTACTTTGTAACTGTATTAAATTTCAAAATGCTAAAATAATAAATTAGCTTATATACATGTAAATTTAAATAAATTTACGTTTATATAATATTTCGTTTTTACACTTATACTTAAAATAATGACAATTAATACAGAAAATACAAAATTTTCAAAACTGTAAACAATTTTTTCGGTTTTGTTAAAAACAATAGTCATAATATTCAGTTACGATTGACTATATTAAAATTTGACATTCGCCTCTCAACTGAATTCCAAAAATTATAATAATTTGGATAAAATGAGAGCTTATTTCCCCTTTATGTAATTTTGAATCATATGATGAACTTAACTATGATGAGGACAAATTAATTTTTTGAATTAAATTACTTAAATGAAATTGAATAAATAACATATACAATTTATTTTTGTGCATTTAAAATAGTGTTTATTCAACTGAAAAAATTGCTATAAAATTTTCGTAAGTATTTGCATTAATTTTTTTTATCATCACAGCTACTTAAATAGTAATATATATGTGAGGAATAAAATAAATGTTAGCAAAAATTAATTCACTTAAGTTTCTTGAAAAGAAAGAACTACTTTCTAAAATAATTGGTATTCTTTAAGTGAAACTTTTATCTAAGATTTTCGTCAAGTCCCTAGAGAAGGTAAAACATTATATTTCTAAGCACTTCTAGTTACAAAAAGTTTTAAAATTCTATTATTGAAATGCATCAATTAATCTAATAAATTAAAAAGGAGTTTGGACAAATTGGGGAACAAATTATTTATTTTTCCTTTGATTAAACGAACAAGAATATTATTACGAATGAAATGAAAAGTGGTAATTAAAAAATATTCAATCAATCCACCACTCAAATATTTATGAAATAACGAAACAAACTTCGAAGAGCATTTATTTTTACTATACAAAAATAAATATAAAGATATTCTGTTAAAAATCATAAGAATTATGACATTTTGTAATTTTTTTATTGTGATGGATTAAATTATGTTCACAAAGGAATAAAATCATGATACCAAAAAATATAATATTTTATCATCATTTATTCAAAACTGACTGCTCTGTACTTCACTTGTGATGTATATTCCAAGAATGACATTCAATCTACCATTTTAAGATTTAAGTGAAAATGATTAGCAAATAAATATTAAGTTTATTTCAATAAAAATAGTCATATTAGTAATTATTCATATATAAATTTTATAAAACAAACCTAGTTAAACATAAAATTAATTTAAATATATTTTATGGGGTCTAATAATTTTTACAGTTTTACTTAAAATATAATATTAAATATACAATTGCTAAATATACAATTTATAAGTTTTCCAATTGTTTTAAACATTTAAAATACAATATTAAATGTTTAAAACATTTGGAAAACTTATAAATATTTTTAAAATTTTCAAACATATTCATTTTTTGTTTTCTACTTTAAATTATAACTACCCTAATCTTCACATTTAAATATTTTATTGAATACTGAAGTGGATTTTTAATTGTTTGTAAATTATATTTTTATTATTTTACAAAAATATCAGAACCTTTCCAATAATTTTTTTATTATTTTTAATAATAGGAAAAAAAGATTTATAACTTAATGTAAGCGGCGATGTTAAATAAAAGTATAGTTTAAAACTTAGAATCGGAGAAAATTTTTCCTTTTTTTTTAAATTATAATATTATTTTCATTTGTCAATTGATGAAAGTATCTAAAATTCTCTTCAAGCATTGCTTGAAAATAATTAAATTCTTTTTATTAAAATAAATAAATAAAATCATTTTTTAAAGAAAATAACTACAAATTTATTTATGTTTCCTTAGTAATTTTGAAATCATTAGTGAAAAGTTTAGAAATTACTAATGAGATTCTGACAAAATTCATAGAAGATAAAAAATGTAACTAACCGCTTACTAAAATGTGATATATAATCAAGCTCAAAGTAATAAAGACGGAAATTTTTAAAAAAACTCTCATTAAAGTTATACCCAACAATACTGATTTATAAGTTCAGTGTTGAAATCAAGTTGCCATATAAGCATCTATGATTTTATCAACTGTAATTAAAATGAAATTTATCCAAATAACATAAATTATTTAATATTTTAGCAGTCAAGAACGTAAGTTTATACTTTTGAAATACAATTGCTAA
>CM057822.1:66001848-66164348 GCA_030067965.1 Latrodectus elegans | reverse complement strand
TTTTTCATACTATATTCTTATAAATTTTGGGTTTCTAAGATGATATAAATAAGGGTTACTCTTATTTTAAAAAATATCACTCGATGAATCGCATCATACCAATGATATAGTTATAGAAATCATAGCATTTCTATTTTCATTTCATTCATTTCTACTAGTACTGAAAGCATTCTTGCAAGTTTTTTATCGGAAAGATCCAATATTTTCGTACCCTTTTCTTTCTTAAATAGACAATTGTAGATTATTCCAAAATACTCTATAAATAACTCTTTCATGGCAATTTCATTGTAAAAATATTTCATTTAAATGTTTTTGATCAAAATTGATATATCTGATTAAATGGCATTCCGTTCAAAATAAAACAAAATTCAAAAATCTGATATTAAAATCAAATTGGAAAAAAGTTCTTTATATTTTTGAATTTACATTTAGCATTTTTAAATATGTATTTTATGTTCTTTATTCATATCCTTGCACATTTGCATAATTTTATAAACATCCCTCTGATTTTTTTTTCAAAATCTTCCTTTAACCACAGTTAATCAAACTCCAATTCTTAAAAAACACAGTACAGCATAATTTACGCTAACGATTGAGGATACTAAATAGGTTCATAGTAAACTTCCATTAAACTCAAACACAAATATTCAATATTAAAACAGAAAGTGAAAAAAATTTAGGGGCAATCTATTGAAGTGACTAAAATCAATACGTTTAATGATTCCTCTATATTAATTAATGATGCATACTTAAAACTAGCGAAATTCATAAGCGAAAGATTTTGTGAGGTAGTAAAGCTGTATTCTTGTCACTATATCGTTTCACTTTATTAACCTGAATTAAACCAATTAAAAGTATTCGAGAATATTTTTCAAAATTTTAAATTCAACAAATAAATGTAAATATTTTATAAGATGTTTATTCGAAACAAGTATTTATTTTTTTTATAAATTTGAATTGCTGATTGATAATATTTAAAATATTTTACTAACTTCATTACCATTTTTAAACAAAATTTTTCAAGAAACCTTTTTTATTAATTGACTAAGCTACATTATGACATTTTATAATGTATATAAGTTACCCAGAACTTAAATTAAATTAATAAAACAGAAAATTGTGATAAAAATATTTTTCAATATCCAGATTTTGAATACTAAATTTTAAAAAACACTCTACACAAAATATTTTGAAAAATTTTTCTTTTTGAAAAATCCTTAGAAATATTAAATTGCAGTTAGTTATTTCAAACTATATAATTTTATTTTTCTACAAATATACAGGTGTTGTGCCCTGGGATAAATTACAATTACTCTTTAGTATCATTCTTTGGTTAAATTAAACAAGGTGTCTATTTACTATATATTAAATTCTAATCAGTAATATATATATATATATATATATATATATATATATATATATTACTCATTAGAAATTAATCAGAAGAATTATGGCTATCAAGCAATCATATTCAATAATTATCGAATTATCGACTCATTATTACCCCTACAGTAAAATGAGGCCATATTAACTTGGAGAATCTTCAATATCCCTCTTGTATTTGGACTTCCTCACTTTCGGTAGCAATCCACTTTAGAAGAAAGTGATTTTTTTTTACTCTTGGACTGTTTGAAATCATTTAAATGAAATCAATATATGTCTTTGAGCTCCTATGTTTTAATCAATACTTTCTTTAAAGTCAATAGTTTGATCATTTTTTCATGAAAAAGATAAATGGACTTCTCTTATTATGCTCTCTGTAGATTAATGCTTTTTTTTTAAAAAAAAATTTGCTTTTTTTTAAAAAAAATGTCTTGATTAGCATGAATTAACATCGCTATTTATTAAACGAAGCAACTTATTTTGCAAGGTTATTACATTTCTCATTATTTCTTAATGTGTACTGAATTGTACCTCATAGTAATACATCAAATCAGCTAAAATTAAAATCTTTATAATTACTATTAAATAACATTTTATATTTATTAAACAAATTAGTACATTCTCATAGGCAGTCAGTAAATCTCTTGTGGATCAATAATATTTCAGTATATCTGTATGATTTGTGTTCAATGTTACTTTCCCTATTCAATTCATCGTTAAACATAACCCCAACATAAGTAAGATCTGATGTCCTGATTTAAAATCTAGATACCACTTTTTATTTATCTTTGTAAAACAATATACATAGGCGCCAGTGTTATGGAGATTAACAGCTATGTTGTTATTGCAGTACCGATTTTGTAGTATTTGAATTTCGGCATCTGAGGTCTTTCTGTTTTCACTTTTTGAATTCAAATTCTATAATTGAATCTATAAGATCATTTGGAAACAAAAGGCAATACATTTTCTTTACCTAGTTAAAAGACACAAGTGCGGTTGATATACAATTACAAAATATGTAAATAAGAGTAAATTTTTGAAGAGGAAACTTAATCTGTGTAATAATAATTTTAGATACTTTTTCTTTCAAATAAAACAAGAACATTGGGAGAAAAGAACGTGTAATTTACCACAGTCAATAATGCTAAACTTTATTGTCTTTTTTTATACCTTATCATGCTAGAATTGAAAATCTAGTAATTGCCATAATATTTCAGATACAAGAGTATTTTAATGGCTTGACTGAATCCATAAGTCTTAGAAAAATCTGCATGCTCATTTCTTTATAAAACAGGATTGGTTCCTGTAGATGTAAGCCATGTTTGCATGTTCTATCGTCTCCGTAACCTTCCCTATGATGAAGCTAAATTAAATATAAATATATGAATTAAAGCATTTTTGTTATCATTTCTAAAAATGGGGATATACTTCTTTTCATTGTTTAAAGGACTAAACTAATATATTTTATATAAATAAAATAATAGTTTTTAAACAATGAAAAGAAGAATTCGAATATCTGAAATTAATTCATATACCTTTTTTGCATTGTTTCATAAATGCTTAAAACATTTAGCATGTCTACAGTCATTTTTCTAAAGATTTTTTCCAATTAATGTTATTTAACTCATTTTACGATTCATATATATATATATATATATATATATATATATGCAATAGAAGAAAAATTAGTAAAATATTAATAAAGTAAAGAAATTTAGTGCGAGAAAAAGTAAATATAATTAGAAATCCTTTTACGTTCATCTCTAATGCTATAGAGATTGGATGTTTCGATGTGTGTGTGTGAAGGCATGCTTTGACAACTTGTTTACATAAAACTACTTTTTAATTTTCATTTAAAAATTATCAAAAGAAATCATCAATTGTTCAAATTAAAATATTATTATTCATATGCAGGTTTTTTTCATAGAAAGAATGTATATATTTTGAATTTTTTAAAATCTAGTTGCAAGCTTTGTAGCCAATATTACATAATTAGCAGCTCACTTACATATGGTATGGAAGTTCATAAATAAAAATTCAACTAAGAAATAATTTTAGACGTTTTTCACACACACACATCATAAAAAAAACTTATTTATAAAATAAATAAAAATCACTTTAAATTAATATTCGACTTATATGAAACACATGATATTAATAACATACTGTAGTAATGTTCGATAAATTTTAACCAAAGTATCCACCTACGTGAAATCTTTACAAAAATGTGAATATTTAACAGTTTATTATGATAAATCAGGTTTTAAGTGAAAATCTGTTTTTGAGATGAAATGCATCCTTATAAATAGTTTTGCTGATGTTTTTGTTAAAGTAATAGTTAAACATCTTACTTCATTTTCCACACGAAGGGTCTTCTTATACACAATAGAACATTTTTGTTCAATTTAAATTACATAATAATGGCACAGTAAAGTTACTTTTATTAAAATACATTCCTGGCACATTTTAATCTAACTTTACAAAATTTTCTTCTTTTTATTCCATATTTTCCAAACTTAACATTTTCTTGCTTTTTCAGTCTTTTTATACAACTTTAAAAAATTCTTCTAGCTTTTCAAACCAAGCTGCATTAAGCATTATTCAAGCGCCCTCTATGGGTGCTTTCTGATGTCACTGGCAGTAGAGCTGCAAGAGACATTGATAGACCTGCCGTCGCAGACTGCATGTGGGGTGTATCGGGGAATGTTCTTCAATGTTAGCAGGATTTTCTTCGATCAATGAATAGCTCACTATGAAATAAAAAAAATACGTATAATATAAAGGCGATAAAGCTGAAATAAAATAAAAATAAATGAACAAATATGTGTTTGGAAACAAAAAAAGTCATTTTTTTATTTCCATATAGAATGGAGATTTTTTTTTCTTTAAGTATTTCATATAAAAATGCGGAAATGTTAGAATTTTCGTATATAATATATTATTTAATCTAACTAGAGAAACTTAGTACAGTATTAAACCGAAAAATGCATTTTTAAATGTTAATGAATTATTAACATATTTTCTAAAATGTTAATTTGTTGCAAATGTTAACAATATATAGTCTCTAGAAGCTAAATCATTGTTTATTTTATATCATTGAATTTACTTCTGTGTTGATATTAAAATCATTCTTTTTAAGAACAAACAAAAATGCTACACATTATATTTTTTAATATAAAATATGACAAACTAAAATTCTGGAAACCATGATATTCTTACTTAAATTTAAAAATACATAAATTTAGAACTCAATGAAAACATGATACATTAAATGCATTGTCATAATCATTGTTTAATAAACCTTGACATTTATTTGTATTATGTATATTTTAATATGAATATGCCATTACATTTTTATTTATTATTAATATAATGGTCTAAAACGTTTTCTTAAAATATATAAGTTATTCCAATGCAAAGAATATGCCATTGCATCAAATTTTTCTTGTTTTAATCAACAGTAATCTTCAATATTTATGCAGTTATTATTGAAAGGAAATTTGCTTCAGCAAAGTGCGGATACTAAATTTTACATTAATATCAAGCATTATATTCAGATTAAGAGATAATTTTATTTTATTATATTGTTCCTTTACAACCAAGAAGATTTCTTTTAAAATATTTATTAGAATCAATTTCCATTAATTGCTTATGCTTGTTCTACTTAAAATCAAACACTTAACAAAACTATTTACAAACAGATACTAATTAACGATTTTATAAATTCAATGGATTTTCTATACAATTTGATTGCAATGACCAATAGAGAAAGCTATAGAAATAAATAATATTGTAAATATTTTCTCACATCATCCACTAAACATCATACACTAAAAATGTAACAGAGAGTAAAATTGTGAAACAGTTACACGGTACATGTTAAATTTACTCATCATTAGCTGAATTTTTATATCAATAATCAATGCATTCAAAAACAAAGATACAAAGACCAAAAGAAATTAAAATACTATCACAACTGAAACAATTAACACAATGTAATTTACTTTTCTTAATACTTAAAGTACTAGTTTAACATGAGAAAATAATCAACTAATTAGTTGGCGGAAATACCTTTTCAACAATCATGTCTTAATCATTAACAATATATAAACGATTGCGTTTTAAGCTTCATCCCACATTCAAACATAAAATGTTATAAAAATTCAATATCACATTTTGTTTTATTTTATTAATAAATTTATTAAGTTTCATATAACAATATATATTTACTTTAAAAGTAAGTATAACGAATGTGTTGCTATGCAATTAACTGAAAAAAATAATAGTATAATTTTTAGAATTAATAAAACTTAAAACTGCTTCTAAATTGGTAAAATCTGAGAGAGATAGCTGTTATAGTATAAATACAATTATAACCACAACAGATTTGAGAAAATTGGCACACTGAATTGGAATTTACATAAATCACAAAAAAGTATTTAAAACAAAAGAAGATATTACATTGAAAAACCAGAAATTTATAAAATGAAAATTCTACTTGTATTATCACACAAAGAAATTTTCTCCTATGTTAACCTGCATGTTTCTAGTTAATTGTATCGAAATAGAATATTATTGAAACTATTTAATTTTGTTTATTCTAAACATATTTCTATTTTGTGTTTTCTATATACTAAAAGATTTAAGATTTTGGTATAATTAATCGTTTACAATATCCTGTCAATTCATAGATTCCCCGTACCGTTGTACAAAATATATGTTTCACTGATTTGAAAGAAAAATTTTCATTCTAAAATATTTTCAGACTTTTTCCTTTATTCTGACTGTAGTTGTTTAACTTTTGAAGACATTTCCTTCAAATCATATTATTTCTTGTTTCCTTCACAGATTAATTTCTTTACTATTTACACTTTACTTATAATTTATGCAAATGCAAGTTAATGTAATTACAAAATCTATCCATTAACATCATGGTTTCTGAAAAGATTTTCCAACATCCTTTTAATAAGCACAAAATTAGTGCTAATTACGAAAAATAATTTACTTTGCTTTTGAAGAGACTTATTTCTTTCAGAATACCTCAGTTAAGCAGAAAAATTAATTTTTTTTTTTACTTTAAGTATTTTTAAATTAATATTTTAATATAAAAGCAAAATCAAAATACAATAATATTAAAAGTGATTTTTTTTACATTAGAAGCAAAACGAAAACATTTTTAATAAAATTGATATTTTTAATTTCATTTTCATCTTTGGTGCACTTTTGTAACATAATCTAACATTTGTTTATCTAATTTGTCTCTCAATGTTCATTGTTTGAACACAGGGGCTAATTAGAACAAGACCTGTGTTTTAAGGTGCAATCCGAACCACTACAAATATCAAAAACTGAAGATGGATTTGAGCTATATATATATATATATATATATATATATATATATTATATATTATATATATATATATATATATATATATATATATTATATATTATATATATATACACAATTATTCTCCATGTGGTATTTTGATTGTTAATTTTATAAAATATAATATTATTTATATATATAATTAGTTAATATTATATATATATATATATATATATATATATATATATATAATATTAACTATTTATATACATAGTTAATATTATATTTTATAAAATTAACAATCAAAATACCACATGGAGAATAATGCATTGAAAATACTTGGGAAAATTTAAAAGGAAAATATCAAAGAAATATATAAAAGGGAACGAAGTACCAACATGGCCAGCTTTGTCAGGGGTTGTTGACCACATTAGCAAAAAGTATGGCTTTTCTGTAAAATAAACCAAGGTCTTTCCAAAAATTTATATCGATATCCAATATTGAATTAAAATCATAAGAATAAAACATAATAATATCAAAAAGTTTTGTATTTATAATAATTATATTTCTTATGGAGAAAATATTTATTTACAAGTTAACGCATTCCCCAGGGTTCCAAATTTTCAAGCATATTAGCAAATTTTATTTTTAAAATATTATCAAAAATTATTTATTATACAAATGTCTTTTGCTTACAGATATATTGACGATATTATAAGTTTTAATTGGCTAGAATTTGATAAAATTTTCAATAATATTTTTCCGGAATAATTAAAATTAATTAAAACTAATAATGATAAGTTCAAAACTGAATTTCTAGTTAATTCAATTACAATAGAAGTAATTTTACTGACATATATGATAAAACTAAAAGACTGTCATATATAATAAAACAAATAATTTTAATTTCAAAACTAATAAACTAATTTTCTGAAATTCATACATTTCAATTAAAATTAATAAAAATATTATATTTAATCAACTTAATAGAATATACAATATATGAAATAGTTTAAACAACATCAATAAACAAATAAATAAACTAGATAATATTCTAACTTATAATGGCATTCCAAATAAATTTATTAAACACTATTTTGCTAGTAGAGCATGGCTTATAAAAGTAAGGCGTAGTTTTATACTAAATAAGGGTCACCCAAGCCTTGAAGGTCTTATAAGAAGCTTGAAATGCCAATAGTGTTTACACTTAGTTGTTAATTTATGTATTTATTTGACTTACATAAAATATTTGGGGCGGTTCATGCATATGGATTTGGATATGGTTTTAACTTGATTATTATAAATTAAAGGTATTTTGGCAACAATGGATTCTGGCTTACATATTTAGATTAAATTTTACTTCTTGTATTCTAGTATGATATTTTTTTGAACTTTTGGGGTGTACTGTCTTCTTTAAGACTGTGTCTTGGGCCAGTGCAGAAAAGCTATACTTTTTACCAATGTAAGCTACACCCCCTGACGAAGCTGGCCATGTTGGTACTTCGTTCCATTTTATATCTTTCTTTGATATTTTTCTCTTAAATTTTTCCAAATATTTTCAATGTATTGTTTTCCATTTTAGTATTTTCCATGCATTATTCTCCATTTTTTATTTTGATTGTTAATTTCAAAAAATATAATATTAACTACATTTTAGTAATTCTATTTTAGCTGCTTTTGCGCTTATTGCATTACTAAGCATAAATGTTTTGATTTATCCTTATACTTTTTAATTCTATATCTAACCTTGTATTTTACATTTTATATTCATATATATGTATATATATATACATATATATATATATATATATATATATATTCATATATATGTATATATATATACATATATTTGGGGTGTATACATATATATGTACATATATATATAAATGATTATGTTCTTTGTTAGATATACATGTTCTTCAAGAATATCTTATATATAATTTTATATTAAATTTTATTATTAAATCACTAAATTTCTATCGATAACTTGCTTTACCTCGTAGCACAAAGCACACGTCATTGCTTTAAAAACTAATCAACGTTCTTAGATTTTAATGGAACCTTGCATAAGTGCATAGGTTTTAAACATCGTAAAATATATTTTCCTCAGAATAGGAAGCCATAAAGCAATTTTATTACTTTTGAAATAGATATTAAAGCAAGATTATCATCCTGAACAAAATAAAAGTTTATTACAGTGAATTCTTATTCTTTATATCTATACTTCAGATTCGATTGGCTAAGGGTAATTGCTTTGCAGCTTTCAAACACATGAACAGCATTCCTTTTTTTTTCTTTTTTTTTTTTTGAACGATGTGTATTTTGAGATTAAATATTTAACAAAACTTAATGTATTCATCCATATAAAATTATTTATTATGTTTTTCTGAGTTTAAGATAAAAATAGTTTCGAGTTATGTTACTAAAATACTAAAATGTACTGATGAAAATAAAATTTTATGAATGATACCAAATAAAATATAATAACAAAATTATAAATACAAAAGTAAATATGAATATAAGTAGTTTCTATCTATATAAAAACATATGTAGATTTCAATTTAGTTTATGTATATATATTTATTTACATACATCATGAAATTGTAAAGGCACTTGTACTTTGAAACCAAATAACTTTTAAAAGGATTTTTACGACGAATATAAGCAGTGAAAACTGAATAAACTTTTAGTTAAAGATTTGATCGATATTCAAAAAGTATTTTTGTCATAATAAATAATTACTTTATTGATATTAGCTAATGATAACAACTAAGCAGTTTGTAGCATTTTACTAAGACAGCATTTCAATGAATTCAAGGAGCCCAAATTTTTAGCACTTGTTCTATGAAATAATGCATGAAAATGTTTTATCCAAATTATCACATGTAAAACCGATTACATTACTGAACTGAAATTATTTGATTTAGGGATTTCCTAAATATAATAGAATTAATGTGAAGGCTAATTAATGTGAAGGCTTTTAAATACTCTATGTATATTTAAATATATACAATTTAAATAAACTTCAACACACATAACGTGGAAAACTGATTTTTGTCTATTGTTAAATTAGTTTATGAAAAATGTGCTTTAAGTTTAAAAACGTCAATTGTTTTACAAGCAGTCAAGAGCAATTCTGAATTTTCATTCCCATTAAAAATATTATTTTACTTATTACTTTTATTTGATCTATAGTTTATCCATGTGACCTAATATTTTCTAAGACTGAAATAAAATTTTAAAATTAATGCACATTGTTAGGATGTAGAATACAATATATGTTTTGTTCTAACAGAACTCTAAAGATTTTAAAACAAATTATTGAATTTTTATACCTGCAAAATTTTTATTATTTGCTGCCGTATATTTTTTACTAAATTTTTCAAGTGAATTTTTGTAAGTAAAACTGAATAGCAAGAGTACGCTCATTTAATATGAATTGAATTTTTATATAGCAAATATATATTATAATGTGAATTTCAATTATCTTAATCTTCATTAATTTATTTGTGATTCTTAAATTATTTGAATTAAATCAGCCATTATTGGAAAAATTTCATAATTCACTAACATAAAAAATTGGTTTCTTAAAATTTTATAACAGCATTAAATCAATTTTTGTTATATAAATTCATTATAAAAACAACTGCGTATATATATCACTTGATAAAAATATATTCAACATGGAAGCATAGTGTAGTTTTTCATTTATTCAATAAAATAATATTTGTATCGAAACATACGACTTTATTTACACCTCTCTTAAAATGTCGAAATATCTGTAAGTAGTGAGAGGTTTCAAATTGAGTTCAAAAATTCTCGCAATAGGAGAATGAGTAAGGTACACCAATTCCAATATTTTTCGTCTCTCCATTGAAATAACTTAGTGTAGACAATTTATTATATAAGAATAGGTTTTGCCTATGTTTTTCCTTCGTATATAATCTATCAATTTGTCGTTTACTTTTGAATTGTAGGCTTTCTTCTTGTAAAATTCAAATAAATGGCTACATTGCTTATTTTGAATGGTTAAAATATAATATTTTTTCCTGCCAGCATTTATATAGCCCATTCTTACATTAAGTAGATATCTGAGCTTTGAAAAATATCGTATTAACGATAACGATAAGCACTTGTTTTTAATTTCCAATAATGAAATATTAAATACTACTTGTAATATAATAATAATTTTTGTAGGCATAACATTTGAATATGTATATAATGAATGTGTAATGAATATAATGAATGTTGAATGTGTGTTTTATTTATATATAATTTTTGCCTTATTTTAAACATAAATTTTTTTAATAAAAGTATTTATTTATTTAATTTAATTTGTTCTTTAAAAAATAATGCAAAATAAGATGTATTTTTATAATAAGATTTTATTTTAAATTCGAAAAGTATATATAAGTATAATTAGAATATATTGTGAACTTAGAAACAAATTAAAAACTACAATATAATGAATTCAATATCAAACTAAGATTATAAATCAAAGTGATTGCAGTTTGTAAAAAAAAACACAATATATTAAGCATCTAATGAAATGTTAATGTATTGCCCAAATTCTTTCAATTCAACAATATAAATCAACTAGAATATAAAATTGTTTGGTAAACAAAGTTTTAATAATTGTGTAATAAAGAAGTTCAATTACAATAACTATTTATATCTCGTAAATAAAACTCATTCGAACTAATATTTAAATTATGTATAGTTAAATAATACATTGATGTGAACGATATTCTTAAACAGTTTGATAAAAACGCCTTTATATATCCAAAATTAAATAACAAAATATTTATATAATTTTATATGTCTTATACATAAAAATAAATAAAAAATTATATTTTCAGATATATTGATTAAATTCAATATATATATATATATATATATGTATGTATGTCCTATTTGTTTTTTAAGTGTATCTAAGATCGCTAATCATCCTTTAATGTGACTCCTATCAGTTTGTTTATGACAATAATTTATGCGTGTAAGTCTGCGTGCTGTAAATTTGAAAAAGAATGCTATGAATAAAAATTTTTAAAAATTTAAGCACATAAATAAATGTACAAGGTACTTTCCCGAAATAAAATTAATAAATTAATTTTTATTCAATGATAGAGCAACATAATATTTCTTATTATGAAAAATAAGATAAAAGTGAACTCATACTGAATTATTGTTTATAAAATAACAATTTAGTATGGTTTCACTGCTCTTTATTTTGTTAATTTTGTTATGATTTCATTGATTTTGTGTAATAAAGACAAATTAAATTAATAAAATATTTTATACGTAGCTAGGAACTAAGTTATTTTGATCATAATGGATACATAGTAAGTATACTCTGCAAGCATTCAAATAACAATTTAGTATGGTTTCACTGCTCTTTATTTTGTTAATTTTGTTATGATTTCATTGATTTTGTGTAATAAATACAAATTAAATTAATAAAATATTTTATACGTAGCTAGGAACTAAGTTATTTTGATCATAATGGATACATAGTAAGTATACTCTGCAAGCATTCAAATAACTTATTTAATTTCACAAGCTTATGTGTCAATTATCATCGCTAACATTTAAAGAAATGTTATATATCTAATCGTAAGAAATATTTTGAAAGTTTTATTTACTAAATTTACTAAACAGTTTCTTTTTAAGAAATCTAATTAAGTAAGGAAAACTGAATAATTTACTATGCAATTTTTTAGTATCCAAATTGTTTAAAATGTACGAGTCTATTTAAGTAAAATCTATTAAATGTTGCAAATATCGACTGTTGTTTTTAATATTACTTGAAATCTATTTATTTCAATATTGCATGACAATTTCTTTGCAAAATTTCCATAAATTTAAACCAACCCTTCAATCAATTGTATTGATTATAATGATACAAGTAAAATATTTTTAGATGAAGATTTGATTCTTCAATTTACACAAAATATTTTTCAAATAAAAAATACAATCATACCTTTAATTTTATTTTAAAAGTATTCTAGTTTTATAATTTTGCTTTACAGACTCAAATGCCAAATTTCTGATACATATAGTAAACTATTTAATGGATTTGCATTAAAATAATAGTTAATGCTATATTTGCAGTTTACAATAGATTAAAACTCATAATAAATTTTCTTTTGTAGTAAAATTAATTCTATATATTTTTATTTATTTATAAAAGTTATATCAGGATAGCTTTGATTAATTTTTATGAAATTAAAAAAAATTTTAAAATATGGATTAAATTAAAAAATAATATCATTTGACTGTATTAATTAAGAATTAATGTATATTATTTAGGAATACTTTTTGTTATTTTCTGAATGAATATCATTTCTATTGAATAATTTATGAAACAGAACAGAGGAACATTATTCGTAAAAATCACTTTTGGATAACGCTATTGATTAAATTGAATATACATACAAAATATAAAAGCATTGTTAAATTATTGTGAATTTGCTTAAATATTATAAATGTAGATCTCTCTCTCTCTCTTTCTCTCTCTCTCTATATATATATATATATATATATATATATATACTCTCTCTCTATATATATATATATATATATATATATATATATATATATATATATATATATATATATATATATATATAAATGTATTTCTGAAACTGATTAATCTTAAAAGTCACAACCAATGAGTTCTTAAAACCAAACTCATGTTACACAATTTAGATTAGGAGAAATTTCCACGAATACGAAATAAATTCTTAGAACTTTTATGAGTCTTAGAAGCTTGCATTTCAAAGATAAGATTTTGCATAATAATTAACATCCATAATAATTTTCCAAACTAAATACATTTTTTTTATTTCAAGTAAAAGCCTTTTCTCTGATATCCAGTGAAATATTCATAACATGTTATGCAATCTTTAACTGGGGAGATGCTCCTTTAACCAATGCATGACCCGAAATATAGAACAGATAATCTCATTAATTAATTTCTACCAAAACTTAATATTGGTTCTTACTTTAAATATCAATGCATAATTTTCCACTCAAAAAGATTCTTCGATGCTTAAACAGCTGATAAAAGCTCAAGAAATTAAAATATATTATTTTATCCTAAGCATTTTATTTCTCAAAAAATGTTTGCTTTTCCTTAATTTTGAGGAAAAGCTTCAATTACATAATCTTTATAACCCGGATAATTGAAAATCTAATCTTAGAATCTAGATTATAAACGCATGCAAATTAATTTTGTCAAGAATTTTCTGATAAATTTATTGGATAAATTAGGATATTTATATCTATCTTCTTATTAAAAAAAGAATTGCTTGATATTACTTGCATTTTTGTGTAATTAGGTAACGTATTATTAAATTTTTATTTACTTATTTTAAAAAAATTAATTATTATCATAAATAAGATATTATTTTTACCAAAATCAACAAAACAGTTTTTTAAGCAGTTCTTAAGTTAAACTAACTAAATATCTGATGAGATTTTTTTTGTGTGTAACAATTTGTCAATTATCAGCATAATAAAATATATTAATATGCTTAAATTTCTCATCAAATTATGTTAAACCATTTAACATGGGATTTAGATGTTATATTTATAATAATTTATGTTGAGATATAACATAATCTTGTAAATTATTTGAATAATTTTATTAGCTCACTAGAGACATATAATACTTATATATCAAGTCATTTTACATATCTATCATCCTTATTCATTTAATTCTAGAATTCATGTGTTATTGAACTTTTATATATAGAATAACTTAATAATGGACTGATATATTAAGAATACATCATAAATAAATTTTGCTTTTATTTGCAGATCCATTTTCTATGCAAATATTTTGATTGATGTGGAATTTTATTTTATTAATATTGACAATGACTGATTTGAATAAAATTGAAAAAAATAAAATTGTACTGATGCTATTACTGAATTAATATATTTTGATTTCACTACAGTGAATTATATTATTTTAAAATTTAAATTTATTCAAATTTGTCAACGAGCTATATTTTTCAAAGCTTTTTGTTATTTTTAATCTTAATTTTAACATGAGCCGGCCAACTTGTCAAGTGGTCAGCGTGCCTGACTACGGATAGGAAAGTCCTGGGTTCGAATCCTGGTTCAGGCATGGATGTACTTTCTCTCTCTCTTGTTTGTGTCCTTTCCTTGTGTGTGTGAATGAAGTATGAATGATGCCTACCCTATAAACGGGTCCTTATGGCATATGTGAGTGTGTGATGGTGGCTCCTCCCCTGTGTTTCACCCGGGGCAAAGGTTCGGTGGCTAAGAGGTCGCTGTTTCTGGCCGGTTCCTTGGGTATCAGGGAACAATAGGTTAATAGACTATGTTGCAGTTGTAACTGTCTACAATCTGCCATTGGAAAAAAAATTTACCATGAAAAACCCATAGATTATTTGCATATATTTTGTAAACTCATTGTAGTAATTATGAAGATATATATGTATGGAAACTATTATATTTAAATATAATGCTTTCCACTTAGAATATAGTATATTTAATATAAGAATACCCCTTAAGTGAGCCAAAATCAAGTATACCAAATGCAATATTACGATAAACTTTTACATTTCGAAATTATTAGATATATAAGAAAATATGTAAGTCCAGACCTTTTAGATGATACAAGATGAACATTTCAGCTAACAATATAAAGTGTAGTTAATATAAAGATACTTTGAATAGTATTTATAAATATAAAAATAATCATAAAATTTTATGGCGATGTTCTTGGTATAAAAATATCTTCATCATTTTTCTTTGAATAAATTTTTACTGATAAGAAAACAAAGGACTTTAAAATTAAGATACTGTTTAATAAATATAGCTTTTTTTGTTATTAACCCATTTGTTAAGATTTAGTTTCAAAGTATAACAATTATTACCGCTTAGAAAATGAATTTGTTTTTTATAAGTTACTTCAAGATGTTATGCGGTATGTTTTACTGTCATTCTTTTGTTCAACTAATTTAAATATGTATTTATTGATGTCAAAACAAATTTTATTCTTTAACGTTTTATATTTATATTAGATAGAGAATGCAAATGAGACTTTTTGACAAATAAATTTAATTTCTGAGCCCTTTGTTACTTTTTTTATATCTAATTTACTAAGTCCATAATTAATAATGTCAAAAAAATTTGCTTTGCTTTCTTATATTTACATATAAATTGTATTAAACCAGTGATGCCAGTGAAGTAATAATAATTATTATTCACTTACTCATATCAATAAAAACATAAAAATATTTTCCAAGAATGACAGCTTCCATACCCTTCCAAACTTCTCTAAATGAATATGAAATAAATAAGTTCATGAAAAGACTTCCTTCAATATTATTTTATAGTAAATTGTAAATTTTTGTTTCATGGTTGCTCATAATGAAATTACTGTGCCATCAAGTAGAAACATAATAACTTATCATCTTCATTTTGATGAATTAATATGATTATTTTTCTATTTCATAAATATCATAAAGAGATTATAAAATATCAGAGAACGATGTATATTAATTTGAAAATTGTTATAAAATTTCAGTCAGTTGAAATAATCACAATGTAAATATGAGACTAATTTCATATTTTATTTAGCAAACATTTCTTCATTCAATTATATGAAATGTTAATCATATTCAAATCAATTTCCTAAATTGAAAATATATGCATTACTATCAAAATTAAAATGTTGTGAATGCTTAATTTTCTCAAGACATGAAAGATACAAACCACTGTTTGGGAGAAGGATGATTTATTGAAATCTGAATTTGCAATTTCATTAACTTTAATGATTGCCCATTTATCAAGTTCTTCTAAATATGCTGTTATTGATAGCTACTTTCCAAAAACAAAAGAAAAATCAACTGGAAAATTTTACATTTATATTTTCAACATTACTTAAAATGTAAATCAAACATTGATTTTTTTAACTTTCACTAAAGTGGAAAAATATTCTTCCTAAATAGAAACTGATAATTTAGATCATAATGTTGCTACATATTTTTATAAAACATGTCACACTTTAAATTCGCATAATATTTGTAATCCAAATCCCGTTTTAAGAAACACTCCGCTTTCAGTGTACCCATCTTCATCCTTACTACCATCAGTATAAATTTGTACAGCTTCAGAGGGAATGTTATAATACTGCATTGGCTTTTCAAAGCGTGAACTTTTTTACAGCCCTGGAGCTGTCCTTGATTCTTTGAAGGCGAAGAATATCATGAACCTGGTCTGATTCAGACCAGGGGATAAGAAATAAGAAGAATATTTGTAATCCTCACAAACTAAATCTAATCTAATAAATAACTAGCTATCATATGATATTACTTAAATATATCGTGAAAGTTGACTATATATAGATAGATAGATAGACAGATAGATAGATAGATAGATATACATACATATAGATATATATATAGATAGATAGATAGATAGACAGACAGACAGATAAATAGATAGATAGATCATTCTTTATTTTACATTTGAAATTTGCATTATAATTTCTTTCCACATTTCCGAAAATGAATTTTATGCAATATCACATTTTAATTATCTGTAAAACATTTTGCGATGTTAAGCAGATTAAATGATAAATAAGGAAATCAATCATTAATTCAATCTCTCTCGCGCACTATACATGCAGAATATTATATTATAGTGCTTCATTATATTATAGTGTTGAACATTAATTTGATTTAAATAAATGATTATTTAGTATGAAAATAAAATGCATGACTCAACCATATTTAAAAATTCTGCATTTGAAATGACAATAAAATGTTTCGAAAAATAGATCCTAGTATAAAGCCTATACATAATATTTTCGAGCTACGCAGTGGGAACTTCTATTTCAAATTGATAGTACATAATATATACTTTTGTAATAGTTTATTTAACTATATATATATATATATATATATTCTACTTATCTAAATACTCATATCTTTAAGTAAATCCTTAAAGCAAACTCAACTTGATAGCAAAAATATTGAATCTTTCTTAGCATTTAAGCTTATAGTTAAGAAATTTAATATATATATATATATATATATATATATATATATATATATATATATATATATATATATATATATATATATATATATATATATATATATAATATATATATATATATATATATATATATATATATATATATATATATAATATATATATATATATATATATATATATCAAACATGAAGGCAAAAATGAATATAATTAGATGACACTGAATGTTATTCGATGACACTCTTTGCCAAGTAATAACTAGACAAACTATTTATATTAGAAAAATTATGCTGATACAAACAGATGCAAAAAAAAAAGATAAATTTCAGAGTTAAGTCACTTTTACATGCATAAAAATACGTAGGTATCAGCTTAATAATTAATATAATGTAACCAAAAATGCTTTCCATTATCATAAATAAGTAAACAAAAAAGTTAAATATCAAAGAGTAACCGAAAAAGAGTTATAGAAGCAAAGAATTATGTGAGGTCTTGGGAGAAATTTGCTTCACTTTCTTGAATTTTTCAAAGAAAATACTTAAAAATAAGGTTCTTCACAGAAATGCCTCCAAACACATAACATATTTGGCAATTGAGGAATTGGCTGAGAATCTTGTTAAAATGTATTATGAAAATTAATATATTTGCTTAAATAGTGAATTAAATGTAGTGTCAGTAGTAGATAGTGATAGTAGTTATTGTTATACGATCCTAGTTTATGCATTGCCTGGAATTGTTGATTATTTGTGCTCTTATATTGAAACTCGAATTTTTTAACTAAAGTTATTGAACTAAAGTTATTGAAGATTGCAATATTTATTTCTTAAATCAGATTATTTATGTTCAATTAAGACCAATTTCTTCTATTTAATATTTTTATGGAGCAGAAATTAAATTATAAATTTTTGGGAATAAACTTTAAAGAAAACTAACAAGGCTTTCATTTATATCTACATTCTTTGTAGTTGTCCCTGTAAAGTGAATGATGTGAATCACACATTTTAAAAGTATATTTAATTTCCCATGATTTAAGCTGCCAACTCCAAGAACGTTATCCGGAACTTCTATTTCAAATTGATAGTACATAATATATACTTTTGTAATAGTTTATTTAACTATATATATATATATATATATATATATATATATATATATATATATATATATATATATATATATATATATATATATATATTCTACTTATCTAAATACTCATATCTTTAAGTAAATCCTTAAAGTGAACTCAACTTGATAGCAAAAATATTGAATCTTTTCTTGGCATTTAAGCTTATAGTTAAAAATTTAATATATATATATATATATATATATATGTATATATATATATATGCATGTATATAATATATATATATATATATATATATATATCAAACATGAAGGCAAAAATGAATATAATTAGATGACACTGAATGTTATTCGATGACACTCTTTGCCAAGTAATAACTAGACAAACTATTTATATTAGAAAAATTATGCTGATACAAACAGATGCAAAAAAAAAAGATAAATTTCAGAGTTAAGTCACTTTTACATGCATAAAAATACGTAGGTATCAGCTTAATAATTAATATAATGTAACCAAAAATGCTTTCCATTATCATAAATAAGTAAACAAAAAGTTAAATATCAAAGAGTAACTGAAAAAGAGTTATAGAAGCAAAGAATTATGTGGAGGTCTTGGGAGAAATTTGCTTCACTTTCTTGAATTTCTAAAGAAAATACTTAAAAATAAGGTTCTTCACAGAAATGCCTCCAAACACATAACATATTTGGCAATTGAGGAATTGGCTGAGAATCTTGTTAAAATGTATTATGAAAATTAATATATTTGCTTAAATAGTGAATTAAATGTAGTGTCAGTAGATAGTGATAGTAGTTATTGTTATACGATCCAAGTTTATGCATTGCCTGGAATTGTTGATTATTTGTGCTCTTATATTGAAACTCGAATTTTTTAACTAAATTTATTGAATATTGCAATATTTATTTCTTAAATCAGATTATTTATGTTCAATTAAGACCAATTTCTTCTATTTAATATTTTTATGGAGCAGGAATTAAATTATAAATTTTTTGGGAATAGAATTTAAAGAAAACTAACAAGGCTTTCATTTATATCTACATTCTTTGTAGTTGTCCATGTAAAGTGAATGATGTGAATCACACATTTTAAAAGTATATTTAATTTCCCATGATTTAAGCTGCCAACTCCAAGAACGTTATCCGGAACTTCTATTTCAAATTGATAGTACATAATATATACTTTTGTAATAGTTTATTTAACTATATATATATATATATATATATTCTACTTATCTAAATACTCATATCTTTAAGTAAATCCTTAAAGCGAACTCAACTTGATAGCAAAAATATTGAATCTTTCTTGGCATTTAAGCTTATAGTTAAAAAATTTAATATATATATATATATATATATGTATATATATATATATATATATATGCATGTATATAATATATATATATATATATCAAACATGAAGGCAAAAATGAATATAATTAGATGACACTGAATGTTATTCGATGACACTCTTTGCCAAGTAATAACTAGACAAACTATTTATATTAGAAAAATTATGCTGATACAAACAGATGCAAAAAAAAAAGATAAATTTCAGAGTTAAGTCACTTTTACATGCATAAAAATACGTAGGTATCAGCTTAATAATTAATATAATGTAACCAAAAATGCTTTCCATTATCATAAATAAGTAAACAAAAAAGTTAAATATCAAAGAGTAACCAAAAAAGTGTTATGGAAGCAAAGAATTATGTGAGGTCTTGGGAGAAATTTGCTTCACTTTCTTGAATTTTTCAAAGAAAATACTTAAAAATAAGGTTCTTCACAGAAATGCCTCCAAACACATAACATATTTGGCAATTGAGGAATTGGCTGAGAATCTTGTTAAAATGTATTATGAAAATTAATATATTTGCTTAAATAGTGAATTAAATGTAGTGTCAGTAGTAGATAGTGATAGTAGTTATTGTTATACGATCCTAGTTTATGCATTGCCTGGAATTGTTGATTATTTGTGCTCTTATATTGAAACTCGAATTTTTTAACTAAATTTATTGAATATTGCAATATTTATTTCTTAAATCAGATTATTTATTTTCAATTAAGACCAATTTCTTCTATTTAATATTTTTTATGGAGCAGAAATTAAATTATAAATTTTTTGGGAATAAACTTTAAAGAAAACTAACAAGGCTTTCATTTATATCTACATTCTTTGTAGTTGTCCCTGTAAAGTGAATGATGTGAATCACACATTTTAAAAGTATATTTAATTTCCCATGATTTAAGCTGCCAACTCCAAGAACGTTATCCGGAACTTCTATTTCAAATTGATAGTACATAATATATACTTTTGTAATAGTTTATTTAACTATATATATATATATATATATATTCTACTTATCTAAATACTCATATCTTTAAGTAAATCCTTAAAGCGAACTCAACTTGATAGCAAAAATATTGAATCTTTCTTGGCATTTAAGCTTATAGTTAAAAAATTTAATATATATATATATATATATATATATATGTATATATATATATATATATGCATGTATATAATATATATATATATATATATATATATCAAACATGAAGGCAAAAATGAATATAATTAGATGACACTGAATGTTATTCGATGACACTCTTTGCCAAGTAATAACTAGACAAACTATTTATATTAGAAAAATTATGCTGATACAAACAGATGCAAAAAAAAAAAGATAAATTTCAGAGTTAAGTCACTTTTACATGCATAAAAATACGTAGGTATCAGCTTAATAATTAATATAATGTAACCAAAAATGCTTTCCATTATCATAAATAAGTAAACAAAAAAGTTAAATATCAAAGAGTAACCAAAAAAGAGTTATAGAAGCAAAGAATTATGTGAGGTCTTGGGAGAAATTTGCTTCACTTTCTTGAATTTTTCAAAGAAAATACTTAAAAATAAGGTTCTTCACAGAAATGCCTCCAAACACATAACATATTTGGCAATTGAGGAATTGGCTGAGAATCTTGTTAAAATGTATTATGAAAATTAATATATTTGCTTAAATAGTGAATTAAATGTAGTGTCGGTAGTAGATAGTGATAGTAGTTATTGTTATACGATCCTAGTTTATGCATTGCCTGGAATTGTTGATTATTTGTGCTCTTATATTGAAACTCGAATTTTTTAACTAAATTTATTGAATATTGCAATATTTATTTCTTAAATCAGATTATTTATTTTCAATTAAGACCAATTTCTTCTATTTAATATTTTTTATGGAGCAGAAATTAAATTATAAATTTTTTGGGAATAAAATTTAAAGAAAACTAACAAGGCTTTCATTTATATCTACATTCTTTGTAGTTGTCCCTGTAAAGTGAATGATGTGAATCACACATTTTAAAAGTATATTTAATTTCCCATGATTTAAGCTGCCAACTCCAAGAACGTTATCCGGAACTTCTATTTCAAATTGATAGTACATAATATATACTTTTGTAATAGTTTATTTAACTATATATATATATATATGTATATATTCTACTTATCTAAATACTCATATCTTTAAGTAAATCCTTATTGCGAACTCAACTTGATAGCAAAAATATTGAATCTTTCTTGGCATTTAAGCTTATAGTTAAAAATTTAATATATATATATATATATATATATATATATATATATATATATATATATATATATATATATGAATGTATGTATATAATATATACATATATATATATCAAACATGAAGGCAAAAATGAATATAATTAGATGACACTGAATGTTATTCGATGACACTCTTTGCCAAGTAATAACTAGACAAACTATTTATATTAGAAAAATTATGCTGATACAAACAGATGCAAAAAAAAAAGATAAATTTCAGAGTTAAGTCACTTTTACATGCATAAAAATACGTAGGTATCAGCTTAATAATTAATATAATGTAACCAAAAATGCTTTCCATTATCATAAATAAGTAAACAAAAAAGTTAAATATCAAAGAGTAACCAAAAAAGAGTTATGGAAGCAAAGAATTATGTGAGGTCTTGGGAGAAATTTGCTTCACTTTCTTGAATTTCTCAAAGAAAATACTTAAAAATAAGGTTCTTCACAGAAATGCCTCCAAACACATAACATATTTGGCAATTGAGGAATTGGCTAAGAATCTTGTTAAAATGTATTATGAAAATTAATATATTTGCTTAAATAGTGAATTAAATGTAGTGTCAGTAGATAGTGATAGTAGTTATTGTTATACGATCCTAGTTTATGCATTGCCTGGAATTGTTGATTATTTGTGCTCTTATATTGAAACTCGAATTTTTTAACTAAATTTATTGAATATTGCAATATTTATTTCTTAAATCAGATTATTTATGTTCAATTAAGACCAATTTCTTCTATTTAATATTTTTATGGAGCAGGAATTAAATTATAAATTTTTTGGGAATAGAATTTAAAGAAAACTAACAAGGCTTTCATTTATATCTACATTCTTTGTAGTTGTCCATGTAAAGTGAATGATGTGAATCACACATTTTAAAAGTATATTTAATTTCCCATGATTTAAGCTGCCAACTCCAAGAACGTTATCCGGAACTTCTATTTCAAATTGATAGTACATAATATATACTTTTGTAATAGTTTATTTAACTATATATATATATATATATATTCTACTTATCTAAATACTCATATCTTTAAGTAAATCCTTAAAGCGAACTCAACTTGATAGCAAAAATATTGAATCTTTCTTAGCATTTAAGCTTATAGTTAAAAATTTAATATATATATATATATATATATATGTATATATATATATATATATATATATAATATATATATATATATATATATATATATCAAACATGAAGGCAAAAATGAATATAATTAGATGACACTGAATGTTATTCGATGACACTCTTTGCCAAGTAATAACTAGACAAACTATTTATATTAGAAAAATTATGCTGATACAAACAGATGCAAAAAAAGATAAATTTCAGAGTTAAGTCACTTTTACATGCATAAAAATACGTAGGTATCAGCTTAATAATTAATATAATGTAACCAAAAATGCTTTCCATTATCATAAATAAGTAAACAAAAAAGTTAAATATCAAAGAGTAACCAAAAAAGTGTTATGGAAGCAAAGAATTATGTGAGGTCTTGGGAGAAATTTGCTTCACTTTCTTGAATTTCTCAAAGAAAATACTTAAAAATAAGGTTCTTCACAGAAATGCCTCCAAACACATAACGTATTTGGCAATTGAGGAATTGGCTGAGAATCTTGCTAAAATGTATTAATATATTTGCTTAAATAGTGAATTAAATGTAGTGTCAGTAGATAGTGATAGTAGTTATTGTTATACGATCCTAGTTTATGCATTGCCTGGAATTGTTGATTATTTGTGCTCTTATATTGAAACTCAGATTTTTAACTAAATTTATTGAATATTGCAATATTTATTTCTTAAATCAGATTATTTATGTTCAATTAAGACCAATTTCTTCTATTTAATATTTTTTATGAAGCAGGAATTAAATTATGAATTTTTTGGGAATAGAATTTAAAGAAAACTAACAAGGCTTTCATTTACATCTACATTCTTTGTAGTTGTCACTGTAAAGTGAATGATGTGAATCACACATTTTAAAAGTATATTTAATTTCCCATGATTTAAGCTGCCAACTCCAAGAACGTTATCCGAGATTATTTTTATTACTTCTGAAAAACTTAATAAGTATAAAACAGAAAGAAAAATTATGCAATAAACTAATAAATATTTTAGAAATTAAGATCTATGTAAAAGAGTTTTGATGGGAATATTAGTGGAAAAAAAATTTTTTTGCTCACCTTAAAAAAAATTACATATATTAAAATTTTCTTAAGAAAATTGTAATAATATAAAAAAACAGTTTCAAAATATAAAGAAAAAAATATAATTTATGAATATTAATATATGTAAAAAACCTTAATTTCTTAAGTTGCAAACTTTAACTTTTATAACCGAGCTAATTGTGACAATATTATGTACAATAAATTTAGAAACGAAACTAATGATCAGCAACCTAAAATTTGAATACACAATTATTATTCTATTTTTCGTTCGTTTCTGCAATTATAAAATTTCTTTAAAAATAATATTTGTTATATACTGAGTTTACAGAAATTTAGAATATTTATAATAATTCGGCAGAAATTGCATTTACATCTAATCCTCCAAGGTTTCTCATTTTTTGAGAACAATTATGAACATATTATCTCAAATAAATAAAGAATTATGTAATTTATTTAGTACACTCTGCCTGACATTGAAAATGCAACACTAAGAAATGGCCAGAAAATTATGTAAATATCAGAGTAGACGCACCTTACAAAATTATGCAAATGATGTAAAATTTGAAGCACTCCGCCGCACGTAAAATATGTTAGTAGAGAGAAACCGACCGAGTGGGCAATATTCGCACCATTATAGATTCTTAGAAAATAATCGTTTAAAATTCTTATCACAAAGGAAACCTGTAATTTCAGAGAATGCCAGGTCATCTTCAACAAAGTCATTTCCAGCAGACAGATGAGTTTACGATGGGCATGATGATTAGGCTGAGATCAGGTTGGTCTTTAGGGCAAATTACAGCTGACAGACAGTTGAATGCGTCCCCAGGATACCGATTATGGCGAAGATGGTTGGAACAATGAACTGTGGAACGTTAGAGTGGTGCCGATGTTGTCAGTGTGGCGTCAGCATGCATGGATCAACACGTTTGATGAAAGTTGGTAGCAGCCCCGCAAAATACGTCTACCGAAATTTTGCAACATATACAAGACACCTTCAATACTCTCATATCATCCAGAGCCATTCATATCGATTAGTTACTAGTAATCTGCACTCATGTTGTCTGTTAAGAATTCTCTTCTAAGATTAGTTGCGCTTCTGTTTCTTCAGCGATTGTCACCATGTACGAAAGTGGTATTGACATGGAGCACGTCCAATTCTGCTTTAATTCTGGAACACCCTTCCCCGTCAGCATCATGACTTGGACTGTCATTACATACGACTCCAGGTCACTTCTAGCTCGCTCCAATGGCACTTTGATCGTTATTTTAAAATTATTCTCAAATGATATGAACTTAGAACTTAATAGGAGAAATATAATTTAAAAACACATTATAATATAACTTCTTTTATTATACTAAAGTTTTGCGAATTTTGAAACTTTGAATTTAATAAATCCTTAGAAAGAAGCAGCAAATTTATGTGTTGAACAAAACACAAATACTTGCGTGAAAAGAGCTATCATCCCTATTTCTTATTTTTATTACAATCAAAAACACATGAGTTAGAAAAATGTGGGAAAATATAAGGAAGGTGAAAAAAATGAACTCTATTGAAGTCTCACCCTTTGCTGTAAATTTCTCAAAAAAGAGCATATTGGTTCTAAATAGAAAATTAAAATTTGATCTTGTGAGTTGTGTAATAATTCAGAGATAATAAGTGATATTGTAATTTTAAACTTTCAGAATCTGAATCTTTTTTTCCGATGTTAAGCAATATGTTTTTACATTATAATATATCTGAATTATATCAACTATTACCGAAATTGCTATTGAAGATGTATATTTATACAAACTTGTTTTATTAACATTTCTGTTATATAGTTAATAATAAAAAACAGTTTATAAAAGTTTTTATTGTTCAAGGGCTAGAGATCATGTATAATAAAATATGTAGCTGAAAAAAACTATAATTGAAAATTTTCAGAAAAGAAAATCTATTAATTTATTCATAAGACTATATTCAAGTAAATTAGTGAAATAAGATATCGAAATTCCATTTTAAAATATTCATAGGAATTACGATTATGTTACAGTTTTGGTGTAAGAATTATTTTGTTATTTTAGGATCTATGAAGTGAGAAAAAAAACCACCAAACAAAAATTAACTTCAAGAAAAATGGTATAGGGTAACAATCGGGGATAAGGGAGAGGTTAAAAACCATCTCATGTAATAGTAGTCTTGTTCATGGTAGGAAAATAAAATATTTAAAAGTGTAATTAAGAGGCCTTTATAGTTATTAGTTAAATTAGAATATTGAAAGAATATTAAGTTTTTTCATCCAAAATTCTACTTTTTAGTTCGTTAACGCGTCATATATATGATTTTATTCGACGTAACTTTAAGAACATTTTTATGTTGCTTACATGCATATAGTTTAGAAAAATGTTTCCATCAAAAATGTTTGCAAAAAATCTAATTTAAAAACAATAATTTACATATTTTCTTGTTAATTTAATTTCAGTTTCGTTACTTATATAAAATTTATATTTGCTTTTAGATTTAAAGTAAACTTGAATATTTCTTTAAATTTGAAATGTGACAGCATTCATGTTCTCAATGCATTACTCGAGAGTCTTTTAGCCGAACTGGCTGCCGAATGGTTAGCGCTCTTGCCTTCGGTTTCAACAGTTTGAGGGTTCGAATCCCACCTTGGGCCTGGATGTTTGTATTAGTTCGGAATCCACTTTAAACTGTAGGTCCCGGTTTAATTAACACTCTTGTGCAAAAAATTACCGTTGAACGTCAAACCGAGAGTCTTTTAGTTATTTTGTGTGTGTGATGAATTAATAGTTGAATATGTGCTCGAAATTTTTTTAAAGTTTGAATTATAACAATTGTTTCTTCAAATATATCAATATTCCTGATATTTGTCTTGATTAAAATTACTGTATTTTTTTATCTGGAGCTCTTGAAATTTAACACTGCTTTTTAGATTCTGAATCTTGGAAATTTGCAATTTATATTAGTGATGTTTCACTTATATAGAACATAACTCTTCAACAGGACCCAATATGTTAAAACTATTGTGAAAATTAATATTCTGTATTTCCTTAAATCATGATTTTTAATTCATTATCTCTAGACTTTTAAAGTAATTAGAGCTGTATGATAACTGATTCCGCATAACATCTAGCATAGATAATTACTTACACTATTATCTTGAAATTAGAATTGTGTGAAATGAAGTTTTTGAAACTTAAAATGCTTATTCCTTAAATTTAATGGCTAAAATTCTACGATCGGATCGTGGCGCAATTTCATATTTTCACCTTAAACTCTATGCAGTTATCTGACCCACCTAATTTACTTCAAATTTGCAATACACGATTTTAGAAATTCCTGATTGCGCTCAAACTCGAGCTTTAAACATTGCAATATCATGCTACTACAGACTTCGTATATCATAACTCAAAATATTTACTTATAATTATTTGCAACAAAAATGTTGCAAAATTAATAACTTAAAATTATTTTCCCAGACTACATATTGCAAAACAAATACAAAATAACAAAATCACGCAGGATGCATAATGGCAATAAAATTAAATTAGTAACGTAAGTGACAAACTATTATGAAATCTTGAGTATAAATCAACAGGGTACAGTTGCTCACTTTCAAAAATACTTAATTTAACACAAAAGTCGAATGTTCAATAAAGCTAAATCAATAACGTAAACAAAACATACTTTTATAAAAAAATTTAATTAACAGAATGGTAACTCGTACCTTAAAATACGTTAGTGTAAATTTGACACACACCGGAGAGAACTGAGCAGTAAAACTAAATCAATGTTGCAAATCATATATTTTTATGAAAATTCGAAAATGTAGTAAATAAACATTGGAACTTCCGGTAAACCTAAATACATATCAAATATTTTTACATCATACTCATTATATGATGTAAATTATTACAAACAACATCACTTTTAATCGAATAACATATAAATTACTCGCTTAATCATCACTTGTAGAGTAATTAAATAAACGCAAATTCAAATTTCATCTTAATCCATATCCTACATGTCCCATATATATGTATATATATATAATTTTTTAAATTTTATTCACTTTCAAAACAAAAGATAACTTTAAGCACTTAAATTTGAGTAATAAATGAAAGAAATGAAGTACAACAAAATCTTCATTTGTTATTAAAACTTCAAATTTTGCTCATGATAACATCAGGTTAAGTAATAAAATGACAAGTTTATATATATATATATATATATATATATATCCTAAAATTGTAACAATACATTTTAATAGCGGTAAACCACAGTTTGGCGCATTTATCACTGTTCTGAATCATAGTTTTTGGCAATTTAATGAAACTTTACAAGATTAAATTTCCTCTCTAATACATAATGTTTTTAGGGTTTATCTTCAAATCATAAGGCAAACATCACCGAACGAGTTCTTTGTATACTTTCTTTTGTCTATGGGCTTTGATTATTGAATATGAAAATTCGACCATTATTCTCATTTTCATCTGACAAATTTTTGAATCACTTTATACTTATTTGCAGATCTATTATCATTTTTTAATGGTACAGTAAGAAGCAGAAAGAAATTTTTGATATTATTATTGGCTATATATATATATATATATATATATATATACATATATATATTAAGTAATATTTTAAAAATATTTCCTCCAAATATGCACAATTTAGACACATGTGTCCATAAATTAAAGATAACTCAGGAGTACACGAAAATCAAATGCCAAAAATAAAATGTCCCGAACTGAAATATCACACACATGATCAAATATTATACGCAAATTACAAGAAAGCACCCGAAGACGCTGAGTGTATGCCACAAAGAATAGAGCGTAACTGAAGAATAAATAAGAACCTGAGGCAAAAATTGAAATATATTCACAACCGGTCTGAGAAGTACTTAGTGCCACGACGAAATAGGTATGACACATAGAACACATGTGATTGATATTTTTTATAGTAAATTTATATATCGGCCAGTTGGAATGCGAGCGTGCACAGATTGCAGCAGCGAAAGAAATCGAAATCACCCAAAGTGTCATCTCTAGGCTAAGGCAACATTTCTTAGATGATGAAAATGTCAATAAGCGTTACACTACAGGTTGCACCATAATGAAAACACCGAAAGACGCCCATTACTTGTCAGTAACAACCAAAAAAAAAAGCATGAAACACAGCAGAGGACTTGTCAAGTCAGCAATCGTCAGCTACGAGTATGATTGTTTCAATGCAAACCGAGTACAGATATTTGGGTCAGTGTGATCTATATGCTCCCACGCCTGTCAAATATGTTCTGTTCATGGCAACTCAGTGTAATAAGCGGTTAGTTTCGAGTAGATACAGTCACAAAGTGTTGTGTTGTGTTATAAGTTAAGTTGAAGCTTATCTTGCAAAATAGTTCACATCGAACGTCCAGTACCACCAAGGCAACATCACTAAACACCAGCGTTCCGGAGGTTCAAGAGTGCTCGTTAGAGGAGGCATTTTACTGGATGCCAGAAAAGATCTGCATGCTTAAATTGAAACCATGACAGCCCACATTTAACGGGATAGCACTGTGGAATAATGTCTATTTATTACGGCGGTACATGGGCGCTGAATTTGTGTTTATTTTTGGCAACACCCATCCTCATCTTTCTAACATCATCAACCTGAAGATATTACCTGTATGAAATGGTCAGCATTCTCATTGAATTTGAATCCAATAGAGCATGTATGGGACGTGGTTACCAACGTATCATAGCCCGTCAACCCCATCCTACATCTCTACCGAAAAATCGAGGAATATTACTTGCTGAATTTTACTTTCTACACCTAGTGCAGCTAGATAATATGATCTTCAGCATGGACTGCTACTAACTATATTTCTTCCTATGGGAAACATGTGATGTATTAATTATCATACCAACAACATACTGTTCAATTGTTGTACTTGCGATATATGGTGTAAATGCTCCAAAAAGCTATATTCGTGGTTTGTATACACATAAACAATAATATTTTTTCCTTTCTCATTGAATACATGAGCTTTATCAGTAAATCACGTTTGTTTTGTTTCTGCAGCTTTAGTTGACGGTTTTGACAATATTCTTAACTTATGGACATGTGTATAGTAACAAATTTCTGATTTTTACATCAATAAAAAGGCTATATATTGCAATTTTAAAGTATTTTATAATTTCTCAGGTTTTTTAGAATCAAACGATATTTTATTTTTGTTAATCAAGCATTAATTAATATATAATTAACTAACTAATAGTATATTCTTCTATTTACAATACCTAAAATCTACTTCACTTGGTGCCAAAATTAAAATTTTTATAGCTCTAATTAATGAAATACATGGTTGCTTTGGATTAAACATAATTATTTAGAAAAAAATTTCATATATCTTATGCCTATTTAAGTGTTCTGTATTAGCAATATTCAGTAAAGTAGATATGAGCTCTGTCTTATACTTAACAAAATTTAGGTCACTGAATTCTTACGTACCCCCCACACACACATGATTTTTCATTTATTTCTTGTACATTCGACTTCAAAATAATCTAACATCAGCTTATTCTTAGCAGAGGATAACAAAAAGTAGTCACCACAAATTCCACTGAAATTGCTGTTCGATTAGGAAATCTCATCAAAGAGACTTTCAACGTATATTTCCTTTCTATCCAAACGAACAAATCTTTGAAGGTAATTTGTTATGAACCATTAAATCAATAAAAAGGAGAATTTTTCATATTTTATCATATTATATTAAAAAGAATATCTTTCTGTTCAGATCCAAAATTTATTTTATTATTTTCTGTAATTAAATAAATAACTATAATCTGAATCATGGAAGAAATGTTTGATACTCACAAATTTATATTTTCATCTCATTTAGTTTCAGAAAATTTATGTATACAAGGAAGAAAAATAAAAAGGCGCTGCTTTCTTTTTCTTTACATAAAGTGATGGATATTTTTTAAATCTATGCTTCACAATGTCCCAAAAATTAAGTATTACTGATCACAAATATTAAAATTTTTAAATTCCGAATTTTAGATATTGTGCTTTATTTTGAATCAAAATATAACCTTAATTCATTAAAAATTCATTAAAAATTTCAATTGTGTGAATGAGCAAATTAAATTAATTGATAAAATAAAAATTCTTTCGAAAACTAAACATTAAACTAGTGGTTATAATGTTTATCTCTAAATTTAATTTTAAAATGTCTTTTTAAAAATGTAAGACGCTAAGCCTAACTCCAGAACTAACATTCAGTTATACTTACGAAAAATGTTTTTATTTCTGATAAGAACGTTAATGAAGTAATGGAATTCTTTTTTAGGGAAATAAATTATTCATCTTTCCGTGTTTTAAATTTGATGGGCAACCTAATTTGATGTAACTTATTTTCTGTATATAAGCTGTCTGTTTATCAATCTTTCTTTCATCAATAAGGAAATTTAAATAATTTTTATTGATAAAATTAAATGCATTAAATTTGAAATTATATGAAGTGCTTTTTCTGCTGTAATTTAAATTAATCTCCTCAAAAATATACAAAGTTATATTATTTCAAGATGAAATTGTTCTCAATAATTTAAATGGAAAATGTCAAATAAAAATTATTGTCAATAAAGCAAAAAGAATATAACTTTTTAAGATATAGTTCAATAATATATATACAATTTAGAAGAATAAAATTTAATAACTTACAAATATGTCAAAAAAAACATCGTTTATTTTTCAAAGTATATAACAGGAAATTATTTAAAATATTAAAAAAGATTATTTGTGAAAATATTAAAAAAAGTCAATGTTTCACGTATTTGTAGTATTTATAAAAAACAAAGAATATATTATATATAAGAGAAATTATATATATATATATATATATATATATATATATATATATATATATATATATATATATATATATATATATATAAATAATATATATATATATATAAGAATATATTATATATAAGCATTACTTTTTAAAACAAAAACAGCTGGTTAGTTTGGAAAGCTATGCAGTATGTTTTGCTTTAATATTTTTTCTTGTATAACTTAAACTATAATCCTTTTCTTTTTATGCAATTTTTATTTAATAGCTCAAATTAATTTTTTCTTATATATTACTTATTTTAAAATTAGCGTCCCTTGATTAAATGTAAAAATATAACTAATAATTAATTTAATTATATGTTTTCTTAAGAGCATATTTATATTAATTGAATCGTCTCTTTATGGCAACCTCATGACTCAAATTGAATGAGGTCTTGCAACTTTAACGACTTTCAGTAAGTAAAGCAGAATTTAAATATCTTATTTAGTTCAGCAAAATAACGTAAAAAGTTGCTTAATTAATTAAACTCATTTGTCTTATCTTAAGCTTTTTAACATAAAATATTTTTTTAAGTTTTACATTATTTAATTGGTGAAATTAATTGTAGCAGAGATTAACTTGCATTATATTGGAAAAAGTAATCACTTATACGAATAATTCGGTGACTTAAAATTAATTAACCATGTAATTAGCTATTCTCTAAGAAAATAACATGTATTTAGTTAATTCGGTTGCATCTACTTTATTTGAATTAATTTAGCTTAATTTGCATAAATTATTGTATACAATGATTTGAAATAATTAAAATTTGCAACATTATAAAAAAATAATAATGAATAAATTTAATGAGGATCTTTTTCTCTATAAAAGGGTTAACCTAATTCATTAACACAGAATAAATTGCTTATATACAACTTATATGTGTCAGAATTTCATAACTAAAATATTTTCAATACTCAGTAATTCTGTGGCTAATGTGGTACTCATTTTTTTTTCTTTTAGACTGTTCAAAATTTTCTAACATTGTAATTGTCCAATTATATATGACTGCCACAGCATTGGAAACATGGTTTCTTGTTATAAGACATTTTTTCGTCTGCATAGACAAGAACACTAGTGTTATGTGCTATGCCACTAGAAGTCAAAGGGATTAAAAACCCTGAAATCGTGTACCACAGCTAATAATTCTCACACAATATGTCCCCTTCTTTTTCTGCTTCATATTCAATTATGTTTCTTTTGAATTGTTTTATAACGTTTTAGTCTGAAAAAGGTCCAATAATCTTTCAATAAGTTTTAAGTTTACTATCGACAACATGCAAATGAGAAATTTGAATCGACAAGGTTTCTTTTCCCGATCGCCCTGAATTTTTTCGTCATTTTCCGAGCGATGTTTAATTGTTTGATTTTACGAACAACTGTGTGTGATGCGAGATCAAAACAATTCTAATACTATTTTCCGATATGATTTTCACATTGCCAAAATCATCGCTCTAATCTCTTTCAAGGCTACTTATACTCTAGCTTGTACTCTTTAAGGCTCTTTATTACAAGTAATAAGTGTTTGATAAGCTTTTAACAAGTAGTATTTTTGACTGGTTACAGGCTCACAGAGACCTAGGGCTCAAATATTAAAACTAAGCAGATATTTTGTTAAATATATCAAACGACTATCTTTTTAGTTTATTCAGTTATGTTTTCAGAATCCTAGTTATCTACTCTTGAAATGACTATTATTGAAAGGATTTTATGTCTTTAAAACTATTTATTTTTCTATAGTATATGTCAAAAAAATTTCAGCATGAATCTTATAAACTCATCTAATTAAATCACTAGTTATTATGATTTATACATGTTGTGGTGAACTCTGTAATTTTAAAAAAACTCCGAGGAAAACCCAGATTCGTATTTTAAATAATTGAATGACAGAGATCAATTCAAAACAAAAATACAGTAAAACTGAATAATTTATTTTAGTAAATTCATTACAAAAGTATTTACATTTATAATTAAAACATTCTTGATTAAATAATTGAGAAGATTCTAACATTATCATTATTTTTATGATATTTACACAATAATCATAGTGACCCGAGGGATTGTGAACGAGAGATCAGACTCACCCCTTTTAGAAGTAGTATATTGTGTTATCTGAGACTTCGCCACTTTCCGGTGTCGATGATTCTCATTTTTTTATACACTTCCCATCCTCTACTCGGCATCTCCGCTTTGCATATCTATTCGCTGATATCTCCGCATCTTACTTGGCTTGATGCTCAGTATACCTCTTTTCAGACTTTGTCACCTCTTCTTCATCTAAATGTCGGGCATCTGCATTCCCATTCAGGTCAGTCGAGGCTAAAGTCCAAATCAAGCTCAAGGATTTTTTGCTTTCTAATATAATGAACTTTATTGTTGTCAAAATTTTGCAATTAATGATAATGCTAAAGTGTTGTGTTGTTAAAAATGAATTTATAGTATAATTTTACTGTGCTTATACTACTGGATCTATATTAGAGTTGGAATCTATACAAATACTATTCTATTGTAATTAAGTAACTAAATGCATTTAAAACTTTCATTGAGATAAATTTTTCCCAAGTTTCAAACGGGAAAATGGTCTCAGAAATTTGATTTGATTTTTTACAATTTAAAATCCTTATACTTCATTCGTAAAATTATCAATACATTTAAATACACAAAAATATACATATTTACAAATATTTTTCAAAAGAGTTGTCTTTACTAACTATGTGATTAAATATCCAAGAATCAAACATATTTTGCACAAATTAGTTGTTGTAATTAAATTAGTGGTACCATTAATTTAATTATAAGGCATAAAGATAATTATTGTTGAGAAATGCAGTTAAAAATAATAATCCACTTATGGAATACAAATCAACTATTAGGTCATTCTGAACTGAAAATTTTAGAAACCACATTTCGATCATTTTTACAGAGATATTTTCATTATCCCTTCCTTTGTTAGAGAAATACATCTCGTCTTTGGCAGAAATGACTAACGGAATTTCCTTAATGCTAACTTTGACATTTTACAATTATTGCAGATTTAACATTCTCAATCCAAACTTGAATACAGAACAGTGTTTCACATGTTAACTGCATGTACTTCCATTTTAACTTCGTTTCTAATTCAAACTCTACTCACTACATTTTCTTGTCACTGACCTCTTCTGTGTTGAATCTGTCACTGCATTCTTGCATCCCGCTCTTTAGAAATGATTTCCATAGGTCCTTCTAGTGTAGATAGTTTCGTAAAAAGCGTAAGGGAATAATAAGAAAAAATATCTTATTGGAGAATAAACTAAATATATTCCAGCTTGAAAAACACATGGCAATTTAATTTATTTTAAAAAAAATATTCAACAAGTCAATATAGCAAAAATAAAAATTCATCACTAATGGAAGTAATTAGTGATTGAATTCCGTAAAACAAATATGATTCCATTAATGCCAAAATATGACACGTATCATATAATTCCTGTGTGAATATGCGAAATCTGTTAATTACTTTTCAATAATGAATAAGTTTAATTAATGAATGATTAAAATTAAAAATGAGTTAAATATTTTAAAACATTTTCTCCATATATATATTTCTATCATATAATATGCAAGAAAACATTTCCTATTTTTAATACTTAAATACATAATAACGCTTTTGGATCACTTTAAATATATTTACGCAAAAAACGTCCGATCTAAAAGATGTATATATATATATATATATATATATATATATATATATATATATATATATATATATGAAAGAGAAGATAATTAAATTATTTAATCCACACTAACCAGCATAATAATTTTTAAATGAATATTATTAAATAAAATAAAAGTTATAGTTGCTATTTCAGTGAATATCTGCAATAATAAGTCATTTTTGTTTCATTTTCATTAAAAATCAGGCATTCTCTTTGTTATTTTGATTTTAAGTTGAGGAGTTCATTTGGAATCAAAAATACACTATTATAGTACTAAACATAATTCACATTTTTCAAGGGGTGTGAAATGAAAGATTATTATTCGTAGGTTAGAATATCACTCTTAGAAAAAGAGACGTAAGAAAATTAAATAAAAAATACTAATAGCAAATGGATCATCTTTTGATTTATTGCCTCCTTTAATCTTGATTTTGTAGCATTATGTATAAATAAAATTTAAAAAATGAAATGTTTTTAATATATTGTAATTTAAATTACTCTTTAGACTTCATTATATGAAAAGAAGTTGATAAACAAGCACTGTTCATAAGCAATATCTTCTACTGTGAAAATATTATTTAAAGATACAGTTAGGGACAGGAATATTTTATTAGAAGATTTACTTATCAGAGTTTGTATCTATGGAAATAATTCAAAATTAATATGTGGTAATATCACACATACAATACAACACAATTTACATACAACACAATTTTAATACAATAATAATACACATACAACACAATTTTAAAATATCACACATAATTTTAAAAGTTTTCCTTTTCAAATATTCCATAAGAGATGATATAAAATTAATCTAATATATTTGTTTATTGTTTGTATGTACCGATGCTTCGAGTCTCCATTTCTGGTAAATAATGGAAACTTATAAAATTAGATTTTCTATCTCATTTTATTTGTACATTCAAAAGTTTCTTTTAAAATTGTCCAAAAAAATTTTTTTTCACTTCTTTCACTGCCCTTTTGATGTTTTCATCGTACCATTTTGCTCATATTCTAGAATTTATGTTGAAACAAGATAAGATTGGACAAGAATTAAATTTAAAAGCGGTTGTGTCTTAAGAAAAACTCGTTTAAAAATATAAGGTAGGAAGAGAAAAAGAAAAACATATGACTCTTTTGCCAAGAAAGAAATTACTTAATTTTTTTTAATCGAAAGTGTTTCATGTATGAAAAAAATTCCCTTTTATAACTGTTTTACTTGTTTTTCTGCGTAGATAAGGATACATTTATTTTCCAAAATTCCCCATGTCTTAGTAAGATAACGGACTTGACTTTCTCCCTATTTTATTTTTTCAGCACTTTTTCCCTATGTCTTGGTGATAATGGAATTCAACACGAATTCAAGAATGAAATATTCTACAATTGACTATACTTCTTTTTTATACAAGTTTTTTTTATGTGACTTAGATATACAATAGTACACACTAATACAAAAAAATAAATGAATTAATCTTAAAGTATTTGAATTTAGCAATTCATATATTTTGTCTGAGAAATTCTTACTTCGTAATTAATTATTTCATTATTTTTAATTAATTGTTATTAGTTAAATATGATTAGTTATTAGTTAAAAATGAATTTTAAAATACAAAATAATATTCAGTTTTTAAAAACATTGCCAAATCAATTAACTTTAAGTAAATATTATATGCCATGTAGTAAAATTGAAATTATTCTAAGCTAATTTTATTTATGAAATCCAACGCAATTTTAAAAGCAAAATACATGGTCAAAATATTTTTACTCGAAATTTAATATGTTATTTTGGAAACATAATAAAATTTTAAATTGATTTTTCTTTCAAATGGAAGTATGAGAAGACACTTATAAGATTCTGCCTTTTCAAACAAATAGTTATACATTTTGCATGTGTTAAGTATTTTCCCTAATTTAATATAAATATATGTTGATAAGTCAAAAATGTTGAATAAAATTTTTCTTAAGCATAAGTAAAACATTGGGAAGCATTCAATTAAATCAAATGTATTTTATGAAAAAATTTCTTCTCATTTGAATTATAATCATAAACTATCCTACTTTTTCTACAATTTTTAAACAAAAGATAATAAATTTTGTTAAAATTGACAGAAAGTTATCTTGATATGCAAGCAATATTTACAAATTTAAACCATCTTCATGTCTTCGAAAATATACCATTTCTCTTGAGAAATCATTTTTTAGTACAAAAAGAAAAATGTATAATGTATTTTTAATTTCAAAAGACTAAATATACAATTAGAGTTAACATTACACACTTAATTCTTAAATCAAATGTGTGTCTGAGAATCATGCAATTGAAGTATAAATAAATGCTTTAGAAAATTCGTTTGCTTAAAAATCATAATAAGCCTTATTACATTCAGTTTTTGAGAATTTATACCCGAAAAATTACTTCAAAGTTATAATCCTGATAATTGAATCTACATTTCATTTATCTACAGGTATATGTTAGGGACCTATGCTTAAAATTACTTTGGAAATTAAATTTTAAGGCACCATTTTAAAAACTATTGAATCTAAAACGCACATTATGAATTCATATTTTCACATATAAAGAGGTGAGTATCATTACCATATTTAAACCCATGGAGGCAATAGAATAATGGTAAAATGCTTTAAAAAAAAGTCCTTTAATTAATTAATAAAATGATTGATATTTGCTTCTAAAGATTATAGCAAGTGGTTGTATACTTTTTATAAATTGGGTCTATAAAGAACACAAAGTATTAATTGTTGCATGCAAGATTCATTTAAAAATATACTAAGTGATACACTTTTGGAAAATCTAGGTTCTTACATCTATAACCATTTTCTTATTATTTTGTGTTTAAAATAAACAAGAAAAAAAATTAAACTTTTGATTACATAGCTTCTCATAACAGTTTTTATTTTATGAATCACAATGTTTTTGTTATATTTTTTTATAATCTACAAACATATCTAGAAACATTAAAATTATATATCATCTATTAGAAGTTGCAATGCAGATTTCAAGCTAATGAATAAAATCCTAATCTATCTTGAACGTACCATGAAAGGAAATAAAATCAAATTACTTGGATTGATATTTATATAATTTCATTTCGTAAATTTTAACTTATAATATGATTGAAATATTTTAAAAATATAATATGATTTTAATAAATACATTTTAATTGCATATTACGAGTAATATGAGCTTTTGTGAAACATGCATTTGTTATTTTCCCACATTATCCACATTATTATCATAGTTTTAAATGTATATAGACATATTAAACAATTCAGGAATATTAATTTAACATAAAATCACTACAAATGTTAACATTCAAAAATGTTTCTACTTAATATTGAGGAATTTTTTCCAAGTGAATTGCAGTTTATAGAAATTAAATATTTTTTTCATTAAAAGATATTCATGTGGCCCATGACCCACGTAAATACAGTTCCTACATTCTTACTAATGTCACTAATAATAACAACTAACATGTTCATTATATACACTTAGAAATTTATTAATTGTTTTTAATTATCTTAAGATATACTTATTAAAATGTCCTGATAATATGATGAAGATCTCCGATTGAAACACGCCAATTTACATCCCAATTACTAAATGTTATATAGCAGAAAGAGCACATTTGTTGCTTTTCTATTTTCTTAAGTATCTGCTAATGCCGTCGGTAGTTTTTATGTTTATCATATTTTCTCTTTAGACACATGACTATAGGCCACCACATATGAAATTTTTCCACAAAGAAAAATTTAACAAATGAATTTACAATAGTTTTCTTGTGTTGAATAAAGAGTTCATAAATTAAACTTGCTATCATGAATCCTTTATGAAAGGAAGACCTTTTAAGTAAATTATAAATTTTATTTAACATAGGTACGAGCAATTTCATAAAATTTTAATTGAATATTAAACGAATTTTTTGCGTAAAAGTCATTAATCAAAATATCGTGCTTTAAATAAAATTTGAAATTCTACATAAAATCGTCAATGCATTAATTTTGTTCAAACATTTTACCATTGCGAAAAAAAAGAAATCATCATTTCAAACAGTATTTTGAATGATAACAATTTAATATATTTATTCTAAATTTTCAGGCTTTAAAATTTCATAAACGATGCAAATTTATTTTTGAAGATTAATTTCTTTAAATTTAAACTTTATAAAAAATTCACCTTATTTTTAAAATGATGATTTCAATTATATATTAATATAATTGAAATCATCATTTTAAAAATAAGGGGATAAACTGCAAAAAATAAGGAGATAAACTTAAAAATATGTAGATAAACTTAAAAATAACGGGATAAACCGCTATAAAAGTTGTCTCTTTACCCATTTACGGAATTTTATAAATTTTGAACTTCCAATTAGAATCTTTATGTTTTTTCCATAAAACACAATCACATACAATCATTCCTTTTCGATAATTTATAAAATAAATTTGATTTCTCTTTATTCTTCTCTGATATTTTCTTATTATATGAGAATATGATATTTCCAGTCTTGTCTTATTATTGATATTTAACAGCAAAGAAAAGTAAAGTATTTTTAGGGAACATTACTATTAGTAATGGAGTAACTCACATATGTAAATAATTATCAAATCATGTATTGACAAATTTTTGCTCTACTGTGTTAACATCAAATCACATATTTATTTTAATGTATATTTTTGCACACATGTTCTCTTTTCTTGAATATTTATCACAAGTAATAAAAAATGTACTAACTTTCCCACTAAACTCCTTCTTATAAGTGAACGGAAATTTGTTAACAAATCTTCAAATTAGATTTTTGAATGAATTAATAATATAAATTTTAATTACCGACAAACTGCGATGGATATAATAATTAGTAAATGATTAATGATTTAAATAGATATACAGAAAAGCTAAGTATTGAATAAGTCCTCGAGCAAAAGATGAGCAAATGTATTTAAAAAATGTTTCATAAACAATTCACTGTTTCTTTTTTAAATTGAAAATTCATATGTATGTTATCCATAGTACATCGGTATATATCATTGATTTATTATATATATGTCCCATAATACATATTTTTCATTAGTAAGATAATCTTGTAGGAAAAAGTATTAAAAATTTAGGTCTCATAATCTTGGAGACCAATTTATAGAAATCCTCTAACTACTTAGCATTTATACTAATATTACATATAAAAATTTAAATCTTTATATAGAATTCAATAGAGATCAAATATATAAAAAATTTAGTTATGGTTTCTTGACTAATAAAATTGAATATAGCAGAGATTTAGTGCTCATAACATTAATCACTACAGATTAAATTCCCTGCGTATATTTTTAGACAAAAATCATGTGTTCTTGAAATAATATTGTAGCATAAAGTACAACTTAAACACTATTTCATTACACATGAAAATAAGCTTCAGAAACACTATTTTGTTCAAGATTTGCAAGTGATAAAAGTTTTCTCTTTAAATATCCAAGCAGTATTTTTTGAAATGCACAAAAACTACATGGATAAAAATTGAAAATAAAAAACAAATGAAAATAAATAATATATTTTTAATTAAATTCAGAATTAGTCTGAATTATTTATTCATTGTAATATCCTATAAATTAAGTAATAGAGTCAATACATAAGAAATAGACTTATCATAAATAGTTAAAAAGATGAAACAAAAAATATTTCAATAAATTGGTATGGAATAATCAGAGTAATATCTACATGTGATCATAAATGGAAAAAAGCACAGTTAAACTCAATAATTTAAAAATGCATTCACTTCCAAGTAAATTAAAATACTTCATTATTTTTAAAAATTTAATAATTGAAAATGTTGAATTATATACGAAACTACTGAAACCCTCAAAAAAGAACGTGATAGATATTTGCAATAGCCTCAGAAACAATTAAATTTCGGTAAAATTGAAATATCAAACACCAATGCATAGATTAAATAAATAAATTGAATTCATTTCTGTATTTTTAAAGGGTATAAAATTATCTTTAAAAAAAGTAAAGAAATGAATTTATTAGAGGATTAATTATTATAAACTAAACATCCATTCTCACAAAGTTATTAAATACTGCTTACTTATTAATTAAAATAACTTTAATCTAACGCAAAGAAGAAAGATAATCGCGAAACCAAATAAAAAATTTCAGAAATGCAAACTTTAATTGGAAATTTTTTATTAGTAATGCTTATATTTCACAAAAACTTTAGTTATTTTACTTCAATTGTTTGGTATTTCAAATATTTTATGAATAATATTAATAAAAATTAAATTATTATATATATATATATATATATATATATATATATATATATATATATATATATATATATATATATATATATATATATATATATATATATATATATATATATATATATATATATATATATATATATATATATATATATATACTTAGTGTCCATTAAAGAATGTATAAAAATATTTTATTCATAAAATATTTTTATACATAAATGTATATATTTATATACATATTTATTTATTTATTTTTATAGTATCAGTACATTTTTATTTTATGAATAATAGTATCAGTACATTTTTAATTCATAAATAACATAAAATAGTAACATTTATAATAAATGTTACTATTTTATGTTATTTATGAATGTGTGATATTCATTTATAATTAAACAAATAACCTTATACAGCATATTATTTTATGAGTAAATATTTTTAAAAATGCCTTTATGGAAACGTAGTTTCAATACATTCTAGTAAACAATTAAAATCTTCCACATTAAATGTTAAAATGATATTCTGAATCAAGTGGTAAACATTGGTCCAACATAAATATTATATAAAATATCGCAGCATTAATATATTTTAACATTTTTATAAAAGTTACCACTTTGACAATTTAAAAAATATAATGCATTGCATACTTACAAAATTATTCAAAAGTGAAAAGTAATTTCATTTATTCATTTAATTAAATATAAGAGAAAGAACGACCTAAATTTGTTTTTATATATTTTCTAGTATTGAAACTTGCAAGTAGGGAGAAAATAAATTTAATATTCTTCAAAATATTTGTATCATGAAATAAATCGTAAAAATAACAACAGCACATTTCAATAAAACTTTATAAAATGTGTTTACGTGTGTTTTTTCTTAAAAATTCCATGAAAAATGAATCTTTTACTACATGGCATTTTCTTATACATTTCTCTGAAAAGGCGGAATGAAAAATATTCAATAAATAACGTCATATTAAAACATTTACTGAGATATATTTCCATCTATGTCTTAAACTGGATTAATTTATGAGCGTTTTACATTGTCTGTTGAACAAATATATTTAAATTCAGTTCATATAAGAGAAAGGAAATAAATGACTTTAAAAATATACATATTTATTCTAAAAAGAATTTCAAATATTTCAAATAATCAGATGGTGGTAAATAAATATTTTTTTTTCAATCAAATGAAAACAATCTTTTTTAGAAATAAACTTTATATTTCGAATAGTTTATAATTGTTCTCTGTTCTAATAATTCATAATGATTCCCTTATTTTCAGAAACATTTTACAATTTTAACGGTTGGAGAAGATAAGGTGAAATTTTTATTTTTAAAGGAATTCTTAAAATGAAAAAATCTGTTACATTTTTTATGTTAATAAAATACATATTTTTGACAAATGTGTAACTTATACCGAAGAAAATATTTTATTTAAATTTATAAAACTTTGGTTTTACATAATATGTCAAAAGGCTAATTTAGTGTTAAATATGCGACTAAATATATAAATATAATTTAGCAATGTTCCAATCATTTCATTTAAACAAAAAACTATTTTTAAATTTACACATGAAATTCAAAAATATTAAAAATTCATTAAAATATAATAATTTTAAGAGGAAGATGTCAATCGAATCCATATGCCAGCATATTTCTCTAATAAAAATATCATAGAACATGTGTAGGATAGTTTAAAGAAACACCCTGCAGTGCAATTACTTCCTCCTAGGTATACGCAACCACAGAAATTTTTGCTTATTGAGGAATGAACACTTTTTCCAAGAATTGTTTTATAGTCTAGTTCTGAGTATGGAAAGACTGTGCAAGGGGACTATTGCAGTTAGGGGGTACATCTAATTGTTTTTTATGGGTATTGGATAAATATTTATACCATTTATTCAATAACACTTTGGTTTTATTCCTTATTTTATTCATTTAATTTCACATAGTATTCATTTTGTTTTTATATTAATCATATTATTTTCTATTTATATTAATAATTTTTTCTCAACTATACTTTTGGAATTAATACAAAATGTTAAACCTTATATATGAATTTCATATATCTCAGATGATATCTGTTGCTTAAATATTACAAAAAAAAATACCTGAAGTTTATATTTTGTGGCTTAATGTCATAATGACAATTTAGCTCCATTAATATGAATTTGTAAAGATTTAGACAATTTACTTAAAGAAATATAATATGCGAATGATTTTGAACCTAGTTCATTGTTTTTCTGTTGCAATACGAATGATTTTGAACCTAGTTCATTGTTTTTCTGTTGCAGTGCGAATGATTTTGAAACTAGATCATTGTTTTTCTGTTGCAAAAGAAATATTTTACACAAAACAAATTGCATTTCATCAGGAATTTTGAAGATAAAAAAAATTGTTATTAAAAAAGGAAACCAGTGTCTTATATTGAAATGAAATTTTTTTGCTAATTGAACTACCCTAATTTATTGGTGAAAAGTTTCCTCAATGTTAATACTGCACTAAGTAGAATTGGTACAGATTAACCATGACTAACACTGTCACAGAAATTTAATTTACATTTTACTGTTTGTGGTGAATTCAATAAGAAGGAAACACAAAATTAAAGATTTATCTTCGAATGAGACTTTAACGAATAAGAAAAAGAAATGCTTGTTTTTAATAACAATAATAGTTTAATTTAAGAAATTTGAATATCATTTCAAAATCTCAAAATAAGAGATTTTATTGGGATTTAAATAAACTTCTCACTTAAAGAAATATAAAAAGGCGACAACCTATGTCATCTAACTTTAACATATCTACGAGTACTTTTGATACACAATAACTAACTAGAAATAAAATTCAGTATATTTGAATGTTGATAGTTTATTTTACGATATTTTCTGCAATTTATAACATTTTTATGCATCTTGTCAACAATAAGATCTTTATTTTTAAATCCATGTAACTGAAGCATATCAAATATTCTGTACTTAGAAATATTTATTTGTTGAAAATTACAAAATGTTTTATCAAAATTAAGATCTTTCAAAGTCATATTTTTCCCCTAGATATTATTTTGGTATTAATTATTGATACAATCAATAAAATGTAAGATTATTAAGGTCGAAATATAGTTTTTTTTCATAAGCAAGATATAACTCTGTGCTTAACAGCTTACAATACTTGAACTCTGATTTATAAATACCTTTTAGTTTCAAACAAACATTTTATCCAATCATTTTTCGCTCCTGATATTTCTGTGATAAAATACAACTCTCGTTTATAAAAGAGGGTACACAAAAGACAAATTTATGACATCTTCGTTGGATAGCCCCAAAACAGTTTACCTTATCATCATTTAACATAAATCTAGGCCATTTTAAAGAGTTTGCAGAGATTTTAAAAAAGAATTCATCATACTTTGCCTATATAAGTAAAAAGCTTCAATGAAACTTAAACGGGTGTCTAACAGCCTTCCGAAAAGTCACCTCGTAAAATGCTTTCATAAGTTTCTGAACCAAGCCTTAAAAAACAGGCATAGCTCATTATAAATATCAAATATATTCATAGTGCGAAAACAAAGCTGAAAATTGCATATAACAGATTGTGTTCTTAAAGAATAGTATAAAAATGAAGAAAAAATTACAAAATAATTTTAATTATTTTTCTGGAAATAAAGGGAAAAGTAAAATATAATTTCCTCTAACTGTCCCCAAAAAGGATGAATTTTATTCTGATAGTAAAATTAAGGAAGAGTAAGGCTACAGAAAAGGATAGGATATGCACATGACCTCAAATATATACCTGAATTAAAACTGGATATTTCCCACTTACATTTCAGAGTCTCTCGAAAAAGATGTATCTGAAATAATCAGTGATTAAGTTGTCTCATATATGAAATTTTCCTCTTTACTTTGGTATATGAAAATATACCCATCACACAAATAAGACAAAATTTAATTTATTTCATCATAGATATTAGTTTATTATAAATATCTATGATGAAATATATATATATATATATATATATATATATATATATATATATATATATATATATATATATATATATATATATATATATATATATATATATATATATATATATATATATATATATATATATATATATATATATATATATATATATATATATATATATATATATATATATATATATATATATATATATATATATATATGGTGTAAAGAGAAGTTTTAGATGCATCAAATATATTATACAAGTAAATCGAAAAGATATAAAAAATTTCTCATCGTTTTGAATAACTGTATATATGAAAATATGTTTGAACTAAATTGAAAATACGGTGTAACTAAATTGACATCTGGGAAAAAACCATTTATATATCGAATTAAATCTCGCCAACATCATGTATACTAGTGTGTGCTTTTTTCCAATTTTTATATGTTTTGTAAACAAATTCAGGTTATTGGAAGTCAGAGACATATTACTAAAATTCTTAATGTTATAAATGCCACACGCACATGCACAACTTTTTGTTAAAACAACTTAATTTTTACATAACTTAAATATAATTTAAAAATTTATGACTCTTAAATAGGAAAAATTAAATATTTTCTATTATTTTTTAAAAGCAATGCATTTTATTCAATAATATACATAAACATTTCTGAAAATTCACATATTTGCATTTATTAGGTTATTTGCATTATGAATTTGTAGCATTCTTGACCTCTTTGTATAAATTTTGTAAGAAAAGAAGTTATTTTTTTTCCTTAATTATTGATATATTATTAATTGTTTTTAAAAATACTCTGTATTAAAACGAGTTATAATATTTTCTCTTTATGTAATCATTAATCTAGTTTTTAACAGTAGAATTTTATTCTGAAATATAAAATTAAATAAATATGAATATGTGTGTGTGTGTGTGTGTGTGTGTGTGTGTGTGTGTGTGTGTGTGTGTGTGTGTGTGTGTGTGTGTGTGTGTGTGTGTGTGTGTGTGTGTGTGTGTGTGTGTGTGTGTGTGTGTGTGTGTGTGTTATTTTCTTCCCTATATCTGAATCAATCAGAAACTAATATTAAATAAATTAATGTCATAAAATTCCTTGTTACAGACACACAAATAATCATTGCTTCGTATACTTTTTAGTCATTTTACATTTTTAATTTTAACAATAAACCATTAAATTGCTTATAAATTCATAAAAATTTATCCTTTAAATTTACTTAAAAACAGGGCTTGAAAATAATTCTGTATTAAATTTAAAACATTTTTATTATTTAAATATTGTTAAAAAATTTAATAACCTACATAATTTTATTTACTTTAAACATTGAACTTTCACATTATTTGTGAAGTTTGATGTCATAAGAAGTTTAAAAATCGGTATTTTAGATTAGACTTTAAAGATCTCTAATTATCCTTTAAAACATAAGGAGTAATTCAAAGTAAAGCATTACAATAATTACGGCGATAAGTTAAAGCGAGATATTGAAGATAATAAATTTTTTATATAATGAATGTATTTATTATTTTTATATTCTGTATTTAGTATACATTTATAAGTTTAAAAAAAGTAATAAAAATAAAGTTAGAGCTATTAATATAAGAATTTTTTAATCAAAACTTTTTATCCAAGATTGATATTTTAATAAACATTATTGGGTAATCAGGTAGCTATTAAAGAAGCAAAACATTTCTCCAACAAATAAAAAAGAATCTAAAATTATGCAAAACATTTTTTAAAAGCTTAGAAATATACTTTTTTTATTTTAAGATTCAACATTAAATATAGTTATCATGTAACTAAATAATTACAATTTAATAATCTTACCATGAAATATTCAACACTAAAACTTAATGTTCAAAACAAGTAACATAAAGCAAAAATATATTATCAGCAATCTAAATTTTTTACATTAAATTATATTTTTTTACTTATCAAAGCCTAGATTAAAGCATAATTAATTTTTAATATTAATGCCTGATTAATTTTTTTTCAATTTTGTATTCTTGTTTTATGCACTGAATGTTTTCTTAAATATAATAAATCTTTATTTATAATGATCTGTATTTCTATTTTTTCAAAACCCTGTTATAAAACTTTCATTTAGTAATTTTTCTTACGTGATTTATTAGATTATAAATTTTATTATAGAATTGCTTTTTCAGTTTCGAATAATATAATTCAAGATTTCAACTAAGAACTTTTCTGAAATAAGTAAATTGAAATAAAATGTCAAAGGACATCTGACACTTCTATGCTTAATAATATTCCTATAAAGACAAAATTACTACCCATCAATATATAACTGTATACAGAATTCAGTTACATAAATTCTTAAAGCACTTTTAATGTCTCAACTCATATTTTGGGAATAATGCATTTGCACTGATATTCAACGAAAATTTTCAAAATTCAATGTTTCCCATTACTACAAAAATCAATTATCCATTATTTCAGTAATCTAAATGATATTTGTGTTTGAGAATATTTTGAGGCAAATTTCTACTTTACTTTCAGGAAATTTTGCAGTTTGGGGAAATAATATTTACTCTTATCATTGTTGTATTTTAATTATTCTAATTCTAACTGTGAAACATGGCTTAAGAATAATGTACAGTTTCACTAGAATCTGAGCATCTATTTACGAAACTTTCTTAAAATTAAATCCTAAGCATCTTTCAATTCATCAAATTGATAAATTATAACCTAACAATGAAGTCTATCCAATCAATTCAATAAAGATTTCATTGCCATTCTATACTTTACATCAAATGTTATTATATGCTTTACATTAAATGTTATTTCTAAAAAACATTTTGAGCTACATATATGTACAATAAATTATTTTACACATTTTTCGATAACATATTAATTGTTTTATATTACTTTGAAAACAAAAGAAAAAAAATTTAATTTTGTTTACTTAAAAAATCTTTAAATTATTTTAAAAAATTTTACATTTTTCAAAATTTTATTTCGGCGTAACATTAAATGAAAAAATATTATACTTTTAAAACACATAATTAAATAAAATAAACATTATTATTTTATGTTATATTATTTAAATTTATTGTTCATGTACATAATATCCTTAAGAATGCAAGATATTCTATGAAATTATTAGTTTCTCTAAGAAATCCCAATATGCTTTTTCAATTTTCATCTTATAATCTATAAAAGGATATCAGATATTTTTTTTTCATAAAATTATTATTATAATATACTCTGTCCCAAAAATATTGTAGTCATATAATTTTCTCTGTTTCAGAAATTAAATATTAACTGTTTCTTTACCATGGCTTCATTAAAATGTCTGAATATATAGAATATATAGAAGTAAAAAAATATATATGAGAGTATATATAGGAACAAAAAATATATATAAGAATATACATTCTAATTTAAAAGGTGCTCCTCAACTTTTTAAATAGTTTAATGTTTGTTCCAAAATGTATAATTTATCACTAAAATATTTCATCTGTTAAAATAATTGTATTTTACAGTACATAAATTATAAATTGGAGTTAATATTAAAAAATGTTTAATTTGAACATAATATTTCCTACATATAATTAAAACTCTAAATTATCACTTCTTTAATCTTGAAATTTTACCTAAACTAATCTGAAATAAAAGTATATTATGAGTGTAAAAGTTCTTATAAAAGTTTTGTAAGAAATTTATTTTATCAATCTCGTGCACCAACAAAAATTTCATTTAAGAGGAAAGACCTCTCCAATCTGTTTTCACTAATTTAAAAACTATTTAATTTAATTACATATTTTTATTAATTACAAATGAGAACTTATTTAAATACATTTAATACATTTGCAATATCTAAGAGTGCTGGATTCAAAATAAAATTTTTAACAAAATTTCTCTAGGATTACTGTAGTAGGTAGGAAATGTTTTCAATTAAAATTATTTAAAGCAAAATCTTTATGGAAAAATAATCATATTTTATTTATATTACTTGTACTTCTAAGTTATGAATGCATGTATAAATTGTATTCGTACGACAGGAATAAATTATAGATTTATCTTTTACATTTTACTGAAACAGGATAATTAACAAACACATGCCAAATCTCTCCTTCACACTGGCTTTTATTTTTTGTTCATTTAACCATTTAGGCTTTAACTTAAGTTACTTCTGTAAATTTTATTTTTTACTTGCTTTTATTTTCTTGAGTCTTTTGATAGTGGTTTTATTTTAGCTTTTAAAATTAGAAAACACTTTTATCATTTTTTGGTTTCTTTGTTAAATGTATGTACAAAAGTCATTGAATAGAAAAACAAAAGTTTTTATTGGTATACATTTGCGTTTACGATTTCGTATATTATTTTTCAAATATTGGGATATTAATTACCATGAGCACCTGAAATTTGCATTTTGTATTTTCTTTAAATTATAGTTAAAATACAAACTCTCATTTTTAATGTTTTCTATATAAATTTATTTCTTTAAATGAAATTTTAAGAAAATAATTTTTCCTCACAGTTAAAGCTCTACAAACATTAAACAAGTTTAATTAAAGTAACGCAGAGCATTTTTATATCCTGTAAAATATTTATACAAAATATTCCAAGTAAGTTTAAGAACTATCTTCACTTTAAAAAATTCATTTAATTCATAAACACGTAAATATTTTAATATCAACGATATTGTAAAATGCCACAAGTTTTTTTTAAAATAAATTAATTATTCATATAGTTATAAATATTCATGAATAGCTATAATTTTTTTTTCATTTTAATGAAACTAAAAATGCATTAATTTCCTTTTTATTCACTAGTAAAATATATTTCAGAATATTTTAAATGTACCATTAAGCGTATTTAAATATAGAATACAACATTATTAAAATTTATTACATATAATATGCTGTCAAACGAATGCAATAATTCTGAAATTTTATGTTATATTATTTAAAAATTTATTTAATTCATAAACACGTAAATATTTTAATATCAACGATATTGTTATAAAATGCCACAAGTTTTTTTTTAAATAAATTAATTATTCATATAGTTATAAATATTCATGAATAGCTATAATTTTTTTTTCATTTTAATGAAACTAAAAAGCCATTAATTTCCTTTTTATTTACTAGTAACATATATTTCAGAATATTTAAAATGTATCATTAAACGTATTTAAATATAAAATACAACATTATTAAAATTTATTACATATAATATGCTGTCAAACGAATGCAATAATTCTGAAATTTTATGTTATATTATTTAAAATAAGTTGTATTGAAAAGAAACTTTTTTATAAGTTTCCAGTATAAAATTATGTTTTTGTAATAAAGGATAAAAGTTTTATTACAAAAATTTAATTTTATATTGGTTTGTAACAGAAAACTAGAAGGATATTGTGAGTTTACATAAGGTCAATGAAGAAACATCTTAATTTTTTCATAAATGCCACGTTTTTCCTTAAAATTGTTTCACTTCATATTCATTAAAGAATCATTAAATTATTAATAATTTGTATAAAAAAGCGAGCAGTTTTCAGTATGACTAGGATTGCAAATTTAAATAGTGTAGGTAATCTTTAGATTTACTCCGGGTGTAAAAAAGAATGCGAAGTACAAACTTTTGAATCATTATGTAGTTTAACTTGTAACGCTTGAAATAGTTTTGAACTGTTCAGAAAATCGCAAATTCTTAAAATTTTACAATAAAATGTAACTTAGAATAAATCATAAAATTGATTCACAGGACAAAGCTTTTTATGAAAAATGATTACATTCTCATACATTTTTAGTTATAATAGTTATTTGTAATTCAAAATTTTATCAATTCATAAAACATTACACATTCGTAAAAAATTTCTACTTTTGTCGGTCAGTTTCAATTAACATTGAAATATAATCAATTTTTCTGTTTTAAGCGCAATTAACAAAATATTATTTGTACTATAGATATTTTGCTATCAAACAATTATTCCGAAACTTTTTGGTTTTCTTTCAGTGTGACAAGAAGTACCTTTGTTTCTTCAGAATAGATTTCCTTGACATTTGCAAGAAACGCAACTATACAGCATGTATTTTGATTATGAACTCCGTGAAATAATAAATATCTCAGCCTTATTTGTATGCTCCTGACGTACAGTTGACTAGCGTTGTAGAAATCTGGTGAATAAGATTAAAATGAAAACCTAAAATATAAGAATGGCATTATATTAAAAATCTCCAATTAACTTTTAAGCTATATAATGTAAGGAACAATTTAGTTATCTATCAATATACTAAAAAGATATTAACAATATATCATCATTGCAATGAATATTTCCAAGTTTCCTGAAAGCACGTATAATGTAACAGTTTTGATATATGTTTCAAGTATTTTTCTGGTTTTGAGAGAATTTTTTAAGAAGATTTATGAAATTTTTAAGATTTAAGTACTTATTGACTGTAGTTATCTGTGAATGGCATGAGTACCCGTTAATATATGGGTACATTATACAGCAAAGTTAAAAATATATTTAAAGATTATCTATTCTTTTCTCAATTTTAAGTTGACTGTCTTTCATTAATATAATGTATAAAACGTTTTTGCAATTTCTATATTAATAGCAAAAAAATTAATATGATTAATTTATTTAATAAGAAACCAACAAATTTTTTAATTTAATTTACTGGGGTGTTATAAAAGTGAGGTCCTTCAATATCAATTCCATATTAAAATTGTTACCTTTACAAGTAATTTAATCAAGATAAAAAGAAATCCGAAGTTTGTTGTACAACATGCAAGTAATATTTACCATGCGAAATCAATTTTTTTCTCTTGTACCAGCTAGGCTGACAATGTAGGGTGCGCTGCTGCACTTTTATATACTGAACTATATTTGGTGTGGAGTCCGACTGCTTCAGTACACACATGTCATAAGGACACGTTTATAAGGTAAGCAACCATTCATACACAGAAAAGACAAATACAGGATACATAGAGAAAGTACATCTATGCCTGAACTGGGATTCGAACTCAGGACCTCCCTATCCGTAGTCAGGCACTCTGACCACTAGACAGGTCGGCGCATGTAATCAATGTATTTACTTTTTACATCTTTAATGATTCTCTGACTCATTAGCTAGAATTAAAAGATACGATACATATTATTGACATTAACATGATTGCTCAATGCTATCTCCAAAATAAGTAATAATTACAAAAGTAATAAGTAATAACTCCAAAATAATTATCATAATCATTATGTATGCAGAATAGGAATTTATATCTAAAAATATAATATTCATAGAAATGAGTATATATAAACAAAGAATTCTCCATTTCATCTATGGAAGCAATTTTGTTTGTAATACAAGATCGAAAATTTACTAAATTAATGAGCTTTACTCAAAAGGTAAACATTTCGGAAAATATCATCAAAATTTTACTAAGTATTATGTACTTATAAATTAATTCATTTCTAGATTTTGGGTCAAAGATTTAAGATATTTAAGTTCAAAAAGAGGAGACGTTTACTTTCTCAATTGTTAATTAAAAGTATCAATTTAACTGATGAGTTTTATTCAGTACAACTGAATCAAACAACTTAATCCAAATGCATGCAAAGTCATGATTTTTACATTTACAAACAGTGTTATAAGGAAAATATAAATGCCAATATTAAAATACTTTACCAACTGTGAAAACAGAGGTAATAAGAACTGAGCATTGTGATAAATAGATATAACAACAGTATGAGTGCCATAGATAAATAATTGACGAAATTTTCTAATTGAAAGTCCTGCAAAATGTCTTCATTTTGCATTATAATTTTTTTTATCATTAATGCAGTTGCCATGCATGTGTTAAATAGTTAGTTAGATTTTTTATCACTGCATTCTCCTACCTGTCACGTAATATGTCTTTGATGAACCACTTTTCTAATGTCTCAAATGAAGTATCATAAATTTTTAAAAATCTTCCATGTGTTTTTTGCAAAAGCATTTCACTTATTACACATGATTCTGAGTTATAAGTAATAACATTTTTATGTATTTATGTAATATGGATTACTTATGTTATCCTTAATATATTTTAAACAATCCCAATTTAATACACATTACATAGTTGTTTCAAATTTTCAAACACGAAATCATGCAATTTTCACATGAATAATTTTTACATAATTTTAAATGTCATTATATATATAAAAACTTTAATTTTTAAAAAATTGTAAAAGTACATTTTCATCTTTAATGGTATTATCTAACACATTTTTGATACATTCAATGTGTGTGAAAAATTTGAAAAACAATTCCCTTCATATTTCAGAAAAATGTAAAACATGAAATCTTATCTTTTAAAAGTCGATCATTTTTATCAGTGCTCGTATGTTTGTCATTTTTATGTGAAAATAGACCTTTATTTTTCTAAATATTTCCATTAATGATATAATTATTCTTTTCTTAAAAGTTCTGTAATATATTTTATGCCTCTGTAACATTTTAATGAGGTACCTCATTACAAAAATTTGCAATGGGATCTTTAGGCCATTAATTTATTGATTTAAAGTTGTCATGTACGTTATGATGCTTCTAAAAATCTACCCAATTATAAAAATTCAAAAAAAAAAATTAAATTTTTTTTTTGTGAAAAGCGAAAAATATTTTTGAGGAAAATATTTTGGATCATTATATTATAAATGAAATAACTAAAATTATCATAAGGAAATTAAATATATTTATGGAAAGTCGATGTAATTTTATATTAAATGATGATTATTTTTCAGGTAAATAATTATATTTAAATATTATACATTACTATGAAACTAAAATATAATTAGCTGGTAGATATTTTATATTATGTCATCTCCAATGATATGTTGATATTGAAGATGGCATAATACAATACGTCTTCTATCTAATTAAATAAAAAAGTTATATATATATATATATATATATATATATACAGGGTGAGCCAAAAGCTCGTTACAATTTTAAAAATTCATAAAAAAAAGAAGAAAGTGAGATAAAGAAGTGTGTTTGCAAGAAAGGGCTCACAAGGTAGTCGGATTTTTTTAGCAGCAAAAAAAGTTTTAGTTAAAAAAGTTTAGCAGTCGAGAGATTTAGCAGAATTATGCAAATTAATCATGCGATAAAAGGCCGTGATAATCGAGAATTTCTCATTCGCTTTCAGAATGTTATCATTACCCGATCGAGCGTTTGTTGGTTAAGTTGTTCTATTTGAACGGAGAGTCAGCAACTATTGCGTTGCGAAAATTTCGCACGACGAAAAGACTGAAGACGAAGAAAGGCCCCATATCGTGTCCTGGAATAGTCAAGAGGTTCGAGGAAACTGGCTCTTTGGAGGATCGGCCACGCAGTGGAAGATCCTCGTTGGTGAAGAGCCGAATTACTGCGGTGGAAACCACAATGAATGATTTAGCGGCGGAATCGTCCATTGGGAGTAGCAGTGCTCGCGAAGCTGGAAGAATATTGGATGTGCCTCAATCATCAATTCAAGGTATCCTCCACGAGATATTGCATCTCTAACCCTACAAACTGCAGTCACTGTAGGAGTTACAACCGGGAGACACAGCTATGCGGGAATCATTTGCCGAGTGGGCTATGGCAAGAATAGAAAACGACCCTCAGTGGTAGTTCAACGTTTTCTGGACGGATGAGGCGCACTTCACACTACACGGGAATGTCAACACCCATAACACTCGTATATGGGCAACATCTGACCCTCGTGAATACACGACGAAATCTCTGCATCCAGCCAAGTTGACAGTCTGATGTGGCTTCACCTCATCTTTCATTGTCGGACCTTTCTTCTTTGAAGAACCGTGTCCCAGATTAGGCTGGAAAACGTGCACAGTAACCGCTAAGCGTTACCTCACTCTTTTGCGTGACAAAATCGTGCCCGCATTTAATCAAAGAGGTGTGTTATCTGTAATAAACTTTATGCAGGATGGCGCACCACCACATTATGCTAATCCACTAAAACGATTCCTTTTGAGTACCTTTGGTGAAGAGAGACAGATCAGTCGAGGTTGCAAGATCGCATGGCCTCTACGATCACCAGACCTCACTCCGGTCGACTTCTGGTTGTGGGGCTATTTGAAATCACGTATGTACCATTCATCTCCTTCAACATTTGCCGAACTCAAAGATTCCATCTGTCGTGAGGTTTCTGCAATTCATTCCGACATATTGCATTCAGCTGTAACGAGCGTTGTGAGTCGCCTTATTTGTGTCGTACAATGTACTGGAGGTCATATTGAACAACTGTTATCAGAATAAATGAATGGAGCGTACTGTTGTCCTTTTCATTGTGTTTCGGACAGTCAGCGCCATCAATAAGCGACTTTTTTAACTAAAACTTTTTTTGCTGCAAAAAAATTCCGACTACCTTAAGAGCCCTTTCTTGCAAACAGCACTTCTTTATCTTACTTTCTTCTTTTTTTATGAATTTTTAAAATTGTAACAAACTTTTAGCTCACCCTGTATGTATGTATATATATATATATTTATATATATATATAAATATACTGGTGGTAAAAAAATTGCATCACTCTCACATTTTCAAAAGAATGGGATATGTGAAAAGTTTTGGTCGACCAATTAATGATGAATGCATGTGAAATTATGCAAAACTTATGAAATAAACATTTAATAACAGGAGTCCGAATTTTTTTTACTTTTTTTATGGAAATACATGGCCAAAACTGTAACAAATACAATGTAAAGTGCATCCACGTTGCCAATTGTACGACGAAAAAGTAAGTAGAGATTTCAATTGAAACACTCTTTCTTTTCAAAAATAAACAAAAGTAACATGGGAATGTTTAAACATCATAAAATATAACCTAATATTTTGTTGCTCCGCCTCTAACTTTAATGACCGCTTGACATCAAAGGGGCACTGAACGGATGAGAGATTGAATGTATTCCTTATTGAGTTCATGGTGCCAGACACGATACCAGCACCACACAGTCGTTTTCGTACAGTAGACATGGATGCGTGAACACCCGATTAGTTTCCTCATGCTGTTCTAAAGTCTGTGGAAGATGCTTGCCTGTTCCGAAGACTGATTTGGAACAAGCAATCAAATACTTGTCCAAGAACCTTTAAATATTTCATAATTGCTTATAAATGCAAAAAGAAAGCATGGATTCGCGAGTTATGCAATTTTTTACCAGAACTATATATATCATACCCATTATGTGCTAAGATTAAATTCAAAAATAACCTACAAAAACTTAAAAAATAGAAAAATTATAACATAAGAAAATTTTTAATATTGCCATAAACAAAGCATTATTTTTAAAATGAAAAACAGATTGTTTGCAAATATTGCAATTATTAATTTAGAATTATTTTAATTAATGACGTTTATAAAAATTTAAATCATCCTTGATGGTTTAAATTAACCATAAACTGAATGATTTGTCTTATCTTTTTCATTTTTTTTCTGTTCTATTTTCAACGTTTTCAATTTTAGAAACAATATCGGTAAAGGTTTGAACATTTAAAAACTAATTTTTTAGAACAACAAGTTATTTTCATAATTTTGAAAAGTTTTACAAACGATAAAATTTACATTTATAAAATACATCTTTATTACTGGTAATAAAGAAGTATTTTTAAGAGTAGTTTTTTTTTCAATTGATTCGGTGGTGAACATCTCCCTGTTTGCTGCTGCTCGAAGAAGGCGATTTGAATGCAGGCTGTAAATTCGTAGACAAATCGGATCTTCGTCGTCATTTCAATGCGATGTGATATAGACGAAACGCTATCTGATGTCATGAATAATTTAAACCAATTAGAATTGTAAAAATGTGACGTAATCATGCTTTCAATTGGAACGAAAGAAACAATCACTCTTTGTTTATAAATGCCGTATACTTTTAATATATTCAAAATAATTTTTTTTTCAAACTTTTTATAACATTTATAAAAAGTCATCCATATAAAAGTACTCATATTGCGATGAGTTTTGTTTTTGTAAAGTTAAAAAGAAATTGTCTTTAAATTTCATCCATAAAAATTTCTTTTTCTGAACTTTTTTTTAGCATATTTTCCATTAATATCATTCTTCACTCAGTTTGTGTCATTGACAGAATAAATTTGCTTTATATTCTTATAATCAATATTATGTATAAATATAAATAAAATTAACGTTTTAAGAAAAGATTATATCTCGATATTTTCCAGTTCTTTTAGGATTATTTAGTAAAACCTACTTTTCATATTCTGATTTAAATATAATTAATTTGAAACACTTATTTTTTTAATCTAAATTCATTTCTTGTTTATTAAAAACTCTTATTGGTTTTTCTTATTTTGTTTTGATTTTGCAAAGTGGATTACTGTATGGTCATACAAATTTGCTCTTATTTTTATAATATATTTATCTTAATTTTGAGTTTTGATAAGATGTGAAATATTTAGACGAAATAATAAAAAAGGGAATAAAGTATTAAAGTATCGAACAATTGAATAAATTAATGAGTAGTAGAGATGTTCAAGTGTTTTATTCGTGTAAGAGATTAGTGTTGAAGTTAAACTAATTAACAAATAAAGATTTAAATGAAATAGTCTTTTTCAAGACTTTTCAAAAAGAATTAAATATTTTTAGTGCTACAAAAATTTTCTAAGCGATTTATTTCGTTTTTCGGACGACGATGGAAGAATGATGGACGAAGATTTAGATTTTCAGTACTAAGAAGTTAATCACTTTCCAAAAATAAGTGATGCAAAGAATTTAATTTATGAAGATAATATTGACTGTCAAATTCAGTTGGGAGCTGATAAAGGAGTAAGAAATTTTATACTACATTATTTTCATCATGTAATTCTAATATTATTCCCAAAAAAACCAGTCCCATTAAAATCCGAATTACTTCATTTAGTCGAGCATCATAGTGGTATTATCGAAGCTCGCAATACTAGATAAGGAAAACTACTAATAAAAACAAACAAGGTTAATACATCTTTGGAGATATGTAAAATTAACAATATTTTAAATGTACCAGTAAAACCCTTTATTCACCAAGACTTCATGACTACAAGATTCATTTTGAGAGACATTCCTGTGGACTTATCATTCGTAAGCCTATCAGAAAAAATTTCTCTAAATAATCTTAATGTAAAAAGTATTCGAAGATTTACAAAGCAAAATTCCCCTGAACTATAACTGAAACTGTATTAATAAATATGTATGGACATAATTTGCCTACAGAGATTACTTTATTTTTCTCAGAAGTAAAAATCTATGAGTTCATTGATAATCCAAGACAGTGTCCAAAATGTTTTAAGTTTACACATTCTCCTCAAAAATGTCAAATCGCTACTCCAATATGTCACCAATGTGGTGTATCTCATGTTGATTAGTTGTGTCAGATATCAGCACCTATTTGTTGTAATTGCAAAGGTTCACATTCAGTTGACTTTATAAATTGCCCAGTCAGGTTAGAAGAAAAGAGGTTTCTTAACATTAAATGCAAAAATCACCTAACTTACACAGAAGCTCGGCGACAATATCAGTCAAATTAAACTTCTCTAGCTATGCCAATGCGGCAAAAACTAAGGCAACTGAACCATCCTTATCGCTTACAGAAATAGAAAGTTTAATAAACCACTCAGTTCACACTACTGTAAAGCCAACTTTTCAAGAATTAAGTAAGCTATTTGAAGAAAAATTGATAACCCTATCTAATAAACAAGATGAAATGTTCTCAAAAGTTATGATGACTATTCAAAAGTTAGCCGAATCTCAGATGACTTCAAGGGAATTATCCTCTTCACCACGTCGGAAAATTACTCGTTATAATTCAAATACAAAAAAATCTAATCATCAGATAAGGTTAAATTACATCATTCCGCATCTAACAAAAATAAAAGTTCTAATAAAGAAAGTGAAATTCTCATACCAGGAAGTGATATAGTGGAAAAACTATATCAGATTCACTAAATATCAGTTTGGCAAAATATAATAGAGTTAGAAATGTTTAAAAACTTTTACTGATTTTAAAGCATGTTTTTTCTAATTTCATGTAACTCTCGTAGCATTCTCAACAAACGCCATTTTCCAAAACTCAAGTTTTTTGCCAATGCAAACGTGATTGCAATACAGGAATCTTTTCTGAAGAGCAGTAAACACTTTAGCTTATCAAATAAGACCATATTTAGATCGGATAAGCCTGATGGAAGAGGAGGTGGTCTGATTTTGGGTGTCGATAAATTTCTTCCCGCTCGAATTATCTCAATACTTGGGAATTTGTCAGACGGAGAGAAGTTCTTGCTATACAAATCCCTATTGGTAAAGCAAACCTCTCTATTATTAAAAGTATATTCCTTCAGGTAAATTCTATATTCAATGGATTCAAAACGTCCTTCAAGCAGTAAAACCTCCCTCTGTCATCGTTGGGGATTTCAATATTAAACATATTTCCCTAGGCAGCTATTCTAACTCACCGCAATCCAAAGAATTTCTAAATTGGTTGATAGGGGATAACATATGTATTTAAAATGACGATACTCCTGCTCATTTTGGTTATAATCAGCTATCATCCCTTTTAGACCATTGCTTAGTTTCCTCTTATATTTTTAGTCTCTGCTCTCACCAAATTCATCCAGACAGCTATAGCAGTGATCATCTTCCAACGCATATTTCTATTAATTTTAATGTACCGGAAAATAAATCCCAATACTATCGGACCCGTATCTTATGGTCTAAAAGGATTCTCGCTTCTCTTAATAATCAGATTTCATCTTCTGGTATCAGTTTTTTTTCAGGATTTCTATAGCCCTTGTAATAAAGAAATACGTAATAATCTTAAATGGCAATTTTTAAGCAGAAATCCTACCCTCCTTGGTGGTCTTCAAGGTGTAGTTTCCTTTTGGGTAAGAAGAGACGATTATGGATATTGGCAAAAAGGTCTTACAATAAGAATATTTGGATCAAATATAAGCAAATAGTAGCCCAGCTCCATTAACTTATTGTATTTCTTAGCCGTAAGTATTGGGATGATTCGATTAATTATGCCTGTTCATCTAAAGATATCTTTCATATACTTAGGCAAGTTTCTAGTAGATCTTCTATTTCACCCACTTCTCACTTATTGTTCAAAGTTGGTGACATGTTCTTCTTGGATTCCCAAGAACAGACTAACCTTCTTGTAAATTACTTTTCAAGGCCTCCTATTTCGGTAGGAATTCCTATAAATTTATGCTCAGAAATTTTTTATCAATATAATATGTATTTTACATTAGAAGAGCTTAAAGGTGCTATTACTAAGAAACACTCAACCGTTTGTCCCGATCACATGTCAAATAAAAGGCTTAATGGTTTATCTTCTTCATCCCTTGAGTGTCCTCTCTCTTATCAATTACTCATGGTTTTCAGGAAGCATTCCCAGCACTTAGAAATCTACTACAGTGCTTCCCATTCCTAAACCTAATAAACCTCTAAACGAGATATCATCTTACATGCTTATTTCTCTCACTAGCAATTTATGTCAAGTGGTAGAGAGAATGGTTCTTAAACGTTTTCTTAACCATACAAAATTGGGAAATTTCTTTCATCCTCATCATCACGGATTTCTACGTTATAGAGGCTGTGATAATATTATATCCATGATGCATCATGATATAATCTTTGCAAGATTACAAAGGAAATTTATTGTTTGTGTATCTATTGATATTTCCAAAGCATACGATTCTGTTTGGCATGATGGTTTATCTTATAAACTTACGCAAGCTCATATCACTGGCAAAGCCAGAAAATGGATGATGAACCTCATACAAGACAGATTTTTCAGAGTGAAATGGAGGAACACTTTTTCAAATGAATTAAAATATTACAGGGGTGTTCTGCAGGGAAGTGTATTATCACCGTTCCTATTTATGATTTTTATGGCAGACATTTTTGAAGTAATTCCAGAAGGGGTCCTGTGCTTCATTTATGTTGACGATGTGTTTCTTTTGTGCTCCAATTTAACATCTGATACATTAAGAAAAAAGATTCAACTGTCACTACACAAAGTTAGCCAATGGTATGAAAGATGGATGTTGACAAGCTATTGCAGGATTAAAACGAGGTTTGAGAACTTTCCATCTGTTAAATATCGTAAATGCCTGCATTTTTGGAATCATCAACTATGGGTGCCACATACTTTTGTCTGCAAGTAAAAGCGATAAAAAAAATTAGATGTCATTTATCATGCCGGGCTCCAAATCGCTACTGGGATCCCAAAATGGACTCCAATTCCTATCGTATACCAAGAAGCAGGTGTACTTCCATTATCATATTCCAAGAATTGATTACCTAAAAATGTATGTTCGAAATATTAGTTTAGATTCAGAGTCTCCTTGTGTGAAATTGTTTAAATCATTATCATTGAATCATATCAACAAGGGGCACCCTCTTGTTTTTCATTCCAGAAATTGGCTTAGCTCTCAGGGAATTAATGAAATAAACATAATGATGTCACCAAAATTTCAGACTTTGGATTTTTACAACGTACTGCTTTCACTAACAGATCTCCCATTTCAATTTAAGAACATTCCTAGTGACATTATAACAAAAACTTTCAATAACTACTACCATGCAACTTGGACAAATTATATTTTAATTTTTACAGATGCTTCAAAGAAAATGTCAGATTTTGGTTTAGCAGTCTTTAACTACACCCAAATTTTTTCTTTTCTTGAAAGGTTGCATCCCAAAATACAATTGTCACTGCCGAATGCCTAACTATTTTACTAGCAGTGAAAAATGTCTGTACGAAAGCTCACAACTATGTGATACTGTCAATAGTTTTTCCTTTATCTCAGCTCTATTACACATCTCTAAATCTCCTTCAGTAATACAGTTAACTAAATCAGCCATCATCGATGCAATGCCAATTTGCAATTCAATTCCTTTTGTATGGATTCCAGGGCATTCTGCAATAGACGGCAGCGAAAGAGCTGACTGTATTGCTAAATCTGCACTCCACAGACAGTATATTGACAAATCAATTTCTCCAGGTGATCTTGCCTGTTACGTTCGTATTCGTTTTAAAAACTCTTATCTAAAGGAATGACTGAACAGCAAGTATTATAACAGTTTTGCTCACCTGCTATCTATAAAGAACTGGCATCGTATCTTTCCAAAATCTCGCATGGAAGATATCTGGGTTTCTAGGATTAGAGCTACGTCAATTTCAACAAATGCATTACTGGCTCGATTTAAATTTTCTAATACAGACAAATGCACATGTTGAACGGTCGAGACTATAGATCACATATTACTTCAATGGCTCCAATGCAAGCAGATACGAGAGCTCCTTTGCCAAAGAAATGGTATTGGAGCTTTATCCTTCTCTTGGTTGTTTGAACTATCCGTAAATCCTTCCAATAAAATCGAATGCATCGTGAATTTTATGAAACGATCTAAAAGGTTTCAATGTTTAAGATCGTTTCGGCACTAAATATCATATTAAATTTTTTTCAACATCAGCTTTCCCTGAGATTCCAATCAATTCACTGGCAAAGAGTTTATAGTAACTCCCATAATATCGTTTGCCAATCAGCTTCATAAATCGAGCCTATAAATGCATTTGATGGTATACCGATTCTACTATTAGAAGTAAGTGAATAAATTCTGCCATGCTTTTCTCCTGAAAAGGTGAAGACTCCATAACAAGAGAATATTTTATCAAATTTCATATAAAATCTATCAAAATATTTGTATCAATTTATGAAAATTTATTAACTGTGATGTTATATTTTCAATGTGAGCTAAAAGCATTTTAGCATAGAGCTCCAAAAATATACTTTTGAAAGAAAAAATCAAACAATTATTTTTTTTTAAATATAAATAATATAACTTAAAACAGATTCAATTCATGTTCATTCTGATCAATGTGCTAACATCAGTGAATTATATTAAAAAGCATGAAAAAATAAGAAAATTTTACATCGCTAAAAACTGCTGTTTATAATACGGTTACAAGCTTCTTTATTACATAATATTATATTTAAAGTTATAGTATAGTTCTGGTTCCTTACTTTCAATATAATCAGTTTATAAATCATGAACGGATAAAAAATATATACGACGGAAAGAGTCATGACTTACGAAGAATATCAATAAAGATATTTTTAATTTGTCATTAGTTTTCTTACTTTATCAATATGAAAGCAAAATTTTAATACTTATCACTTTTTTAAACTTGAAAAAATTTATAAAAACCATACCCTTTCTTGATCACTTCTGATATGAAATTCTCACATAAAAATCTATCTCTTGATTGTAGAAATAATTTTATCAAAACGAACGAATATGTATAGACATCAATATAAATAATTATAAAATAATGATTTTTAAATTTGACAACAACATGCACTTCCATAAAATCAGAAAATTTTTTTACAACAAATTTTTACACGTAATGTGATTTTAAAGAATGCTTTTTGTTCATATTTTCCTTGTATGAACAAGTAAATATGAACAAAAATATGTATGAACAAGTAAATATGAATAAACTTGTAAATGGCTTCCATTATAAGGACTCAATCCTCAAATTAGAATATTTTAATAATATACATTTATTTCTCCTTTAAGAAATTTATATGAAAAATTTCTCTTATAAAAACTTAAGGTAATACTGACATATTTTTTATTGCATGATGTCATTACAAAAGTCACCTGAAATATATTGTAAATATTCTCCAAGTAGAGATTTTCTCCAACTAAAATACCTTATTCTGCCTGGATTCTTAGGCAACAGAGATCTAAGATTTATTTTTATATTTGTCATCAAATTCAAAAATGCTGTAAAGAAGCACATTTTTACCGGAAAACAGTGAAGTATACGCAATAATCCTTTTTCAGAGTAGTGCTTTTAGGAATGTATTTTTCACTATTGATGTGTTTCTCAACTCCCATACCTTATATATGAATTCATAGAATAAGAATCTTTCATATAAAATTGAAAATCAATTTTTTTCATGTAAACATTTTAGCATTTGAATCTCATATAATACTTTTATTGTCTTTCAAAGAAATTAGAATAATTGATTTCAAAAAAATAACTAAGAGATGTGAGATTTATGATTTTTATTCTCATTTTTTTCACCAATATTAATGTAGCCAAGATATTTGATAAGTATTACTTTAAAATTTTGTGGTATTTTTATGTATAAAGCTTCATATCTATATTATTTGGGATTAATTACAGTATTATTATTAAAAATCATCTTACAAGGAAAAAATATATATTGTGGATACAAAAAATGTACAGTATATAATTTTTGTATAAATTAATAACAACAATCTAAAAATACACTGTTTAAAAATTAAAATAAAATATAACTTTATTTATAATACATACGTTTTGTTAATTTTAAGTAAAAAAACATGCCATAGAATTATAAATATCATAATTTATAAGATTTAAATTTTGTTCCCATCTAACAGGTTTTGGTCAAACTGCTTAAGTTTTCAATTTACTTATAATATATCATTTTAAATGTGCAAAACTTTTTTTGTCATAAATTATTTTTAATAACATATGGAAATGTAGTTTAATTAATTCAAATAGGAATCTTAAGAACAGAATAATGTATTTATAATTTCAAAGCAATGGTCATTAATTTAAATTTGAGTTATATTCTTGATTCTCGGAGAATATGTTAATATGTGTTTCCCTGTTTTTAAATGAAATATTCGTTATTCTAAAACAAATGACAATTAATACTCCTTAAATTTTAACAATTATTTATTCTAAAGCAAATTAGTGGCAGTTTCTAGGTAAGAGCATGCAAGCTCAATTTTCTACTCATGAATATTTCATAATGTCCAACTAATTATTGAGAATTTAAGCGTGAAATATAATGTCGTATCTGGAATGTATCCTTACAATCATCATTGAGAAAAGCATTTTCTGTAATTATGACAGAAATATATTAGCTATTGTATATTTAAAGAAGAATATTGGATAGATAACTTTATTAAAAAAGATAGTGTGCTTCACAATGTCATCATTTATTTGCAATATATAATTTTATAATAATTATAGTAAACATTTTTCTGTAAATCTCATTTTGTTATTACAACACATATTTTTATTTCAAACTACGGAAGCTATTAAAGATTCGACAATTATAAATACAGTACTATAATGAGCACTTTTTTTAAAAAAAAAGTTAATAATTATAAAAAGGAATTAATATTTTGATAGTTGTTAATATTCACCATTCATAAATATTTGTTGATGGAAAGTAGTTATAAAATTTTTATTTTTCCATAATTTATATTTTATTTATGATAATGTACCAAAACTTTTTTTAAATTCTCATAAAAATTTCTCTTGGATATTAGAATATATATGTTATATTTTTATAAAACTATTTTATTTGAAAAGTATTATGAACATTTTTCCTAAAACATTTTTTAAAATATTTATGAGTTGATGTTATAAAATATGACTACAACATTACTAATAATTTAAAGACACGATTTTTTATCACATAATTGAAAATATAATATTTATAATAATTTAATTACAAATGTTATTTTACCGATATTCTCTAAACAGATATTACCCTTTTTCGCTTTTTATATGCAAATTAGCTTTATTTGATTAAATTAACTTACAATTTGATATGTATAAAAATTCTATAAGCAAAATTTCTGTAAAAATGCTAATGGGAATTTTTTTTTCAAGAAAACATTTTAGTTTCAAATAAATAATAAAGAAAATTTAATTTAAGATATGTGAAATAATTCATTTGCTGTTAAAGGTAACAAATTTTGCTCGGCCTGAAGCATCATTTTTAGGTCATATGTGCAAGGCTATCTAGGTTTATTCCGATAGCTATGTAGTAAAATTTTGAATCCAAAATAATTTACTCTATGTTGTTTTAGTATGAGGACTTTTTGATAGAAGTAAATAGTTTCTTAAGGTACTAGGTTATTATTAAAGATGCACACGCAAAATTATTGATAATTTCTTAATTGAGTCGAACTTTAAATAAAAGTATTTAGAGTATCTTATATCCCATAAAAAATTCTCAAATATATAAGAGACTCATATAGCAAAATACATTTGCTACAAAATGTCACCATTTGTTATATTCAGTTTATATTTTCTTTACGTATTTTTCTTTCGCTATAGTTTTAAAATGCTACTTTATGATTGTCTCTGGAAAAACACTACTGAATTAAAGATAAGTTGGGTAAAAATTAATTTTGAGAATAAGTTTCTTTTTTAAAAAAAGATTGAATCTTCTTTAAAATGTTTACTTTATATTTACATTTGTTTGTATGGAATAATTGAAATTTTTGCTTTATAAAATGTTACTTTACTATTATAATATAATTATAACTAAATATTCGGCAAATTAATTCGTTCTACAGTACGTTCATTTTACTTTATTCTTGTTTGTGGTCTAGTATCAAAAAAAGGGAGAAATTATACATTAATTTTTAAAATATATCAATTCTTTGTGTACTGAATTCCTCAAATAAAAATAAATATGTGAATAAAAATTATGTCCTAAAACTTATCTTTAAATATTCAAAAATGCAAAATATTTCTGCTGAAGTTGGGCATCCATAATATTTAGAAATCTTTAATGTCTATAAATGGAAATTCTTTGAATAACGTTTTGTTCGTATTTTACATTCTTATAAATTCATTTAAAACACAAAATCAATACAATACATTCAAAAGAATATAAAATTTTACAGTAATAAAAAATACTGCTGCCAAGCAAATGTCAAATCTTAGAATTCAATACTCTAGTACCTATTTTTTAAGATTTTTCCACATCAGAAATGTAAGAATACAAACCTTATACGTGTTTAAAGTATAACAAAATATTTAATTATTCAGTAAGTTTGAAACTATAGGAATAATTTAATCAGGAAAAATCAGAAAATTTTTTTATGCTATTGAGAATAATAATAATAAATAATAAACCTTATGTTTGACTATTTTAAAACGAAAATATTTATGTGTAATTACGAGGTAAAAGAAATATGTTAAAATCAGTATTCATACAATTAACTAATTCTTCGATATTTGTGAAATAACTTATTGTTTAGTATGCATAAATATCATTTATATTTTATTAAACGTATTATTTATAGATTATTATATACATCATTCATAATTTATTATACATATTATTTGTAAATTAATGTACATTAGGAATTTCTTATCTTAAAATATATTAAGTGTTTTTTTTCAGCAATTGCAGTTATAAATTACTTATGAATTCTAAATTATAATTTTTTTAATTTTAAAATTAATTTTTGTTAAAATAATAGATATTGTAAATAATTCATAAGGAAATAATAGTAAATTATTATATTTCAATACAAATTAAGATAAAATTATAAGTGAATTTCTAATTTTATGAAGAACGTTATTTTAAAATTATAAGCGAAATTCTTATTTAATACAGAACGTTCTCTTATAATTATTAAAGTAAGCGATTAATGTAATTAAGATTTTTAACCATAATTCTGGTATTTACATTATATTCTTCAATTGCATTTCTTTAAATGATTATTGATAGTTCATTACAATCAAACGAAACAATTTATTTAGCTAATAGAATTTAAGTCATATGTTCATAATAACAAAACTTTTAATAAAATTTACACAACTAGCATATTATATTAATACTGTTCAATAATAGTTTTTGTAAGTTTAGAAAGAATGTCAATATAATATTTGATCAAGTAATATATTAAAAGGAAAATCACTTTCCTTTCGTTAAATATTTTTGAAAAAGTGTTTCTACAGTGTTGAATTTGATGCTTTTCTGCAGGACAACAATTCTCATCACGCACTTTTATTCTATCTTTGTGATTTATTCCATTTTAAAATACACCAAGTTTGATTTTAGAACAACGAGAGAATTATTCATGTAATTTTTAAAAAATTTCATTTGTTTCAAAAGTGGTGCTATGAATGATAAAAAGCTTTTGAAATGTATACAGCAAATAAAAGATACATTAAGTTGTTTCATTTTGAATTCAATCAATCCGAATTATTTCATGGGTCAAACATAATTACTTCTTAATTTCTTCTCAAACAAAATAAATTCATTGGAAACACACTTTGTATATTTTTAGGATATATTTATTTATTTTCTTAAATTATTAAAATTGTCTGGTCACATGAAATTTTTAGTATATATATATATATATATATATATATATATATATATATATATAAATATTATATATATATGTATATATATATATAATATATTATATATATATATATATATATACAAATATATATATTATGTATGTATGTATGTATACGTCTTGGTATTATACCGCCTATCATCGATTAGAAATTGATTGCTACAAGGCTGAACATTGTTTACGGGTATACAGCATTTTTCAAGGAGATATTATGAAAAATCTAAAAGATTAATTTTCTTGTGTCGTAATACTCCCATCTAAATTGGGCAGTTTTAACTACCAACACAGTCTAAAATTTTTTAAGATATTTAAAGATGAAAAAATATTGGTTAGATTTCAAACCCTGGATTATATTTCGTCATAGCAGTTAATTTTATATCAATTAAAAGCTGTTTAATTGATAATATTTTTTTTAAATACACTAAAATGAAAATTAGGATATTATTTATGATAGTCAATAATTTCAAAGTGGCATTAAATCAAAACTCATGACTACAATGTCATGAATTAGCATTTGGAGATGATAATGCATTTTGCTCAGTAATATTCAGAGTTTTAAAGATCATGTGATTTTCTTCATGAAGATTTAATGAAAAAAGTAATTTCGCATATCGACTAAATAGAGTAATACGATTGATTTAGTAAAAACATTTTATCACTTAAAGACATATGATAAATATGATATCTAAGATAGCAACTGTTAAAAAACGGTACAGAGTACAAAAAATTAAAAAATTTTCATGGAATGTATGTATATATATATATATATATATATTATATTATATATATATATATATATATATATATATATATATATATATATATATATATATATATATATATATATATATATATATATATATATATATATATATATATATATATATATATATATATATATATATATATATATATATATATATATATATATATATATATATATATATATATATGACAGTGTTTGGAGTGACCTGTAAAGCGCAATCTAATAGCCTAAATGACACCAAACTTGGTAATTAGACTAATCAAGACATAGAAAAGAGAATCCATAAAAAAGCTTAGTTCAAAAATTTACCGATATGGCATTTTGTGGAGCTGCTGTAAATTACAATAACTATATTTAGCATAAAACACGGGGATCAAAGAAAAATTCAAATGTCGTGCAATGACAAGCTATAAATGCTATTAATAAACAGCTCCGACAAATAATCTCAGCTGAAGTTAACACTACTCCAAACACTCTCACTTTAAAAAAGATTACCCTGTATGTATTATATATACGTACACACACACACACAGACACACATATATATATATATATATATGTATGAGATGTTCTTATAAATGTTCTTCCGTTCACATCAAAACGCTTACTCTCTTTACAGGGAGTGAATATAAATAAATAAGATTCTTATAATAATCAACGTTACTTAAAGCAAATAAATAAATATTTTATTTTAATATTAAAAATTGTAAATTTCAGCAAAACAGCTACAGATTTGTTTGCAATTTTGTAAATATAAACCTTATTGGAAAAATGAATAAAATTAAAAAAATGTTTTTTTTTGAAATTGGTGTTAATATATTTTTTTAAACAATAAAATATCTTTGATGCAACTTTGGAAAATTCAATAAAATTAAATTCTGCATCATGTAGTTTTCACACAATGCTATTTATTCTTTACAAAGATAAAATACTCAACTATTTAATAATTTAGCACATAAGGGAACATATGTCGTGCTACTTTCCAATTTCTGTCTTAAACTTCTCTGTATTTACTGAAGTAGGGAATATCGAACAAAGAAGTTCGAAAAAATGCTTCAAACTAGTTTCCAAAGAATTTCAAACATTTAAAGCTACTTGAAAAAAAGGTTTAACATTTCTCTACAGAATAAAAATAGTACTTTTTGCTTAAGTATAAACACATTTGTTTCAAATTTCATTGAATAAGTTCTCAGAATCTTCTTATCTAATATTCTATTATTCTTCATAATTCCTAAATAACAATAAAAGAAGATGAAAGATCAGAAATATTTAATATGCAAAGTTATCTTTATGAAAATATATACAAGATGGATGTTAATTAATAAAGCAAAATTAGGAGTAATAAAGTTGTGAAAACAAACATTTATGAAATTTCCACAGATTTTATGTTTCTGGAAAAATCAGTTCACATATGTGCCCTAGCTGCACATATAAAATGCCGTTTAAGACAATTTTTAATTCTTGAAATGTATTGAAAGTGGTTATATTACTTTAAACTTTATCTGAAGAGTTTTTGGTTTGTTAATTTCCAATGTATGCATTTATAACTTTTATATAATACTTGCATATAAAAATAATTCAGTAATGCTTGATGCATGTCTTTTGCAAAATTTAAAATATGCTTAAACATTAAAAATGAATATATTTCGGATGCATTTTAGACAAAACATATATAAACTAATTTAAATATATTCATCGCATTTCCCTTTATCACTGTTTTAGTTGCTTCTAAAAATAACAAGTGAAATTAATCCATCATTATAAAATCATAATGAAATTAAACATTTTAAACTTCTTTTCAAACTAAAGTTATTCTATCTGTGCCATAACAGAATTTTCTTTATGTTTCCTTTTTATTACACTGAAAGGTCATTATATTTATGATTGCTCGCCATTTTGGACATTAGGAGAATCATAAATATATTATCATTATAGATTGCATATAGGAATAATGATAATATTAACATAATAAATTTTCGATTTATTTATTTTGCAGAAGTATTGCTGATTTTAAAAACAATCCAAACTTTAAGAAACTTATAATTAAATATAATAATAGAAGTTTGATTATAAATATAATTTATTTGGTATAGATAAATTAAAAGTATTTATATTGAAAAACAATTTAACATATGCTTTTAATCCCAATTATGTATTTATAAATAAATAATCTGATGTAATATAATGCATTTATAAATAAATTATTTCATTTAGGCAGCTAATGAAATATATTATATATTTATTTCATAATTTCTCCAAAAGAGGTTCTTCCCTCTTTTAAAGTTATTTTATCAATAAATAAATTTATTTATTTTCTTTACTCTTTTTGTAACTTCTTCAGAAAAATTGTTAGTTGAAATATTCAGAATTTTACAAATAAAAATTTCCTAAAATTACTTTAAACTATAATGAATTTCTTTATGTAAATCATTTTTTATTCAATGAGCTTTCAAAAATGTGATTCTACGAATTTCAATTAACATTTAAAAAAACAAAGTTAAATATTTACTAAAGAAAAAATTCTTGAAACCTATTTTGTAATCAAATAATTTTTCTAATTATCATTATATATATTTATGCAGTTGTCGACTTATAGGTATATTTCTCAGAAAATCATGTTTACTTTTATAATTGATGAAATTTAATTCTTTTAGATATGACGCTTATTATAGTTATGATTTGCACATTGAAAAAAATTTAATATGAGCATCTTTAATGGAATATTTTTTTAAAAATAAAGCTTTATTCAATGGAATATTTTAATAATTTTCTTAATAAACTAAAAACAAACTTAATGGTTATAAGTAATGTTTGCGCTTGTCTGTCATTTGCTATGCTGCAAAGTTTCCTCATCACCATCACATCAGAGATTAGATGTAAATTGTAGCAGAACGAAAATAAATCTCTTTCCTGTTTCTGGGCATATTACGATATAATTTTACACAAACTTGTACCATAATGTTGTACTACAATACTGTAATTCTACAGGAACTTATGAGCAAACAAATAAGAGTTTTCTATTTTATAATTTTCATTAATAAACTGCCACTTCATTACAAATTTGTAATTAAATTATTGATTGGATTCTAGCAGAGCCCACACCCTTCGATCGAATGTTTTTGGTTGGCGATAATTGTGGTTTCCGCCAATATTGGTAACCGTATTTCGATACACCAGATATGATAAACTGAACTATTTCTGGAACTTCGTTCTGGTTTGGTGCTTTTTTTTTAGTTTGTATCACAGAATATGGGCTTTCCTAAGATTTTACCAAATTATTACATATGTTGTTCTGTTTTCGGAGCAGTACCACCAACTTTTGAGTTTTAAGTTAAGAAGTTTAAAGTGACGAGGTGATGTAAATAATAATAAATAAAACAATGTGAATATTTTAAAAATTTATAAAATGTAAATTTAAATAATTGTGTTATGAAAAATCTTCAATATAAAAGTTAAAAATACAGAATTATATGATAAATTTTGTGCCTTGATTATTTTTTGACGTACAATGTTACTTTTAGGAAATTTGGGAAAATTTGACAATAATGCAATAAAATTTGTTTTGTATTTACTATGGTTCATTTAATTTTCATGACTGAGAAAGTAAAATTGTTTGAACAGACTTTCGCGGATATCAAATTTAATTTTAACTATGAAATGGTTGCTTCTTTCATTAAATTTGAAGCAATGATTACAACATAGGTTTAAATTATCCATGACATCAGATAGAATTTCATTTACGTCACATCGTATTGAGATGGCTCCATAAATTCGACTTGTCCACGAATTTATAGCTTGCTTTGAAATCGCATTCTTCAAGCGGCAACAAATGTGAGGTTTACCATCGATTGTATGATTGTCATCAGTGATGGGAAATAATCCATTCATGATTTTTACCAGTAATTAAGAAGTGTTTTTTTAATTGTTACTATTTCCTTGTTATAAGTATGATATATCCTTTCAACGGATTTCTCGCCAAATCTTGCTTCTTTTGTTTTTGATTATAGTGCTGCCTGTTTCCTCTTTGGTGTAGCCAATTTGAGCTTTTGTTGCTTTTTTGGATTTTTTGCTGCCACATTAAATTTCTCTTATGTTTTACGTTATTTGTAAGAAATTTAAATTATTTGTTAAGGTGGCAACAGTATTTGAATTGTTTTGCGACAAAAAAGTTGCAAAGGTGATGAAAAAAGTCGCCCATTAAGGGATATACCGTACAAATTTCTTTTCCATTTGTAAAAGCTTTCATAATCACGAAAGTTATTTTATTCTAAGTAAATAGTTTTCAAATTTTTAGTGATATTTCTTCCAAAATTGGTTGAAAATAGATGCGAAAAAAAATATGAGGAAAAACAATGAAAATTAGGAAAAAGATTAGAAAATGATTTTTGTGGATAGTACATGACAACTTTAAATAGGCCAGGACAGTTAAAAATTTTTAAAAATTTCATTAATCAATAGAACTTTAAAATAACAATTGCAATGTTTGTAAACAATCTCTCTTAAATCTTATGAATGAAACCTTGCTTACGCTAAAATTATAAAAAAATTTTTTGTTATAATTTTAAGATTTTTAATTATTATTTAAATTTGAATCTCATAAAGTGATGGAAAAGTCTCACTTCTACTCATATTGAACTCGAGGAAAATGATATACTTTCATTATTATACTTAGTCGCTATTTATAGAATTCTTGTCTCTAATAATATACAAATATACTTTTATTTTACAAAACATTAATGCAATACTATAAAATTTAATTAATAAATAAATTTTTATAAGAAATATTTTGAAACTCTCTAGATATTTGATTAAAACTTAAAACTATGACTCTTAATTAAATAAGAATTTACTATGGATTTAAATTAATTTACAAACAAGTGAACATTTTAATTAAATTCACCCTCACAAATTCAATTAAGTTAAGTATCCATTACAAATGTAGTAAATAAAAAATAGTACTTAGAGCATTTTAACAAAATAAAAATGAATGCAAAATATATTTTTTCAAAACAGCTATGATTAGCAGTACAAAACATTTTAAAATTCTTTCAGCATATGTTCTTACATCTGGAACTCTAGTTTTAAGATTTTATAAAATACTGAATAAAATGTTCTGAAATAACCCGGCCAACTTGTCTATTGGTCAGCGTGACTACGGATAGGATGGTCCTGGGTTCGAATCTCGGTTCAGGCATGGATGTACTTTCTCTCTCTCTTGCCTGTGTCCTTTCCTTGTGTGTGTGAATGAAATATGAACGGTGCCTACCCTATATACGGGTCCCAATGGCATGTGTGACGGTGCGATGGTAGCCCACCCCCTGTGGTGCACCCGGAGCAACGCCTTGGTGGCAAAGAGGTCGCTGTTTCTGGCCAGTTCCTTAATGAGAGGACAATACATCCTGATATACCTCGACTATTGGAAAAAATATTATGAAAGAAGATCCCAGTTTTAATCCTATAGTTATATATAGTGCATAAAAAGGTATGTTAATTGTTTTCACAGATGGACAATACATTATTATATGTTTTAACTTTTAAATAATGATAGTTTAGGTATCCTGACCTAGTGGGAGTTTTTGAAGCAAAAAATTCCATTTTAAGCATTGTTGATCTCAAAGAGAGATAAATATATTATATTTCAGTTCTTCAATTTTAAATCTGGTGAAATAGTTTTGAATTTTCTGGATTTTTATTTCTTGCAACACGAGAATATAGATTTTAATTATTTTAAGCAAATTTCCTAATTATTTACTTAAATTTTTTTTTCAATTTCTATTTTTGTTTATAGATTTTATTCAAAAATATGAATTACTTTCTCAAAATAAAACACATGCACATAATTTAGAATAAAATTGTCATATGTTTTGTTACACTATATATTAATTTTTTGCGTTCGAAAGATTGATATGATAATGATATATTAGAATTAAAAATTTTATCTTTTTTATATTGATTTTTATTGGCCTTACTTTAAAAAGTAATTTTTTTCCTAAAATTCGCTTGTTTTATGTAATAAAATGTAACATCTTAATGGAACAAAATTTGTTAAAGAGAGTTTTTAATTTTCAATTTGGAATATGTAATTTTCCATTTAAACTACAGAAATACTTTTGATATCATAAAATGAATATAGACTGTAAAAATGTTTGTATGTATAAAATTACTATACTCAAAGATATATTTCTAGAATTCTTTATAAAGATATATACCACATGAGGAAAATATGTTTCTTCAAAACAATCATTTTTAACAATATACTATACTGAGAGTAGGAAGATAACACTATTTTGTATGAAATACAAAAATTGAAATTGCTGATTTTATCTTTGAAAATATAAATCAATTGTATACACAGTTTCATATTTACAAAATCAAAATATACCAATAATTCTGCACAATATGCTAGGAATTGAATTTTGAATCTAACAAAATATCACATAGATTTTTATACGTACAATTCCATAATAAATAATATGTCAAGTAAAAAATAATATTTAGTATTTTTAATCAACTTGCAATTTAGTATTTTATTGACAAGTTTTTAGCGTCTCAAGAATAACTTTTAAATTAAAATACTTAATTTGCATTATCTTAATTTTAAATTCTATAACTATATAATTATTTAATTTCAGTAGTATAAATCTGCTAATTATTGTTAGAAAAAAGATATGTACATACAACTAAAATACTAATTATTATTGTTATGAATATATTTACTAATTCGCTGTAAAGTTCTCTATATTTTTGTTTTTAAAAACGTTTATAGAATAAATGAAATGTACCTTAAATAATCATATAATTTCACAATAAAAGATCATTATAAGACATTAGATCATTTTATTTATTTCATTATTTAATATTTCGTGAAAAAAAAATTGAATACGTATTCTGAAATAACTTTTTTGAAAATTTTAATCTGCAGGTAATATAAAAGATTTAAAATAATTCAAAATCAATATTCTGAAAATTCTTTGGTTTCTAATTAAACAATGTTTAATCTTCTGTTTTCGTAGAATTCTATTATTTCCAAATCAGAACTTGAAAGAATATTTACATTTGTGATTTCAACCGCACAATTACATTCGTTATTTCAAATCATTATCTATTATTTTCCTTCTCCTAACGAAAAGCATATTGATTTCCTTTGGTGAAACATTTTAAATGAAGAGGAAATATTCTTCAAAAAGACTAACAAACTATGAAAGAGATTGGGAAAATTTCTATTTACAATAATTAATTTATCCATGAATGTAATCAAAATTCATATACTTTGATAATTTGGGAAGTTTTCTACATAAGAAGAATCCACAAGGGAGCCTGCCTTACACATAATAATTATAAAATATTTACCTATATATTCATTTTCATTATTTCAAGAAATTAAGAGTTCTCTATTGTTTTATGAAAATAATTTTGCTAAGAAAATCTCTTTCTAAAATTAATACAATTTATATGATTATAAATTAAAGATTTTGTGTTGAATTTTTTTATGATTCAACTTTGCTGCTTTATATTTTATATGAGCTATAATAAATTAATTGTAAGATGCTAATTAAAATTTATTTACTTAACATTCCAAAACCTCTAATAATAACAATTAATTAATAACAATTTATTATTTCATGAGTTTAATTTAACTTTCAGAACACATTTTTATCTTGATCATTTATTAATTATTTTATATTTATTTATTTATTATAATCTATTTATATAAGTACAACCATTAACTCTAAAGTAAACATGCTTACATTAAGGGAATCATTAGTTAATTTAAAGTGAAAAACGTGAATTTTTCCAACAATTATAATTTATAAAAAAGAAAATTAAAAACTAAGAAAATTTTTCGTTACTTATTTAAATAATTTGCATTTATTTAATATTATCTTAATTTTAAATTGGCAATAGCTTATACTGATATCAAATAATAAATAAAAGCTAAATTATCTTATCATTTACAACTAAGATGTTAAACTTATCATACATTACTAAATGCGAACAGTATTATTTAAAAAAAATTACAGTCAAGAATGTTTTACATTGGTGATAAAATTTCCCTTACAAATATTATATTTTATTTTAACTGTATCTATATAACTATATACTCTCAAATATTATAAAATAGAATAAATGATATATCTTAGCAGTGATAAAAAGTGAGCATACATTTCGTCATACTTATAAATATAAATATAATTATTTGGCATTAAGAAAATTTAATTAAATATCAATTTAATAAACTTTCTTTCTATGAAAAGAAATAAATCAATTGAATTAAAAGTCCAAATTTTGTAGATAAAAATATTATAATAAGGAAATATAAAACTCTTGCATTTTGAAGATGATTTATATATTAAAATAATTGTAATAATATATTAAGAAAAACATATTTGATACACATAATCAAGTAAACAACTATATATGAACCGCTTAATTCTAAAGGTTTCAAGCATCATGAGTGAAGGACTCTTTAATAAAGGGAATATTAAAAGGAAACTAAATATAAACGCTTTCTGTTTCAAATCAAGAACAGATGCTAAGAAATTTTACTTAATTATTCATCCTTTAGTTAAATATTCAATAAAATACAAACAGGAGAAATTAATTGTAACGAATTCTTCCTGAGTTTGGTAAATCTGTTGGTGAATTTTCTATATTCTTTCAAACTTTTTATTTCAATTTTAATAAATTTAATATACATTTTTTCTATGATCAACATTACATCTAGATTAAAAACAATAAATAAGAATTTTTAAGATAATATTTTACTCTGATATAAAAGACTATAAAAAGAATGTAATGAGTGAACAATTTATTTATATTAAAAGAAGAAATACACATACTAAATATTCTTCAAAGACAATTTGTCCAAAATGTTCATCTTATAAATGGACAAAAAATTACTTATATCGTTTAACTATATTGAAATCATTATAATGCTTTATGAACATTCATCTATAATGAGGAAAACACCATCTTGTATGCGACAATCTATATAATAATTTAGTATCTTTAACTACTAAGGAATTCTGAACTCAATGTCATAGTTGAAATGCAAAAAAAAAAAAACTAATATCAAACTAATATCACTAACTCTCTGCAGTTTATAGATTATATTTTAAAAAAGAAGAAAAGTTAGTTACTTATATTTAATTAGTAGTTTATACTACCGTTTAATTAAAAGATTGGGTAAAGTAACTTATATTGGATATTATTTTGTCTTAATTAAAACTTGTATTTCACACAAATAAAAGTATTTATAAATTTATTAAATTAATCATAAATGTTTATTTGTTTTCAGTATATGATATGGTTTAGTTCGAATATTTAGTCTGCTCTTTTTAGAAAATATTCTCAAGATTCTGTGCAAAAATATTATTTTATTACAAATCTAAACACTAATATTACTGATAGATGAATCCACTCTAAAATCACTCAGTATGCGCAATTTAATTAACATAATCCTAAAATCTAACATTTAATTTAATATACCTTAAAAATCAAACAAACAGTATAAAACAAACTCACATACACATTTATAAACCAAACCTGAAATTAACATTCTTCTTTCTAAAGTACTTATTAGCCACATAACAATCCTATCTTAATCAGTTAATAATTGAAATTACATCTCTGTATTTTCTCCGAAGTTAAAAAAAGTTAATATTTTAATCGTAATATGCGAATAGATATTTGGCGAATTTTACATTTTGTATGAAAGAAAAATGATTTGCATTTATTTGAATATTGTCCTCAAAACCATTTCTTTTAATTATTTTCATTCGTTCCTATATGATATTTTAACTGCAAAGCATAATTTCAATATGTATTCCAAGACTGTTAAAATCACTCAGTATAATTTACATGCAGTACAAATTTATCACATTATTGGGAAATTTTTCATAAAATAATTTTGATATAAAAAGTAATTCCTGATTACATTTAATACATTAATATGTAAAATTTGAAAATTGCTTTCTACATGATTAACTTTTCTTTTTATGTATTTAAATCATTTTAATATTTAAATTATTAAACTATATATTAAAGCAAATCATTAAATATTTAAAATATTTCATTCACAGATAAAATATTTAATTTAATTTGATGGATATTAATTTCTTTGGATAAAATGTATATGAAAATTTACATTATAGTATTTGTTTTGAGGAAACTTTTATTTTTCAACTCAATTAATATTTGCCTAATTTAGTTTTATTAAATTTTCAGCTAGTTTATTAATAAAATTACAATTTAAATTTATTTATTTATTTTCTTTTGCTTTTTATTTTTAAATTAAAAAACTGTTCATTGAAAGAAAAATTTTATTTTTTAAACCTAATAATAAAATCTTGCATAAAATATTGCTTTATTTTTCATTGCATTCATTGACTTCTTAAAATTAAACATTAACAATAACTATAGTAAAAGTTCTATCATTATAATTAATGCTAATAATTATTTGATAATACTTCAAGCGATTTAGAATTCATTATAAGTTTATAGCGCTTAGAATATGAGTTCTTACTGTCATTTAATAAAAATATTAGAAATTATAAGTATTTCACAAAAAATAATGAGAGTGAAAAAATTTTCCAAAAAAAAAATTATTCAAATTATATAAGCAATTTTTTTAATAATGAAACATTTCATCTTTCATTTGTATAAAAATGTGTACATATTAGCGGCAAGTAATATGTCGATTATCTCACAGTTGGATAATCTTATATATCACGTTTAGGAACCTACAAATTAAAATTTTTCTATCAGAATGTCTCTTTTCCAAAGAACAGCCATTACAGATAACGTAATATTTTTCTTTCTTATCACATAACAGGATTAAATGAAGCTCTGTTTCTTCAGTGAAAGTGTTTTTCATGTTTGACTCCTTGAAAATTTTCAAAAATATAACATCAAGTTAATGTCAGTATTTTTCATTAAGCTTTAAGTTTTGCTATTTCTAATTCACGAATATTTAATTTATTGTATGACATGCGACATATAAATTAAACTTTTCCTAGAAGTTTTAATTTACGGATTTTTTATTCTCTCTCTGTGTGTGGGTAATATCTTACATTTTAATTTTATTTCACTCAACACCTTAACTCTCCATTTTATAAATATTCCAAACAAACACAGTCTTTAATTATAAGTCCAATTTATATTTCTGAAAAGATAAAATTGATTTATTTTTTATTTACCGTTTCATTTATCATTCATATAAGAAGTACAAATCACAGAATAAATAATAACTATAAGATATGCGGTTACCAAACACTTACTGAGCAATTTCCTGGAAGTCAGTGAAAATTGTTATTCTTCTTCCTCAGAATAAATTTGCTAGAGAAGAATGTTGAAGAAAAATAGAGAAGCTGTATTTATTACTAACTTGGGGAAACAATATATAGAATGGAATATCTAGGCGTTATTTATAAACCTTGAAACTATTCTGAGTAGGAGCGCGTAAAAAAAATTTTTGATTGAACACAATATAAAAAATAAATAATCTCCTCTACGTGCTGAGAATAATATTTTAACTCAAAAGAAATAAAAAAATTGTTGTCTATTAGAAATATAGCGTAATATGGTTGCATTATAACAATATGCAAACCTTTTTTTTTTCACTAATTTACCAATGAACATATATATATTGAAACAAAAATTTCTCAAACAAATTCAATTTTAATTTATTAGATAATTGATATATGAAAGTAATTTCATAACGCATTTTGTATACTATTCTTAGATGATTTGATTTAGATTTTAAAAAAAATTATGATTTGAAAATTTATAAACCATAATTAAGTTAAAATACTAATAAATTTAAATGTAAAATAGTGTTATAATTGCTTTTAGTTGTTTTCAATTAAAATTCCCCTTTTATATGGATATTATATGATCCCTTTATTTATATAATATTTTGTGTGATGTATTATATATACATACCATATATATTTATATTATATGTATATATATATATATATATATATATATATATATATATATATATATATATATATATATATATTTATATATATATCTGTGCGTGTGGGATTGAAATCTCCACCAGAGGGCCATTCAGAACAAGTTTGCCCCCCGACAAGCAGAAGATAGAGAGAGAACTACGAGGAGATGGAAGAGGAAGACACAGAAATTGATATTGTGATTTTGGACAATTTTGGACAGTTAAATACTTCATTATAACTAAGATGATATTTTGTGATTTGGTATCGATTTGTAAATATGTAAATAGCTGTTTCTGTTTATTTCAAAAACATTATTAAATAATTTGAGATTTATCGGGCATTATTTTTTGATAATGAATTGTATCTATCTATCTATCAATTTATATATATATATATATATATATATATATATATATCTATATATATATATATATATATATATATATATATATATATATATATATATATATGTATGTATTTATGTGTATCTTTAAAAGCATCTCCAAAGATGTAACTTTATTTTTTTGATAATTAGTATTAAATGTCCTTCCTTTTGTTATAAAATATTATGAATAATAATATCAAAAAATTATAGATATATGAAATAAAGTGGAAAGAGTATTGTAATATAGATATTTATTTTTTGAACTGATTCTCTGCTAAAAAGATTTTTTTTATATATTGTGCTTTTTCTTTGTAACCTTTGAATATATTATCGAAATACTAACATTTTTTGGGAATAAATTTTTGTTTGCATAAATAAATTTCATTGAATCAGTCATTGTTTTATGTATGCATTTAAGCATATATATGAACTCAAATTCTAATTATTTCAATATCCTGAATGTCTGTAATGTTTCATTATGCTTCAAGTATTTAATATGATAGTTTCATAATAACAAGCATATTCATAATAACAAGCATTCATAATAACAAATAAGAGAATATTTTTGCATTAATGCTTAATTTCAATTGTTGAATCACTGTATTTTGCTGAGACGCTATCCGTCTTACAAATCTAAATTTTAAATACTTTTTTATAAAATGTGTCTTCTGTTATAGCTTTTACTATGATTAAGTGAAAATATTTATTTATATATTATAAACGATATATATATATATAATATATATGTATATATATATATCGTTTATAATTTAACTTATAATTTTCATGAAATATTAATGTAACTTTTATAATAAAATAACATTTACTTAATATTTTAATTTTTCAATTTTACACCAAAATTTTCTATAGTGAATGTTTTTTGTTAGATTCCTTATACTACTGATATTTAATTTATTAAAGGTATGCAAGTTATGAATAAAAACATATTTTAGTTATAAGTAAGCATTTTTAAATTATTTGAAAATTTTGCAAATTTTCAACAGAATCAAACATTAAAAACTACTGTTTTTTCACATGAATTTGAATAATTTCAAGAATTATGGTGAATTAACTGCACATTTCTTGCAGTTTATCACTTTAATATATAAAAGGAATTATGTTGAATTAACTGCACAAAAGATTTTATTGCAGTTTATCACTTTAATTGATAAAAGGCTTGCACTTTGGTTTTTAACTTTATACTTATCATTACCTTTTTCTTACAAAATAGTTATTTTACACTCGTGTCCATAAATTAAGGATAATGCAAGATCAGACAAAGAAAGAGATAAAGCAAAACAAATGTGACTTATTTGTAAAGTCTATTTATTAAGTAAAAAGTAATCAGCGAAAAAAATGCTATATGTTTGATATCATTAATAAAAATTGCGATTTTTACTCCCGTGAGCAAATTCAAAAAAAAAAATCTTTTTACAAAAACTAATATAACATGGTTGGTGTGATGGTTAATATATAGCATGCCCCTTAGACGATGTAATACAGACCGGAAACTCCTAGGCATACTGTGTAACAAATTATCTGTCTGATATTGGGGAATATTGCACCTTAACATCAAGCAATGCTCTCCGAAGTTCCGGTAGACACGTGGGACGAGCTTGACGGGTTGCAAATCGTCGGCAAAATATGTCCCACACATGCTATATTAGATTTATGTCCAGTAAGTTATGACCAGTCCATACGGATGATATCATCCAATTAAAAGAATTTGTTTACAATATTAGCACGGTGAGGACTTGCGTTGTCATCCATAAACAGAAATTCTGCACCCATGGGACCCCTAAAAACGTACATGTTGTTCCAGAATGACATCCCCATAGATATGGCATGGTTACATTCTGAACATGCTGGTAAGTTCTGAAATTCAGAATAATTCATCTCCAAACGAGCAATCCTGCTCTTCCATAATGGTGTCGTTTAATGGTGTTCTCTTGGTGGTTACAGGCACCTGGCGCTCCCTTTATGAAAGTCCGGCGAGAATCAAACGGAAAGCTAAACCTGGAGTCGTCAGAAAACATCACACAAGATCACTGTTGCGGTGTCTACAATGCATGTTTTCTACTCCAATGTAACCACGACAGGTAGTTGCTGAAAGTGTAACACATCTGACAGGCCTACGAGCATATAGACCATTGTTCCCTGAGCGTTTGTACACGGTCTGACTTAATGCTGTCATACTGGTAGCTGAAGAAAGCTGACGAGATAGGTCTGATGCTGTGCTCCGTCTTTCTTTGGCAGTAACTGCCAAATACTGGTCCTCATAAGGCGTTGCAACTGGGTATCAACTCCTGCTGTAACGTCTACTTACATTACCATCATTTTGGAACCGTTGTTAAAACTTGGAGATGACACTGTGAGCGATTCCAAGTTTCTCGGATACTTCCAGCTGTGTACGTCCACATTCCAGACGGCCGATAGTTCTAACACATAAAATATCATCCAAAGGCTTCCTTTGTGCCATCCTTATGCAGTTATCGCTCTGAAAGACTTTTAAAGCGCTTGTGAACAATTTTTCTTCTTTGCAACCATTCTCTATCCATTATGAACCCTTCTCCTTCACTCTCGATAATTAGTGTTGTGATGACCTCGGTAGTTTTAGAAAACTCCGAGAAATACCCAGATTCGTTATTTAAATAAATGAATGACAGAGATTAATTCAAAACAAAAATACAATAAAACTTAATGATTTGTTTTAGCAAATTCATTACAAAGTTATTTACATTAATAATTAAAACATTCTTGATTGAAAAATTGAGAAGATTCTAACATTATCATTATTTTCATGATATTTACACAATAATCAAATTGACCAGAGGGAAATGGAACGAGAGATCAGACTCACTCCTTTTAGAAGTAGTATTGTGGTGTCTGAGACTTCGTCGGTCTCCGGTGTCGATGATTCTCCTTTTTCATCCACTTCCCGTCCTCTACTCAGCAACTCCGCTTTGCATTTCCATTCGCTGATATCTCCGCATCTTACTTGGCTTGCTGCTCAGTATACCTCTTTTCAGACTTTGTCACCTCTTCTTCATCTATTTGTCTGGCATCTGCATTCCCATTCAGGACAGTCGATGCAGGACTTCTCCAGGCCAGTGCAATCATACTCCGTTTACTCCTTTTCTTTGTCGGGCATCTCTGGGGCTTCTCTGCCTTGTGTGTCTCAGGGACTTCTGTGTGTGAGGACTTTCTCTGTCTCTTTGTGTCTCCCTGTCTTCCATTCTTAGATGCAGTTTTTAAATTCTCATCTTAGCTCCTCCTCTTTACACCATTGGTTTTCTAAAGTTCCATATAACGTCCTACACTCCTATGGGATAGGTCAGAAATCTCTCCCCCTTACTCCCGACTGGTCAGATTTACAAATAAAAACATATCATAAAACATAAACTTCCCTTGCAATTTTCTCACGATCATCCATCTCTTCCGAAAGGAAGAATTTATTCTTTTATTACACTTGGCTTCTTGTGCCAATTTTTATTGCATCCTTTCCATTATATTATTACAGCATAGTTTGAAAGGAAAAGAGGAAACTCTAAAATTTAAAGTGCAATAAAAATATACATATCTATTTTCTCAGGGTTTGGTTATGTCGTTTTACACTACGACAATTAGACATACTATCGGCGCCATCTGGTGGTTTTTTGTAATTTGCATATTATTCTTCAAGATGTGTATGATAATTCTACATGCGAAATTTTTATTTTAGAATTCAATTTCTGTGTGATTTTTAATTATCCTTTATTTTTAGACTTGGTGTATTATACTATACTATACATTATTATATAGACAGATAGATACAGATATAGTTCGAAATTCCCTTTATTCTATACATATCTAAAAGTCCAAAAATGTCTGCGGAATGGGTAGCGAAACTTTTGAAACAGCTACATCCTATAAAGAATAATTTTTTAATGCTAGTGTAAAAAAATTCACAAACATATATTCCATGAACTAATGTTTGTATAATTTATATAAGTTTAAATTTTGTGCACAGTAATAAATTTTGCTTCTGTCTTGTTTCAAAAAGTAAAACTTATATTTGAAGAATAAAATTTCAAAAAAAAATTTTATTAATTGAATATAGTACTTTTCCCTTTTTTGGTATCATATTTTATATTATTTTTCATAGTACCTCTAAATCTAATTACATTTTAATAAAATTAAGAAAATAATGAATCTAATTTAAAAAAAAAAACATCGTAAGTTTTAGTAACAGAATAAGACAAAAGGACATCGTTGAACTTTATTTTGGAAAGAAATTTTAGACTTCATATCAATTTTTTTTCTATCTAATTAATTTAAGTGAAAAATAATTAATATTTTTAAATTGTAAATTACTTAGTTTATTTTTAAAATGTAAAATTTGCTTATACATTTTGGACAAGGTAAGTAATTTTATTCCTTGTATTAGATTATGCACAAATATGTATCTTGTCTTATGGAATTTGAAATGTTATTTTAAAATCAGAAATTATATTAAATTTTATTAATATTAATTTTATTGATATCAAATTATATGAAAGTCATGAGAGTATACATGAAATCAAATATTATTTTAATATCTGTTAAAGTCAACCAAATCAAATATAATATCAGCGATAACATGGCTACAAAAGCTTCTGTTAGCTGAAACACAAATAAAGAAAATTACATATAGTTTTAAGAAAATTCCTCAAATCATTAAGCATTGCTTCAATTTTACACCCATTTGCAAGCTGATGCAGAATGCTGTGACAGCATATCTCTCTCTCTCTCTCTCTCTCTTTCTCTCTCTCTCTCTTTCTCTCTCTCTTTCTCTCTCTCTCTTTCTCACTCTCTCTCTCTCTCTCATACACACACACACATTTTTTGAAATTTTAAGTTTCTATTGATATTTCTAAGCACTCGGTAGTAATATGCATCGTTGTTAGCTAAACTATCTAGACTTAAGAAGCATGCCTCTGACTTTTGTGAAAAATAACTATATAATAATATAATTTATATGCAAAAAGCAAATTATGCTTACCTGCATTTTAACTTTAAAATATAACTAAATATATATTTTTACTAAGTGTATAAATGTATTTAATTGAATAAAGTTTCCCCAATGGAAGCTAATATAATATTTGACTTCCCTAATAGTATTATAACATACATTAGTTTCAAAGCAATTGATAATTTGTAAAAATACCTTTAAATGTGTGTGACTTTTAACATAAGCATTTATAACGAATAATAAACAACCCCCTTAATATTGAATTTAAAATGCTTTAAATGACATTTAAACGTTATGTAAATATCTGTTAATAATAGTTATTGAGGTGATAATAGCTTTTTAAAATTAAAATATTCATATAAAGCGTACTGCCCAAAAGGAATACAATCTTGCTCATGAAATATTTAGAGTTTAAACAGAGTGTCTCATAAAATTATCTAGATTAAAAAAATTTTAGTTTATTTAAAATTCAATTAATACATTATTCTGTATCCTATGACCAAACTATTATTAACATGAGCCCCGATATAAAAGTCTAATAGCTTTATTTAATAATTTTGTAGCTTTTCCTATTTACAAAAGAGAACCAGAATAGTTTAAACACAGCTATCCCTCATTAAATCTTCCCTTTTAAGAAAGAATGAAATATAAAATTGCAACTAGATTTAAAATCTGAATTCAAAGGAAGCTCTAAAACTGCTAATTAGAGATTAAATTACTTCAAGGGAAATTATTTTAGTATCAAATAATTTGGTTTTAAATTTCAAAACAGAAATTCAGTTCCCAATTATTTCAAGCTTTGTTAATTTTATTTAAACAGAGATAAATATTCATTGAGACTAAAAATTTGTTTTACAATAGATTTTATTGATACAACGACAACAATACTTCACATTTTATCATACAAATAAAAATAAAATCTTATCTCAATTAAATAGATTTAACATATAATAATTTATATAGATTATACTTAGCACAAAATAATTTGCCAGAAGAAAGAGGAAAAGACGTTGACTCGGATACTAAAAAAGGAATTTCAATAATTGAAAGAATTTTCTTGAATTTTTGACAAAGCGTCTCAAGAAAAATTACTACTGACACAGGAATGAAATAAACTTTTAGTTAATGATTATTTTAATTAATCTTTATATTTTTTATTTATTTTAATTAATAACATTTTACTTTTTTATTTCATTCATATTTTTTCCATGTTTTTAAGAAATATTATTCTGTACAACAGCCAATACATTCCTTATTTGTCTAACCTCACATTGTGTATCTTATATTATTAATAATTATTCGCTGTCTAAAAAAATTTCTATAAAATTTATATCATCACTGAATATTGCTGACATTGCAATATCAAAAACGTTTTGCTTATAATATTTTGATTTTACAGTACTAATGATTAAGTTGTAAGGAATGTAAACTTCTTCTAAACTTTTGTTTTCTAATATTATCATTAAAACTAAGTATTGTGCCGGATTGGACAATTTTTATTAAAACCCATAGCATTAGTTTGCTGAAATTATTTACTTAATGAAAACGTATCAAATTAATTATTTTAGTTTTATAATTTCGTTCTTAGTCATGATAATCATTTATTTACATAAGGAAAAAATTAAAACAGATGTTGCTGTTAAATATTGCATTCTCTTTTACTTGGCGTATCTCAAAAAATGTACATACTGCAATAAATGCAAATAACGATGTAAACAATAACAGTCGCTTACCTTGTTATACGAAATATTATAATTTAGCAGGTACTGTTTTACATTCATTTTATGTTTCTGCTACATTCCATGAAAATGAATATCTTTTTTGTCATCACTCACTTTTAAAATGATTGATATGTCCAATGTGAATCTTTATTATATTTTGTCAATCAAGAAGTATACAACGCATTACATTTGATTTCTTTCGTCTCGTTTCTTTTACATAAATTAGAATTTTAATATATAGCTTACATATTGTATATTTTAATTATTTACAAATTTGTTTGGCATTTTAAATCTAAAATAGGATTTCTAATTAATTCTAAAGTGTAAACAAAACTTTGTAAGCCAATATTCAATACTGTAATAAATTTCCGTCATTAGATGATAACAATTCATTATGAATTAAAGTTCATTGTTCAATTATAGTTCAAAGAGCTTAAAATTGAAAGTATTAAGCCACGATAAAAATTTCATCAGGAAAAGAAATCAAGTATATTTCTAATATTTTATAACCTAATAATAACGTATATTTCTAATATTTTATAACCTAATAATAACGTATATTTCTAATATTTTATAACCTAATAATAACGTATATTTCTAATATTTTATAACCTAATAATAACGTATATTTCTAATATTTTATAACCTAATAATAACCAAGTATTTCTTTAATAAAAACCAGGCCTCTCCCAACCACATATTGGACATCTCGGGAAAATATGTATCTAAGACCGTTACTCGCTTTAGATTTTTAAGAATTAGTGGTGGCATCATGGATCTGTTCTAGCTTTGTGGACCAACTGGAGATTTGAAACAACAAAAACAACAGTTATAAAAAATGATATTGCCAGTTTTCCTTAACTTATACATAATTTTTCAAATTTTTAGAAAGCAAAATACTTTGATATAAATACATAAATTTCTGATTATTAAATGCAATTTCATTAAATTAATTGTTATCTTACGATATAAAATACAAAGGTAAAATAATATATAAGTTAAATTTGTTTGATTTTTTATTCTTAAATAAGGAATTGGACAGATGAGAGTCTACATTTTCAATTTCATCAAAAAATATAATAATTAAATAAACTCTAGGTGGTTTGCTTTTAGATCATATGTTCATAAATTATGAAAACAGTATTTAGTCTGCGAAAAAATATGACAAAAAGGATTTGCCCCATGTTCTGTGCAAAATCGGGGATAAAATCATTTGAATATCAAAATTAATTTGCTTTATTATGCTCATAAAGTATATATTATTTCAAAATCAGTTTCACAAATTAAAAGGTTGTAATGTCAATCATGTTAATACTAAGACTCAATTGGAACTCGCGATACTCTTATAAAAATTCAATTAAATTTTTATAAAAAGTAAATTCATATTAAGTTTTATTAAAATTAAATTAAAATGAATTTAATTTAGTTTATATAAAAGTATATTCTGGCTATATTAATTATCTTCTGACCATTTTTAGAAAGTTAATTAATTTGTGTATTTTTAGAAAATATTATATTTTTCTTCAGTTGTTACGGTTATTCTTTAGGTTATTTTCCCACTCTGTGAAATCTGTCTTTTCTTTATTATTCATAGTTCTTGCTTTAATCTGACAACTGTATGCAGAACTGGCTTCAAATTCCCTTTCTGTATAGCTTGAAATGTCTTTCGGCTATTTTTCTCAGAAAATGTTACAAATTGAATGTTATTAGATTTATACATCCAATGTTGACATTTTGTTAACACAAATACAATTATTTCCTGTTCTCCCATCAAAAATTAATTATTAATTTTTTAATTTTCATATACCATGCAAATCAACTGTTCATATTTCTAATAACTTATTAATAATATACCCATGAGAAAATTTTATCGAACTACTTAATGACGGAGTCATCAGAAAATTGCGTTTTGTAATGAACATCAGTTAATTTTCTCTTATCAGTAATTTTCGCTTGTAGTCATTTAATTTGAATAACAACGAAAATAAGCAAATCTAAAAATTTATGTGCATGTCTGTTGGGAAGAATATTTGGAATATTTCTAATTTTTCTTCTCTTTGCAACTATTGAATCCATATTATATATGAAGAATCTCCCTAAAGATTATTCACATCAAATATTCAAATGCTTTACACAAATCATAGTATGTGTTTTGTTCGCTGATGAGAATAGAATAATTAAACATTCTGAGGCTTATTACAAAATATTTTAAAGAGATGTTGCTTAGAATTACAGGTATAATGTTTGACATTATTTGCTTTTAAAAAAACAGGATATGGATTCTACAAAACTACACAAACAAGGAAAAACATTTTAAGGAACATTACACACATATTAAGGAAAAAGATTTATATTAATAATACTTTCCTCATTATATGGTATATACATATAATATTTTTATTAGCTGTTACACTGTTTTCACTCTTGTTATTTCTATATAATAGGACATGTTTCTTACACACACACATAATAATCATTTTCAATCTTCTTTCCTATGTTACCTTTTCTTAACGCGTTTCTTAATTTAATACCTACTTGTCTTAAATAAAAAAATGTTTTACTCTTTAACCACATTTGAAATAATGAAATATACAAAGTTAGTAGAAAAATTAACCTCTTGATAAATTTAAATTTTTCACATGTGTTTCACTATGTAAAATAATATTTTCAGTGAATATTTACTATTTAAAAACATTGATTATAGTTCCTTAGCGCTTATTACCTGGTTTATGAGTTTACATAATTAAGTTAGTTCTTAAGCAACAATTTTCTATTTTAAACATTTAGGTAAATTTCAGACTACAAATTTTATATTAAGAATTATAAGGTAGGTTAGAAAATCAAATTCAAATAAATACAATTAACAATTCAAATTTTTCTAATATTTCAAATTATAATTTCAAGCATCAAGTCAATATTTTATATATTTCATTTCAAGCAAACATTTCATTTGAATTGTAAAATATTTTAATATCAATTAATTTTTCACATTACTCTTTATTTTGAGTAGTTTTATTATTTTTTAATATTCTTTAAAAAGCGCTGCATTACTTTTGCATACAAAACAGGTTTTCTTTCATTAAAAAATTCTTATCATACAAGTTTCGTATAGAATTCACTTTTTATAAACTTTCGTTAAGAATTATCTTAATTGAAATTCAATGTTTCAATGAATAATTCATTGCATATATATGCATGTATAATATCAAAAAAAAATTTCCTGGGGTTCAATAATACTATTCATCATTATAAAGTGCTTTTGAATTGATTAAATTTTACTGCCTACAAAGCAATGATATTTTACTGCCTTTTTATAAGTTCAACTTTTTTATTTTTGAGAATATTACGAGAATAATTTCAGTATTATAATGTGCTTCCTTAAGTGTACATTTTAAAGAATAAAAATTATTTAAAATTTGTTTACATTATTCAATTATATATTCAAAGTTAGAGGTATAGTTTTCTTTCTGTGAAATAGAAAACTATTTCATGTCTTACAAAACAATATTTCATAAGTTATATATTTAAAAATATCTTTTTCTTATTTTATGTATACATACATATATACTTATATATATATGTGTGTGTGTGTCTGTGTGTGTGTGTCTAACTATATATATATATATATATATATATATATATATATATATATATATATATATATATATATATATATATATATATATATATTTATATATATATATATATATATTATATATATATATATATGCATATATACATACATATCATTTTCCTTTAATATATATAATTTAAAGAAATTAATATACAGGAACTACAAATGTGAAACATTTAAATAACTTCTGATTTTAATGAATAGGGATTCAGCTTTAATATTTATGGCATAGCTACTTCTGCATAATCAATTATCAATCTTTTATGTTATATACCACTGACATTTTTTTATTATTAAGGAAAATATTCTATTTGATTTTTATTTTAATGTTTAACTGAAGGCATTTGTGTGTGTGCCCTTTTTTTCATTTGAATCATGTTTTATTATGAATCAGAAATAAGAAAATTACATTTGACAAATGTTCTTTCCATTAAAACAACACTATTCTAGTAAGTATAATTAATATTTTAATATTAACATTTTTTTCCTTTATCAATATATACATAAATATTAAATTATACTCTTATAAGTAAGCAGTATCATAATTCACTAAGACAAACATATTACATTTCAAATAGAAAAGATTATCCAGTTATTGATATAGTATATTGTTATTCTTAAAATTCAGGAAAAATTTAACGTTATACATAAATACTTCATAGTGGTAAATTAACACATGTATTTTTTGTATATTTTCCATTGCTGTATTAATTATAAAGTAGCATTGTCTTTTATGATTAATATTTAAGAAATTTATTTTAAATTCTGCTAATATTTTTAAGATTAAAATATCAGAATATTTGGTATTTTTTTCCTTACTAGTTTTCTCTTCTTTAGAATGAAGATAAAATTTATCTGCCCTAAGCAAAAATATTTAATGAAACCCCAAAAAAATATAACTATTTTAACTAGCTATAATTGTACAAATATTCTAAAATATTTTGATATTATGTGAACAACAGTAAGACTTAATTTTTAAAATTATTAATTTTTGAAATCGCAGTGATTTTTGTAAATTTTAAATAAATAAATTGATCATTGAAAAACATAGTAAATAAGCAATTGAAAAGTTTTATGGCTCTAATAGACATATTATAAGAGTAATTATTCGTCTAAAACTCAGATTCTTATTATCATTGACGAAAAAGTATTTTGTATATATATTATATATATAACATCTTCATCTCATATTTATTTAAAAAAATTTAACATTTATCAGTAGATAAATAGTTAACTTAATCATACTTTTCTGAAAAATTGTTTTGAATTAAATGTGCACTTTTGGCTTTATAAAAACGGCTACTTTTATTTTTTATTCTTTGGAAATTTCTCTCAGTACCTTCTTCAAATACTTTTCAAAAATCAGATTAACAGATATATATGTAATTGCTAAGTGTAAATATTAAAAGAATTAATATTCAAAATAATTTTATAAGCCAAAATGCTTTTATGTGCTGATATTCTTTGTATTTTAATTTAAAAAAATTAATATAGAGTAAGAAGTATATTATAACCATCGGAACTTCCTTTCTATTATATTGATAAATATTTCCTTTTAAATAATTTATAATTCAGCAATAATATGTAACTAAAATTAGAAATTAACTATAGAGTATTACAACCTCATTAAAATTTTTAAAAAATAGCAAATATAACTTCATATTTGTTAGGCTTTAGAAATTTTGATTTTTTTTGTATTTAAAATTCGGAACCATACGTAATTTAATCTTTAAAGCATATAAATTTATTAATTTGCTGATAAAAATGATTAGAGGTAGCATATGTATCAAATATATATATATATATATATATATATATATATATATATATATATATATATATATATATATATATATATATATATATATATATATATATATATATATATATATATATATATATATATATATATATATATATATATGTATTGAACAGAAATCATACAAATTAGGTTTAAATATACATATTCGTGAAAATAAAGTGAATGTTATAAGGTATTTTATTTCATAAATTATCATTCAACATATGAATACTCTTTCAAAGAAACAACTAAAATTTTAATCGAGTTAGACCAATTCGAATTAATGATTCTACCAAACATTCACAAATTACAGAGCTATTCATAAAAGGTGAGCTACGTTCAATTAGAGAAGCAAATCCAGCTGCACTACATATATTAACCAAATACTCTTCACCAAATGAATTTAAGCCAAAGAAAAAATACCAAAATTACAGTTTCTGAAGACTCGCAGAACAATTTTCCTTTGATTCAGATTTCTCTTTGGAAAGGTCGAACAGTAAATTTCAAGTCTAATTAAGATAAAAGTTTTATGTGAAAAATATTCTTTCAACACCCAAATTAATAACTACATTTTAATTTTGGGATATTCCTAGACAAAACTAAATTTTAATATTATACACATTGCATCTATTTTTCGTACATTTTTTTTAACTAAGGTTTTAAACAGTTATCATTTTTTATCAAAGATTAACTTTTTTTATCAAAGAGATAAAAAATATCCTAGTAAATAGCTTCTTTATTATCTATTGCGCGATTAAGAAAAGTCATTATAATCTTTTTTTCTCGTATACCATCTCGTACCCAAAGTTAAGTTTATAAATTAGATTAATATTTATTATTTACGTTATTATTAACTGTTTTCAACTATGATAATTCAAGGAATAGGATATTTACTCCCATATTGTTGAGACATTAAAGCAGAAACATGTACTTTAAATTATTAAAGAAAACAGATTAGTATTTTATATAATTTTAATTACTAAATTAATTTTCTCTCTGAACTACAAGAGTTCCAAGAATTAGACTTTTATTCTCGTTTTTCTAAGAATGAAAGTTAAATTATTGGTTTTTTTAAGGTGTTAGAATAAATAACAGCATTTAATTGGTCTCTCTTAGAAAAAATAGCAGCAAGCTGTTCAAGGAATATAAACAGAATAGAGAAATTATTCTTCTAGGTAAGAAATTCAAAAAATAATATTGTTTACTTTATTTATATTCTAACAAAAGAGAAATGAAAGTGATTTTAAATTTCATAGCATTAATATTTAATGGTCTCTTGTATTTTTATGGGTTTATAAATATTCTGTAAATATAATTCTAAAAACAATTCTGATTCCTTAAAAATATAATTAAAATTCTTTGAAAGTTTTTTAACTGTGTTTTTTTAAAAAAATGTTTTAAGATTAATTTAGATGATTTGAAATCTCATTTTTTAAAATGCTTGGAAATGAAAGTAAGCCAACAAAAACTTAAAAAATAATCAAAATTTCGTTTATTATTAGTGCTAAATTTATGAAAAATATTAGAAAAATTATATTATTTTTTGATTTTAATTTCTGATTATATGATTTTAATTTATAGAATATTTAACGGATTTATAATTGATTACTGAAGTACATGCAAATTTTATAAATTTACATATTTGTGTTTGCTATATATTAGATTTTTTATCAATTGATTATCATCATTAATAGATCATAGATTTAATTTGTCAAATTTTACTAAGATAATTAGTCACATTTTTTTTATTTTAATAAAATTATTTTTGAATTCTGTACAATAAACGTAATCAAATAGTTTTAATTAAACCACTGAATTTAATATTAAGTTAATTTTCATTGAAAACAATCGTTTATTCATCATCTTTGTTGATAAATTGATGGTTTTGTATTACATTTATAATGATTTTCTTTTTTAATTAAGACAAATATGTAATTATATTTCAAATATTCCATAAAATAATTTTAACTTTGAAAATTAACAGCGATTTATTTAGCTCATTTGTTAAATTTTTTCATAAAATGTGATGATCTACTAACCAATTTTTTCCTAAACATTTAACTAAATATTTTTGTAGAAAAAATATAAATTGATATTAATCCATTTTATTTTTATTATGTAAACAATTAATTAACGGCAATTCTCAGTTGCATTCATTGTGTACATATATTTCGTTTGTTATTTATTACCAATTATTCTTAAATTCATAAAAATTATTAAAAGTAGTAAAATTTAAAATTTAACTGAATGCAATCTTAAAATAAAAAAATTTGTTATTTACTCTTATCTATTTTTTTTATTTCTGACATAAGAATTTCATATCATTATTTACAGTAAAAAGTCCAAGGTGTTCACACATTATTTTAGTATTGGTATAAGTGTACACTCTGAGAAGTTGTTCATACACTTTTTATTACATTTGTTGTAATGGAAGTTCTATAATATACAACTTAACTAATGAATAATAATATGAAACATCAACATCTTTTTATGATACCATCTTAGGAAATATCATTACAAAATGATTATATAAATAAAATATCACAATCCCTATATATCCTTAAATCTTAGCCTAAAAGAATATTTCATACAAATTGCTAAATATTGCCAATACAAATGTTATTACACAAATTATTAAATATCACCAAAAAAGTTATTAGAAATGTGAGATGTAAGATTTAATTGGTTCACACAATACATTAGCTTTTTCCTTACGCTATAAAAGTTTAAGTATTGATAGTAACAGCTAGGTTTTAAAATATTCAATGTTCATATTTTCAGTTTTGCTTTTACAACTCAAAAGATATTTTTAAAAGCAAAGGAATTCGATTCAAATTATCAAGCTGGAAGGAAAATAAAGTACACAAATAAAGTGTAAAAAATAAAGTACACAGTGTAAAAAAAATCTAAATACCGCTATTACAATCTGAGTACTTCAAATTTCATTATAAACAAAAGAAGATCCTCTCTAAATAAATTTAGTGCATCGAAAAATAAAAAATAATCTTGTCAATGTTTTAAATCTTGTCTTATATTCATCACAATGTATTAGGGCAAATTGCACATTTTAACAATAGTAATGTAACTAATATAACTCGAAATACACACTTAGAGATATTTTATATTATTAATTTCTCAAATGTTCTTACACTAAATTTCTTTAAGCGAGCTAAAGTGTTAGTATAAAGTTTTTTTACATTAATATAATTTCTTTTTATCATTGGCAATTTTCAAAATTGTGGAATAAGAGAGATCTACACCTAATAAAAGGATTAAATTTTTCTTTTTATTTTCTATTTGTATATTATTTGATACATTTACCAAAATAGTAATGATGTGCTTAGCAATTTAACCATATTCGATGGCGTGCATCCTATTCTGGTTATGTTAATGTTTTTCAGCATGCAATTTTGTAAGAAAATAATTTGCAATTCAAATACCGTTGAATTTGGCAAAATGATTTAAAATTGATAATAACAAACAAGTGTACTTGAATTTTCTTTCAAAAACAATTGTAGTATGTGTTAAATTTATTTAGAATCAATTAAATTAACTTATAATTAATACTTCTTTCATAACAATTTAAACTATATAAATTATTACAGGCAGTAACTTATTGTATATTATTTAACATATGTGTGTTAAATGTAGTACATAGATATATTAAAAATACAGTAGTAGTAAAAATAATACACAGGATGTATACGTTAAATATAATTATAATATTAATTATTTTGTCCCCTTAATGTTATTCATTATGTAATTCATTTACCCCTTATGTAATTCATTTGAAATACATGAACATCTTTTTTCCCCAGTGTTTCATAATAAATTCTGTGTATTTTTGCTGCAATTAATAACATTACACAATAACAAAAAGGAAGAATCAATAAGAGTGTTAAGATATGAAGAATGTCTTACAATTTATTAAGCATTTTATTGAACTATGCAAACATAAAATAAAATAGTTTGCCAAATCGATAAATTCATTCTTTAAATATATTACACGAGCTTAATTTTTGGTTCCCAAGAATATCTATGTTTTTTATATATATATAATTCATATCCATAAACTATTTTTATTTCTAGCCAACAAATTGCATCTTTTTTTTTAGATTGTTTGTTTTATAGAAATAAGTACAGATTTGCACGCAAAGAATAAACATATCCATCATTTGGCGTCGCAATGTAGAAAATCCCATGAAATATTTTGAAATGAGATTTCATGGGATTTTCTGAGTTATAATAAGAACCAAATAGATTTTTTCCGCCTTTATTTAAATGAAATGTTTTATAGAAATAAGTTCATTTTCTCATGAATTATGCACATAAATATACCCTAAATTTAGTGCCTCACAGAAAAAGTTAGCAAAAAATTAAGAAAATTAATATTGTGCGTGAAAATTGCATGTATTTCTTAATTTTCCAAGATGTTTTTGGCAGAAAATATTGCTATTTTTTTAATGAAAGGAATGGACTCAAAAGTGAAATATACTCTACATAAATATAAATAAAAATTCACTGCAAGAGATGTTTTTAACAATAATAATTGAGCTTAAATCAACATTTTCAAAATATAAACTAAGCAAATGGTTATGTGTTAAGTAATTTGTCAAAGTAAATAAAAAATAACATTGTTTGGCTCATATATATAACAAAACTTAACACTTATCTCTAATATTTATAACACTTTTGAGAATGCTAATTTTAATGTTTATAAAACTTTAAAATAAAATTATTTTTGCTATTTTTTCATAAAATTGATTCTGCTGTTTTATTGAAATTTAGAAAAGATAATATATAACAATTACTTTTTGACATAATAGAATCCCTCTAGAAGCAAATCAATTCTACAATTTTATAAAAAAAAATATAGAATTAATTTTATATATTTTCCAGTTAAATAAAGTTAAACTAAATATGCCGCTGACAATATTTAGAGTTAGAGTTTTAATTAGAAGTTACATTAAAAACTTCTTATACTATGAAATACATAAAAAACATCAGCAGTAAATAATAAATTAAAATTAAGAAAGTTAACATGGATAAGTTAATATTTTCCTCCTTTACCAATCTTTGTTTAAGCTGTGAATAAAAATTCTTTAGTTTTGACATTTATTAAGACTACATTTAAATCTGACAACCATGCTCAATTCAGTATAGAATACAAACATAGTTACGTTTGCAGCCGATGTGCTTCCATTGAATTTCATTCAATCTGAACAGAAAAATCGTTATTAAAGGAGATAGAACTGAGTAACATATCATTTTGCAATCGTCAAATACATTTTTATTAGTTTATGTTGTTGCATATTCAATGACATAATCGTAGACTTGTACTTTAGTCGTTCTGTCAGTCAAACTTCGTTTACTCAATTACAGTAGATGAATAATACAAAAAGACCTTATAGTAATTATTACATTAGAAAGAAATGTTTTTGTTTTCAATCAAGACAAACAATTTTATTGGAGATGCAAATGTTTGTGCAATTATATAATATAGCTATAATTCTTTATTTTAATTTAGTAAATTTTCTAGTAAATTAAATAAATTATTTTTTCAGCAAAGAATGCATTACAATCAAATTCATTTTGTCATTTATAAGAAATAACTCATTCAAATTTAAATTTTGGAATTTTTTTAAATGAGTGTAAAGTATTTAAACAAAGCAGGTATTATGGAAACTTATTTTAACAAATTTCTTTTACAATTTCATAAGAAAATAAATTATTACATAAAACCCATCATATATGAAAAACATGGAATGAAGAAGAATAAAAAAAGAAAATGATGTTTCAAATTTGCATATATCCGTAACTTTTCAATATGCTATTTACATCAGAAATTAATAAAAAGTGAATGAAATACATAATAATTAAAATAATTACCAATACTTAAATTATAAGCAATCAAAAAATAAGTATCATTGAATTAAAGTCTTGCATAGCGCAGATAAGAATTGAAGTAAATTAAAGAAACATAAAATTTTAATATAAATTTAAAATATAACTTTGTACTTTATTTATAGGCAAATGAAATTTAAAAATTATTTAACATATTAGATCAATATAAGATACAACTGAATATTTCAAATAAAATTATATAATAAATGCATGATAATGTTTCCTTTAATAGATTCTAAAAATAGGTAGACACAATGTATTTAATGGAATCAATTCTTTTTATTTTAAAATTTATAAAGAAAATAGATGCAATTACTCAAAGCCTTAAGTCATTAAAAATTTCATACAAAACTCTAAAATTTTGTTCATTTGTATTCTTTGCTTATCAAAATCTGTTTTATTGTATTCTTTGTTTATCAAACATTTTTTAATCTGCAATTATTAAAAATAATGTGGTTTTAATTTTAATTATTAGTTCATTACAGGAAATATTTCTTCAGTAAATACTTCATTAATAGATCACATTATCATAATTAAATTTTTAAATAATTATTTATTAAACAAGATCAGATAAAATTATATATATAAGCCAAATATTCATAATAAATTAAATATTATCTATATATGTGTATAAGCTTTCTAAAAACTATATTATTATAACTATATATATTATGCACACACACACATTTTTAAATCATATGTATTCTAAATCATGTGTGTGCATATGTATGTTTATATACATTATTTATGTTATTACTAATTTACATAAATTAAGAGTCGTTTTATTGGGGGGCTTTGATAAATTTAAATGCTGTTATGAATAAAACAATGTTTATTAAATATTAACATGAAGAAAAATAAAATTCATGTCCTTAATTTTTAAAATATTATAAAATAAATTTTTGTGCAATTAACCGCTAACTAATAGTAATAATATTAATTATCCTTACGAAATTAATTAATTCCTTTATATCAGCACAGCTTCAATCTCAGTCTTTCTGAGATATTTGCAATTATTTAGCAATTCATGTCAGTTATCTGCCCGAAGTTTGCTTCAGAATGACTAACTCTGAATATTTTATTCCCTCCAAAAAATTTCATCAACACATTTCTTGCTAGTTTTAATCTAATTCTAACTTTTTATAGCTTCTTTTTTTCTTTCAATTTTCACAAGTTTTAGTTTTTTTTTTTTTTTCTATTGCGTTTTTCTTCACCCTAACTTAAAAAAATTACTCTGGTTTTCTGAGCTAAAATACATTAAACATTAGTCAAGTATCCTCTGTGGGCACTTTCTGATGTCATGGCCAATGAATTTGCAAGATACATTGATAGACCTCCCAGAGTGGGTTGTAGTTGGAAATGTTTTCCCATGTTGGAAAGATTTTTCTTAACCGATAAAAATTCTAGCAGAAAAATGTAAGAAATGCAGCACAAGAACAATTCCTTCAAAATAAAATGAAAACAATTAAGCAAAAATGTTGAAAATTAAGACCAATACGATTTTTTTAATTTACTTTTCAGGTAAATGCAAAGGAATTTCATTAAAAATTCTACAATAAAAAATATTCATTTTCTAATAAATTTAGAAAATATTTTATAAGTTAATTAAACATATATATGTCCTTTGTATAAAATAAATAAAATCGCTTCTATAAACCTTTTTTAATCAAATACTAATTCAATTCTACATTACGTTGTTTTATAAAACTGGATAAGTTAACTGAAATTGCATCCAAAAATTAGAAGTACATTAAGTCAAATCGGAGAAATATGATTTATTATATACATGCCATTAAATTTGTTAATTTTTGAATTGCTGCATAATTTTCAATAAAGAAACTTAAAATTTATTACTTTAAAATATTTTTCATTACATAACTTAAATTTTATAAGTATAATTTATACTATAATATTTCTTACTATTTTTAACTAGCTTTTAAACTTCATTCAAAATTTAAGTTCCTCATTATATAAATAAAATATTTCTCTAAAAATGATTAACAAGAGAAACTATTTTCAAAAGAGAATTTCAGTTAATAGCTATATTTTTATGTGCAGAAACTAGTTTTAAGAAAACTTTACTAAAAAATGAATAAAATTTCAAAAAGATTAAATAATTTCCAATTTCTAATAATAATTTATTTAATCTACAACAACTGAATTATTTAAATAACATACATAATTTAGCTAGTTAAATAGAATAAAATTTTTTCTTATTGGAATTTTACGTGAACCAATTGTGAAATACGAAATGTGAATAATGAATTACATGATGTAACATGGCACATATAAATATCATTCATTAGGTAAATTTACTATAAAAAACACATCTGAAAAAAATATAGAGATAAAAGTAAAAGAAATATTTTTAAATTTTATTTCGCTCGTTGCTTATTAAAATTAAAAAGTTTTAAAAAGTTAAATTACTTTATTAAAATTAATTTTCTTTTCGTACTCTAAAAGAATTATTTAATATAAGTTCTTTATCATATTTTATCATAAAAAATGCCTAACAACTATATAAAATTGTTCGTTATTAGCATATATGTGAACCGTATCGTGCTTAGTAGAATTCTGCTTTATTTCATATTGAATGCACTCTATACAGATGATGCTACAGAATTGTTCAAAGTAGAAAAGGTCTTAGAAATCCATCGACAATTAAGTTTTAAGCCAACAATTAACTTCCTAATGGCGAATCCGTAAAAGGAGAGAATAATTGTAAATTTAGTGCATTAAAATAGGTTGTATTTAACTTTGTTAAATACTTTTACTCATTATTTTGGTTTAGATTAAATTTAATGTTACACATTTAATAGTGTGTGTACATGTATGTTATAAATAGGTTTTTTAATAAGATTTACTCAATTAAAACGATATAAAATAATTATTTTAAGATAATTTTATTTTACCTACATTGTTATAATTGCGCAATATGTAATAGTTATGCTATAGGCAATTCTCAGCCAGTATTTTAAGTAGTTTCTAAAAACATCACTTTTTTAATATGTTGAAGTAATAATAAAAATCTTATAAAAATCTTAATAGCATTTGACACATCTGACACAATAAATTAAATATTTGATTATTGTAATTAAAATAAATATTAATTACAGTAATCAAATATTCAATTTCTTCTGTACCTCAGTTATGAACTTCGAATAAAACTTCTAAGCTTTTAAAGATATTTTTCGATAGAAAATCAATTGAATATTTATAAAGAAATGATATGAAGGTTAAATTATGGAAATATTAAGACTTAATAATTTTTAAATTTAAATCTATTCAGTTATTTTAAAGCAAAAACAGAATTTAAAAGATCGGAAACATGTAATTTATGTTACGCCTAACTGCGTATTCAAAACAAATGACCTTTAATGTTCATAAATGAATAAAGTTTGGAATCATAACCAAATACATAAGATCATAATAAATATAAAGCTTTATATTTGTAAATAAATTATTTCTCTCATAAATGTAATTGATAAGATACACTCAATTAAAAAAACAACGAAAATCCTATTACATATGAAACATTATTAAAAATTAATTTTGAAAACGAATACTTTTGAATTCCTTTAATTTTTATACTTTTAAAAATACCAATATTTGAAGTTGTTTTAAGAAACTATATTCCTTTTTTTCTAACTACATTATGCTTCTTATTCAACAAGGATTATAATTTCCGGAATTTATCCATGTTTTCTTAAGCGTTTCAATAAAATATTGATATTCGTAATTAATTTATATAATGTTTTGCATAATAAATGTGTAAACATAACTTACTGACAAAATAAGAAATTTCTCCGTAAGTTATAAAAAATTATCAAAAGAATTACTTCAAACATTTTCTTTACTCAATTAATCAGAGAACATATATTTTTAAAATAAATTACATCTTATCAATTTTGTGCAAGAAAATGTTTTAAGCAATTCTCTACCTTAAGGAATATGTTAAATACTATTACATATTTAAATCTGTATGTTTTATTTGAATAAATAATTTTGTATGTTTTATGTAATAAAATGCTTGATTTAAAAATATATGTGTAAAATAATTAATAATAACATCTCTTTGTAAATTGTATATAATCTTATTGAACTTCACCACTATAACATTACTTATCAATATATACTACTATAAATTTTACAAATCGAAAATAATTCAGGATATCTACATTTTTTTTAAATTTTGTAAACATTTTTTGTTTAATATATTATAAATAAGAAACACAAATTAATTCGCTTATATTTCGCAAACTCGCTTATTTTAGCCGTAAAAGCTTATATCCGGAAAAGTGACAAAGTGTTATAGCTGTATAAGCTCTTCACATTTTTGTCTTCAAACAAGATTATCCAATTTACTTTTTCTGATATCGTCCAGAAATAAAAAATAAGCGCTTTTATTTCTCCTTCGTAAATTCTTTAGATATACTTCAACATCGTTAGTGCTTTAATGAGATGTCTCATTATGAAGTTTTTCTAAGGAAGCGCTTATAGTTAGTTGTTTACTGATCGAAGGTAAATGCGTTTGTGACAGTGGCAGTCATTACTACTCCTTTAAAAGTTATAAAAATTGTAACTTTTTCTTCTTCCTTTTCTATAGAATATTTATATTTATGAAAATTCTATAGAAAATAAGAGAAGAAGCTCATTTTATATTTCCAATAGTATCTTTCTTTTTTAAATTCTCTTCATAACATTAATATGATTGATTTTTTTAATTTATTAGATTTAATTGCCATAAAATGGAAAAAGTAAGAAAAAATTACTTCTAAAAATATTTTTTCGTTACAATAAAGCATATAAATTTTTCTTATACTTAAATAATTCATAAATTTAATTACAATATCAATATTAGTGTCTTCTTAAAGTAAAGAAAATTACTTTATAATACCGCAACCAGTAAAATTAAAATATTGAATAATTTTTTTTCAAAGAAAAAGGTATTTCATTCACTTTAGTTTTAAATTTTCAAAACCATTTTCATTTTATAAATTTTACAGAATGTTTGCAAATTTGTATTTTTTTTACAGTCAGTGTTAAAATACGTTGTATATTTTTATATATTTAACGTATGCCTATAACTACTACTTGAAATTAAATGTATATATTTTTCAACTTTTAAAAGAAGAATTCTATAACATAAACAATTTGCATACAAAGTTCAATTCAAAAGAATGTATTGTATGAAAAATAATTATTTTTAATGACTTTAATCAGAAATTCATTTACATAACGTAAATAAAGTTAATTATAAAAACGGAGCTTTATTTTTCCTCAAATAATTATGTGCTAATACATTATATAGATCATATATTGAATTTTTTATTTATTAATTTTTTATTATTTAAGCAATTTTATTCATCCACATTATTCAAAAGAAGCAAAACATTCTAACTATCACACCTTCATTTGACATTGAACACGATAAATATATGATATAGTAGAAACGTTATCCAAAGGGAATGTTATGCAAATTGTAATGCAAAATATGACACGTCATTACTGAGATCATATGTGAGATGGAAAAGAGAAAACCTTGCATGTAAATAAGTGGTAAAGGTAATGAGAAGATAATTATAATCAGAAAATTTGAATTAAGTTTCCCCGAAAGTGCATACCTTTTAGCCATTTGAAAGCTATAGGTGTGATCATTCATAGCAAATAGATAAATGTGAAATGATTAGCAAATGGTGGAAATATTGAACATTTATACATTATTAACTACACAAGATGTCGCATGTTAACATTCTTGTTAATATGAAAATCCCAATAGATTGTGTCAAGCACACACACACATAAAGCTGAGTTTTATGTTTATGAATACTTCTAATTTAATCTGCATTATATTCGGTTGTTAATTAAACCACTGATTACTACCCACTTTATATCATCAAGTAAAACAATCTGTCACATTCTGTATTGTTAATGATATGAGGGAATCCAATGACGAAGCTTCTATTACTCCGTGTTTCGTCAACTTACCATAGGTACTCACAAATATTGTTGGTAAATAGATAGTAAGCAGTGTAGTTTTATAGCTGTTGTTCTAAATCTTCCAGCTACCATAGATAAAATTCTGTCAAATACACTCAAATCAGTAGTTATTCCTGTGAAATACACACATAAACATGAAAAGTAGGCTTCACGTTAACTAGGACACAAGATATGTATATATCTTGTGTGCTAGTACTTTCTAGATATCGTATCTTTCATACCGTAAAATAGAACACATTTTCACTATTATAAATGAATAGAAAATATCTGCTTGTTAAGTAATATGACTGGCAAAGACAATTGATGCACATGTAACAATCTGGCTCACTTGAAGATCGAATTCAAAATGTTTCTTCACGGAAATTAGGACGAATGTAAGATTCGTGAATCATAAGAAAACTTAGCTCAAGTTGATGAAATTAACAAAGAAGCTCGTGACTCGAAATTATGCTTGGAAAATGATATTTTCCAAGCGAGATTAAGCTCCGTTTAGATGGACCGGATGATAAAATCTACTTCTAGCATATCATTGGGACAAAAAAAACGATATTGCTTTAGTAGACAGACTTTAGTAGACAACGATAATACCTGTATACAAGTCTGTGTATCAAATCTATATAATATACATACAAAATGTTTCCTTACATTAAAATCACTTATTATCTTAAGTCTTTTTTTATTCTGAAGTCATTCATTTTATTATATTTCTCTACATTTTTTTATTCTTTATCTTCTTTTTTTGTTTTGGTAAAAGTTATTATTTTTTGAAAATTTAAATTGCATATTTTTAGATGATTGTTTCTATTCTTCTTATCAATCTTCATCAATCTTACATAGATCGTGATTAAATATTTTGCTAAAGATCTTAACTAAGTATTTAATTAAAAAACTTTTTAAAAAGTTTAATTTACTTTATTAGTAGTGTATAAGAAGTGTTAGTCGTTTGTTAACATTGTTTGTGGTGTTTCACATTTTTTTTTCAAATATTTAATATCTAGATATTGATCAAAAACTCATCTATTTCATATTTGAACTTTTTCCATGATTCCATATCATTTTAAATATTTAAAAATGGTTAACATCATATTTATAAATGAATTTTTTAACAAAATTGATTTTATTTATTTTTTTCATTGGTTTATTTTAAACTAGTCTAATTTAGACTTACATTTTAAAAATTCTTTTACCTTTCAAGCAATCTCCTAGAATGTTTCCTTGCTGATTAAGGAATTTTGATATTTCTTTTATTACTTTTGATTATTTTTCCGTATTTATAGTATACTTTTTTAATTTACATTGTTTCATAATTTAGTATTTTCAGTTTCTAATTTTACACGTTTATTCTATGTGTCTAAATTTGAATATTGCAGTTATAAATTTTAATTCTGTACACCCATAATGCATATTTATAATTTTATTATTGAATCAAATTACTTACAAATATGATTACAATAAAATACTTATTATAGATTGTAAAGTTTATCCCTATAAACTAAGATTCATATATTACTTGAACCTCTATTTTGTAATTTAGTTGTAAAAATTTTTAAATAGATAATGCTAACATAACTATTACTTCATTCTTTTGTTATTTAAATTTTAATACGCTTTAAGATCGGCCAAAATACTTTTTTTATTAAATGTTCTTGATATTGTAAAGAAACCTTGCAGTGTTTAAGAAGATGAAAAGATTAATATGATTACTTTTTTATTTATAAAAATATTAAACAAAGAAATATTTACTAGAATTTCTTGATTAATAAAAAATGAAAAAGAATTATTACCTTTAAATCCAAATTAATGTAAACGTTGAAGGTTCAGATTTTTTCATTAAAAGCAAAGATATCTGGTAATTCTATACCGTGAAAAAAAGATCTAAGTGATATAATGAATTATTCATGTTTAGAATAAAGAAAATGCATCAATTGTTTACTTAAAAGAGTCTTATTTTTCTACTTTCATTATTTTATGAAAAAATTGCAAGTATTTTATTTTAGCTTAAAGCGTTCAACAAACTGCGAGAGAAATAGGGTATATTCTTTTATATAATGAGTTTATATTATTTAAAGAAAGCAATTATACAATAATTGAATTTCGTTCTTTATAATCGGTGAATTTGTACATCAGGTATCATAAAAATCTTAAACAATTATAACAGAAAAAATATTTTCAATTTTTTTTTTGCATAAGTACTTATGTGATACAATTCTCATCACTACCATATAGATACATTACCTTATCACTACCATATAGATACACTACCTTATCACTACCATATAGATACACTACCTTATCACTACCATATAGATACACTACCTTATCACTACCATATAGGTACACTACCTCATCTTTCCCAAAAAGAGGTTTGTCATTATCCCTAAATAGATTTATTTTTCTAACTACTCATTTATTTTGAGTTGCTTTCAATTTCATATTTAATATGCTTAGGGACGAGTTTCCTTGAAGGGTAAAGTTTCATGAAACAACATTAAATATTCAAATAGAAATGATTATGATGAGAGAAATTATTATTTAGATCAAATAGACAACATTAAATATTGAAATAGAAATATTTAAATAGAATTCTCTGTGTGAAGCGCTTTTGTGGGGCAGCTTCTTCTGGTCCGACACTGGACTCTCTCCCTAGATGGAGCCTCAAAAAGGCTGATTGGCAGAGTTTTTCTCTTCTGACGGACACTCTTTTGACTCCTGATCTCATTGATGCAAATAATATCAATAAGAGCTACGATGCCTTTTCAGAGGCAATTTGAATTATTGCCCTTGAGACGATTTATAGAGGCACAGCTAAGAGTTTTAAACCTTTTTGGACTGAAAAACTGTCTTCTCACAAGGCTGAGAGAGATAAAGCGCGTCGAAAAGCAGAGCTTATAGGTGATAATGCTGACAACATCGCCCTCAGACGAGCTCAGGCTGCTTTAAACAGAGCCATTAAACTCACGAAAAGAGACTGTTTTAAAGACTTTACCACAAAAATTGATTTTAGAAGGGATTGCATTAATGCCCACAGATTCCTTTCAACTTTAAACAATGAACACTTTTCTGACTTAAACGAACCCCTTGTTATGAATGGGAAGCAATTTACCACCAATGGTGAAAAAGCCCTGGCACTGGCCAAACATTATGCTTCTGTCGGCGGATTCCCCAGGGATAAAACAAAGGAACGAAAGCTGCATTTTTCTTTGGGATGTTTGAACCATGATGATGACATCCTTTTTAATAGTCATTTCACAATTGATGAACTTTCTCGCAAAGCAATGAAAGAGACAAGGCCTGGAAAGGGTGCTGGACCAAATGACCTCCCTGCTGACTTCTTTCTTCATTTGGGCAGCAATGCAGTGTTCCCTCTTCTTCTCTTCTTCAATACTATTTGGAAAACTTCTGTACCTGCAGAATGGAGGAAAGCTGCTATTGTCCCAATTTTGAAACCACATAAGGATCCTGCTGATCCATCGTGTTACAGACCCATATCTTTGACTAATGTTTGCTGCAAGCTAATGGAACGTATGATCGTAAACAGACTAACTTATTTCTTGGAAACTAAAAATTAAATCTCGTACTTTCAAGATAGTTTCCGTAAAAAAATGTGGAACTATTGATCAAGTAGCTTTTCTTTCCCAGTGTATTAAGGATGGTTTCCATTGTTAGGAATCCACCCTTGCTGTATTCATTGATTTTAAATCTGCCTGTGACGCTTTCTAGTTAAGAAAACTAATCAATAAGGTACAAAATATTGGTATCCAAGGACGTATGCTAAATTGGTTCAAATCCTTTCTATGGCAAAGACAAGCAAAGGTCAAATATAAATCCACTTTTTCTGAGTTTGTCCAAATGAGAAATGGTTTACCACAGGGTGCTATATCAAGCTGCTCCCTATTCAACGTCATGATTAATGACCTCTTTGAAAATCTCTAGATTTTGCATGGAATTTGTTGCCTTGCCTTTGCAAATGACGTTGTTATATTCTCAACACATAAAGTAGTTAATACTGCTAATAACAACATTAATAGAGCCATGCTCTTGAATGGTGATTGGTGCAAAAATAACAATATGACAGTAGACTCTGAAAAAACCATGTACCAACTTTTCACACTGTCTACAAAAGAGCACCAAATATCCATCAAATATGGTGATCGAGATATTCAAAGGTGGGATCATTTCCGATATCTTGGCATTCACTTTGATAAGAAATTACTATGGAGAAAACATGCAGAGGAGACTGCAAAGAAAGATTGCTATACTTGTTGTCCTTATACGTTTATCCGGTGTTACTTGGGGTTCATCACCAGATGTCCTGACCACTATCTATAAAACCTATGTTAGACCAATCTTAGATTATGGCGGTGAACTACTGGCCACTGCCTCAGCCAGATGTTGTGACAGAGTTGACAAAGTCCAAAATATAGCCCTGAGACTTATTACTTCTGAAACTTGCTCTACACCCATCACTGCATTAGAGATTCAAACTGGTCTTCAACCTCTGGAGGTTCGTAGAAAGAGGCAGCTACTAAAACAGTTTGAAAAGTGTAGAAGACTTCCTGTACAGCACTGGCAAAACCTTACTCGAAAAGAAAATAGGCTAAAAACTCATCAATCTTTCTTCAAGGGAGCAGAAGACCTTGTGACTAAATACGGTTTAAGTCATCTTCCTTGGCAACCTTTGCAGGGATATTGATATCAGATTATTGGTGAATAGAACAATAAACAAGAAAAATTTATAATGTTTTTTAAAGTTAATCCCTTTTTTTGACGTTATCGTAGTAAGTGTTAACATTCAATGAGTTTTGTAACCCTATTATTTACTTTCACTTAAAAATAGTTTCGATACTTAAAAAGCATCTCGAATAATTGCATAGAATTTAATTACTACGTCATTAATTATAATTCACATATTAATTGCAAATTATAATTAATAGCTAAAATATTTGTATAAAAATTAATAAGTAATAAATTTATTTACATTTTTTACTATATTCTATAAATAACTTTCTGTATTTCTTAATCCATTTAGTTGTTAATTCATTTATTATAATTTGAAACATTATCATTTTATTAAATATTAAAATAGATAGGGATAGGTATATATATATATATATATATATACATATATATAATATAATATTTATATATATATATATATATATATATATACATATATATAATATAATATTTATATATATATATACATATATATAATATAATATATATATATATATCTATGGTATATAATGTATATGTATATACATATATATATATACATACAAATATATATATAGATAGATAGATAGATAGATCACATTCAAATTCTATTATCTTATTTTGCCACTGGGAGCATTAAGTTAAAATAATATTGATGGCAAATATACTTAATTGCAATAAATTTTAAATATAAGAATAAACGAAACCAAGTGAAAAGTTTTAAATATAAGAATAACTACTAGATTCAGACTAGAATATGTGATACCTGAAAGAACATTTCCGTACAAGTGTAAAACACTTTTCAACTTGCTGAAAAAATACACGTTTATATAGTATTGAAATATTACAATACAATATAGTTTGCAAATATATGTATTGCTTTCTTTTAGAGGAGATTTGATAACTAATATTTTTACCAGTGTAATTACTCAAAAATTTTAATTGAAACTTGAAGAATATCCGTATAAAATTGAATAATTTCCATTCATGAAATTTTAAATTTATTTTAATGTTATAAATTTTTAGGTCAATGGAAATAAAATACATATTAAAGTATGCTTACACACAATTAAAAAATAAGGAAAACTAAGTTTTTTGTAATTACCATAATCAATAAAAATTATACTTTTTATTATAGAAGTAAAAATATGTTACAGTGTGCGATAAACAGTTCTTACAACTACTCAATGCTTCTTTATTTTTCTAAGAACTTCAGTATTTAGATATGTTTCAATGAATAATATAGAATTCTAATAGATTAATATTAAATTTTCAATCTAATATTTTAAAACTCATTTTAATGAGCTTTCCATATTGCATAGTAAATTGAAATATGAGTGAAAAAATTGAAAATAATGAAATCATCAATATTTATTGAAAATATTAAAATATTAAACTTTAAAGTTATTTCTATGCAAAAATTCTTAATTTTCTAAAATACAATTCGAATATATTGTAATTAATTTGTATTTTCAAGGTACCTATATAAGGTATAAACTATTTTTTAATTTTATTATTTAAATACATTTTTATACAATACTTAATATTATAATCAAAACAAAATTATTAAAATACGTCTAAAATATTGCTTAAGCTATTTGAGTTTTCATGACTATCTGATTAACAGACTCCAATTATCAAAATTGCTTAGTAAAATCTAAAAATTAAAACATATTTTAAAAAAAATCGTATAATATTTTATAGAAAAATATTTATTTTTATAGAAAAATTTTACTTAATAGAATTTTTATGTTAAAATCAATTGCAGAAGGATTCTTATATAATAAACACAAATTTTAGCTCAATAAAAGGGAATTTTTACTATTTGTGCAAAAAATGTTTAGTAGAATATTGCTTTGCATCGGTATCTGAAAATACAAATTTTAGTGAATGTCCTTACTTACAATTAGTGAAAAATTAGATTATTCAATATTAAATTTTTTAGATATTCTATACTCTCTGTTATCTTATTATTATATAAATTTTTTTATAATCAAAAATAATTTTGCACAAAACAATAGAGCTGGAGTGATGAAAAGAGTAACCAGTGTCTTACAGATATTATCTGAATGAATGCTAAATGTGTATAAATTTTCTTGAATGTTAGGCTTTATATTCTTTCTATTGTATTATGTCTCTGGAGAATGACACAAAAAGTTAATTCGAAAAAGATCATTAATAAAGAAATGACAATTTTAAACAGAACTAAAGATATCTGTCACCAATTGTTGGTAATGTTGATTGAGATTTGAATTCACTCACTCGAAAAAATTGCTTTTTATCAATACGCTGTGATTGATTTCCTCTAAATTTATAAGTTAAGCCCGGTTATAATTTAAAATTTTCTATGGGTAAAACGTAATGATATATCAATATTGATAGAAATTTGCATAAATTCCTTTTCTTCACATAAATTAAACGAAATATATTGCATTTTAAAATAGTTAAATAGTAAGAGATTGCTAAAACGTAACGTATAATAAAATAAGTGAAAACTGTATCTTGTTTTGTTATAAAAACTATTTTAAAAAATTCTTAACTCTTCTTAAATTATATGAATGGTCCATCATTTTCAGAAAACATGGTAAATTTTAATTTTCATTATTTTACAAATAATGTAGTTTATTAAATTTGTTATTAATCAATATAAAAAATTCGAATATCATAAAAATAATACATTTCACGTTTTTACTAAAGTATTGTTTGCAAATTATTCTGAAATATTTAGTATTTGTAACACAGAATTCAAAATATTGAAAAAATATAATCAGTTTGAAGGACTTAATGAGTTTATCCATCGATATTTGGAAAAGGAAAATCTATTCCTTTTAAATTGGTTACAATCAGATAATTAATTATTTGCATTCTTTCGCGTGATTTAAAACATGCTCTAAAACATTATGGATATAATTTCTCTTCTACCTATTGCATGTTTGATTTGGGCTTTTATTTTAATCAAATTCATTTTATTTCAGCCTGTCATAACTAACTGATATGCCTGAACATGTATTATAAATAACAATACGTACACTATACATACAATTATGCCAGTGTTTCTCAACCTTTTAGTATTCACGGCATAATTTTCAATCAAAATTTTCATCGCGCTCCCGTCCCGACTGCATGCAATAAAATGTATACAATAATAATGTATTTTGAGTATTTTGGTACTAAACCTACACTACGACCTTAATTTTAAACTTTACAAATCACCAAGAATACGGAATTTTTTTAACATTTTGCAACACCGATCCTCAGCATTGAAAAACAAGAATCCTATGCCTTTTTATTGCTCTTCCGTTCCACTGTGTCGTGCATTTTCACGGTTTCGCGAGAAGTTTCAATTTGTCTGGAATTTGTCTGGTCAGCTTTAAAGTTAAGCTAGGAGCGTGCGCAAATGTGAACAAATGTTTTCTTATAAAGAGAAGGAGAAAGTTCATTGACGCCAATTTCAACTCCAGACAATCTTATTTGACTCCATCCTCTATCGCTATTGAATCTATTCTGAATGTGTATGTTATATATATTTCCGTGTAATTGCAATTCACGGTATTAAATATTCACGGCAATTGTCTTACGCAGAATCATGGATAAATTTTTAAGCGGGCGTAAGCGAGCAATAGACGATCGACAAGCATCAACAAGTACACAGATGAGCGTGGATCCGAAAATAAAATCAAGAAAATATTCTCAATAATACTTAAAATTTTAACAAAAATCGCCACAGTGCGTCTGGACACATTGCACGATCCACAGAGATGCTTTGTATTCCAAAGAAATGAGTCCTAGTTTGAATATTGTGTTAACTATGTATCCGTATTAAGCAACATAACAATGAAAAATTTAAATGATTGTATTAAAACTTACAAGGCTGAAAAACAACATGTAAAAGTTGTTTTTGTATCCATTGAAAATCATTTAGCAATTCTAGCAAAGAATTTTAAAAAGTACCTTCTTGCTGACGACAAACTGATATCAAGTTACAAGTAGGTGAGGGATCCATTTCAAAATACTCCCGAAGGACTCTCAATTGAAGAGGAAGAAACCTTCGTAGGCTTCACGGCAAGCGGTGAAACCAAAAGACAATTCAGTAATAAATCGCTCTGAATTTTGGGCAGGAGTGGATGATGAATTTTCTGCACTAAAAACAAGGGCATTTAGCATTCTACTGCCATTTTTAACATCTTACCTTTGTGAAATAGGATTTTCTGCTGTAGCTTCCTTGAAGACAAAATGTAGATCTCAGCTAAATATAGAAAAAGAACTGAGAGTGTCTCTTTCTAATATTAAACCCTTCTTCGAAAAACTTTGCTCTGAAAGACAGACCCAAGGAAGTCACTAATAATTATTAAATTAGATTTTAATTTAGTAAGTTGTTTTAATTTAAAAAGTTAATTATTAAATATGTCGAAATGTATTTGTTTTGTATGTGTGTGTGTTCTTTTCTTTCAGCCACTTAATCGATTTTTTAATAGCATTTCCTCTTGATTATGCTCACGCACACAAATTAGTGTTCTTGGGGCCCCCCCCTCTTAGGGGGCACGCCCCACAGGTTGAGAATCACTGAATTATACCAAAAGAATAAATCCATTTTTCTCTGTTAAAAAACAAGCATTTTTTAGTAAAATAAAATGTTTTTATAGTTAAAATCTAACTTATAAAAACTAATCCCTATCGTTTATTTTAAATGATAATAAATTAAAATAATAAATACGATTTGTATTTTCAAGTAAATTTAAAATATTTTCATCTTTGTTTATATTATTATTTATTCAAATTTTAAATTATTCAAACAATTGATATAATTGTAATGGAAAAACTTTGAAACAATGTTCAAAATATAGTGGTAAATAAATCATCTTAAATGTTTTGCTTATTTTCGCAACATTATAAAATAAAAAAAATTTCGCATTGGATACATTTTGTAAATATTATATAGCATACAAATTTTAAGGGAAATATAAATATGCATCAAAGAAAGTTAAAAACATAAAATAATTATTAAGTTTAAAACTTGTATTTACTTTAAAAAAAAGAGAGAGAGAATTATTATGCAATCAAGCGTACGAGAAAGTATTCTCAAGAGTTTATAAATACAAATTTCAATTTGTTAAATCAATCGTTTTTGCTAAGAAGACAAAATCGAAATGACCCATAATTCTGATAACCATTAAATCAGCAGAGCATAAAAGAAATACTAAAAAAAGCCTATTTATTTCTCTCAAATGGTTCATGATAATTGATTAAGGCCATCATTTCAGCTTAATATGATAAAACAAGTTGACCTACTAGTTCATCAAACATATTCGCTGAGTTATCTCAATATAGCCGGTTAGGAATTTAAGTCTAAATGTATCATACATTTAATTAAACAAGCAATAAAACCAAAAGGAGGAAATTTCATGGTTATTCAAATAGTAAGAAATTTAAAACCTGTACAGTTAGCCCAATATGATGCAAATATAAGCAAACTTACTGATACACAAAATACTGTAATTTATTAAACAGTAAAATAAATTTTTTTGCGAAATTCTATAAATATTTTGGAATAATATAAACTTATCATATCTTATGAATTATTAATTTAATCAATAATTACTTTAAAATAATATCAGAGTTATTTTCATTCCATAACTATCCTTTAATTCTTCAAAGATAAAAGCAAAAATATTTATTGAATTATAATTATAAATAATTATATATATATATATATAAATATATATATATATATTATATATATATATATATATATATATATATATATATATATATATATATATATTATATATATATATATATATATATATATACAAATTCTTAATAAAAGGAAAATATTGTTCATTTTAACAATGCAAAAAACAGCAAAACAAGCTTTCAGAGAACTCATAAATATTTCAAAGTATAGGTATACAAAGAGAAGCATTTCAAGAAAAAATTATTCTATATTTCCAGTAGAAGCTTTACAAGTATCAAAAGCACTAGAAATTGATCACATCATATGCAAATTAAAATATTTTACAAAGAAAAAATTTATGAAACAGAAAAATGTAATTAAACCTAGTAAAAAATATAAACATGTAAAGATTAAAATCTTTTTTTTTTAAAAAAAAAAAAGTCATTTTGAAATGTACGCCTCTATGAATTGACATCTAAAAGCAAATCTTCTTTAATTTATTGGTTATTAAGAAAAGGAAAATTATTAGAGTTTTGTTTACATGACTTTTAAGATACACAAAAAATTAACGAAAAGGAAAATAAATTTTCATTTTGAAATTAATTTAGATACTTTCTTTATGCATTTTAAACACATATCGCTTAAATCGCAAAAGATTCAAATATTTTCAAGTAACGAAACATAATTGTTAATATCGTAAGAAAATTTTTAACATTAAACCTTTAACTTAGGAATTCTCTATCACATAAGCCACTAAAAAATCTAATAACATAAGAGATATGATCAAAATCTTCTATATTATTTTTTATTTTATATTGTAGTTTACTTTTTAATTTTTGTAATAGTACAAAATAAATTTATTTTACATACTTAGTTTTTATTTCTCCCATTGTTTTTTTTTTTTTACATTTTATTAAAATCTTCAGAGTTTTTTGTTTCTTAGAAAACATCAGTTATAGTTAAATAACTGGAATCATGAACATTTCGTGTTTCCAAATATAATAGAATATGTTTTAGACTAAAGCGCCTATAGATTTTCATTTAAATAATAAATTTCATTTAATCATATTTTCCTCTAAACTAGAAATTTTTCACTTTAAGACGCGAATTCATTTTCAAGTTATAGATAAATAAATGTTGAAAATGTAAAATAAACTTTTACCTCAAACTGCTATTCCATTTAATTTAGAATAAATTTATTTAGTAATAATTAAGAATTAAAATCGTAAACACATTATAGCAACTATACCCAAATACTAACCCGATCATTTTAAATCACCTCAATTCGGCTATATGAAAATAATAAGCATCAAACTTAACATTTTTATAAAAATAACATATTATTAGAATTAGGAAACAATGGAAAATCATTAAATTCATGAATATATTATACATTACATGAGATTTCCCTTTTAAGGTATGAAAATTAATCACAATTACTTTCTAAGAAAAAAATGTCATTTTGCTAATTTTCCATTAAAAAATTAGAAATCGAAACTTTCTGCAAAATTAAATAATAATCAAGAACACATGTATTAAAATGAAAAAATGTAATTGTTATAAAAAAAGACAGTCTTTGAAAAATATAATTATCTTTTCATAGTGCAGGGGAATTCTCATTATGAAATCTTATGGGAGAAATATAATAGCAAACCGTTGCTATAAATCATTTTATTAACAAGCAATACCAAGGAGAAATGCTTAGAAAAAAATTTAATGTGTACAAAAAACTTTAAATTGCTCTAAAAACTTTCACTAATTTTTCATGAGACGTAACGTGTATCCATACATTTTTGAATTTTGATGATAAGTTCATTTTTTATACTTTTTTATTGTTTTTCTAAAAATTAGAAATAATATAATTGAATGATTTTATTTAAAAGGAACCCTTATATGTTCTAAATGATCCATTACCCTTACAATATACAAAGTAATTTTTAAATCATGTTATTTTTAAAGTGGAAACAAATATATACTGGCTCATGATGAAAACTACTTTGATGTAACTTTTCTCTATTAAAAATTAGTTTTAAAACCTATAACGACGTACTCTATTAAAACCATCTAGAATATATCTGGAAATTGTTTCGTTTAAAGTATGTAATTTTCTGCATCAAAACATTGCTTCTAACGTCTTAAGTATACATGTCAAGAAGTATTGTCATAAAAAATGAATTTAATAATAATCTTATCTACACAAACATGCAAATGTAATTTCCTATAAACATAAATTAAAAAATTAATTTTTATTAAAGAAATACTTAGTTTTTGAATATATTACAGGAGTATTAATATAAAAAAGTACAAAAAGTATAGAATTTTAAGTAATCAAAAATTAAGTTATTTAAAAAGCAAACGAAAATATAAATTTATATTAAGTTTGAAAAGAAATTTATTTAATTAAAGCTGTATATGTAATAGTTCATATTAAGGATATTGATTATTCATATTGAGTACTAAAAACAATTTTATACTACATAATTGAAAAACATGTTATCTAAATATTTAGATCAAAAATATAATATTTCGCATATAACAATAGAATTCTAATTAACAATTTGTTCACTTTGATAATAATGTCTAAAAGGTAATGTATAAATACTAAAAGAAGAGTAAATTATTGAAACTGATTAAATTAGGAATTCGGGAGATAAAATGACTGTCACAAATCTGAAAAATGAAAAGGGTTTAATAAACAAATTACATCTAAAACCTATTCATGAAGAAAATATAAACATTACACAAAACAAAAAATACGATTAAATGTTTTACCATAACATTGCAAGAATAATGTACGTTACAAATTATATTTAAAAAGTTATTGTGAATTATTAAAAAAATGACATATATATAATTATTTCTAAAATATAAGTAATAATTTTTCATGATAAAACTGAATATTTGAATGAATACACATATTAACTATTAAATTAATAGCATACATTATAATAAACTAATTCAAAATAGTTTATGTATGGTACAAAAATTCACTCATTTGCGAATATCAAAAAATATATTAAGTGATTATTTCTATCTCTAAAGAATGGAAATAATAATTGTTTAGTAAACTCTGTGATTTCAAATTATATTGAGAAATATAAAACACGTCAAAAACTTTGAAATAATTAAATTGATTATTTAAATATGAATTCATAAAAATATAACTGCAACATTATTATGTAATAAAACATCTCAAACATATAATTTCAAATTTGATTAAACATTTAAAAACACATTTTGATACTCAGTTAAGTGCAATTTTTACAGAAAAGGTTTTATAAACGGATTTAGTTAATAGCACCCCCTACTCGTACATTATTATCAATAAATTTGCATATACTTTAATCTAAAATATTAGATACTCTTTATTTGCATACACTAAAAATATTAAAATGTTTTAAAAATATATATTTTATCACACCTAAGACGATCTCCAATTAGAATATAATGATAAAAAAAATTCAAAATCCAATAAAATAATTGAATTAAAAGATTGAATTATGAAAGAGACTAGACAATCTCTAAAAAAATTAATTGATTGATTAAACTATAAAAATTATTTAAAAATAATCATAAATTATATATATATATATATATATATATATATATATATATATATATATATATATATATATATATATATATATATATATATATATATATATATATATATATATATATATATATATATATATATATATATATATATATATATATATATATATATATATATATATACTTTGATGCATAAAAATTTTTAAAAATAAATGGATACTTAAAATTTTAAACTTTTACTTTAAAAAAAACAAGAAATTGGATAGATGAAAAGTCATAAAAATTCACTAAAAATTAAGTATTTAACAAAATCTAGTATGTACGGAATAAAATGTGCCATGCAGAACAGTTACACTGAAAAATATTTTATCAATGATTTTGAAGTTATGTAAAAGATTGGGAGTTTACAATATAACAGGTTGAAAGTGATGAAGAAAAATGTAACGAATTCTAAAATATATTTCATGAAACAAAGTAAAAAAAACAGGTTGCTAGAATTTTATTAAACAGTTAAAGAAACAAGCATTTTATGTCCACAAAAAATTCATCTTTTACTATACAGATTTATTTAAATTTATCAGACTGTAATTTATTAGATACATATTTGTAATTTATAAATTTGTTAGCTATTAATTTATACATATAAATATTATTAAATAGATAAGTATTTGATAAATAAATTTAATAATTAAACATTAAACATTTTCAAAGAAAATAATACATAATGTATGTATATATATATATATATATATATATATATATATATATATATATATATATATATATATATATATATATATATATATATATATATATATATATATATATATATATATATATATTCTAAAACAACTGCAGAGATAAATTTAAAAATTTTAGATTTTTATATCTGAAAAAAATATTACCACCATATTTACTAATTATATTACCAAAATTGGATAAACTAAAAAAGAAATCTTTAATAATATGTTAAGAAATATTTTTTTTAATTAATAAAAAGTAACGTCTCCCCAAGAAAACTTTACATAATTAACTTGTAAAAAGAAAATATCTTAATACAAAAAATAATTAAGACTATTTAGAACATCTAGTGAAACATTAGGACGTTTCAATAAATGCTGACGAGCAACCGAATGTATCTATTAAGAGCAAATATAACATAAAGATAATGAAAAAAGTTTTATCAGAACTTAAGCAGGATTATTCGCAGATTATATAAAAATGTTTTTAATAATGAAACTAGAAAATAAAAAATTTTCTGATGTATTAGCAACTAGAGAAAATTACTATAATAATAAAATGAAGTTTAAAATAATTTTCACGGTAAAGAGAATATCTAAAAATAACGAAAAAGTCAGATATAAAAAAAGTCAGGCTTTAATTAATATTGAAGTAAATTTAGGGACAGAGAAAAAATATCATTTGAAAAGATATATATGTGAACTATTTGATTTTTGACGAATCATATTAGATATTTATAATAAGGAATTAAATACACATTTTTAAATGATTGCCTAATGTAATATCAATTAGTAAGGTGATATTTTAGTAGTTGAAATTTGATTTTACTTTTAATATTCATACTATTAATTTTGCTATACTTTTTAAAACCGTTAAAAATATTTTATAAATTAAAATAAAATATTTATGACAAAATAGGCCATGTAAAATAACAGATGTTGGAGTAAATGGAGAAATACATTATGCGCATTTTAAAATTAAACAGATGGGTGAGACAAATTTTCCATATACGGATTTTTGGAATACCAAACGATCACGATTCTACATAAAATTATGAATAATATGAAAAAAACTGAAAAATGGAAAAAATCAATTTTCGTATATTATCATTTGCTTCATAATATACTATATTATAATATTGTTAGATTACAGATTGGAAGCTAAAAGTAATATTCAAATATGATTTTAAATCATGCGATTTAATTTTTAAAAAATTATCCACTTTTTAAAGCAAGTAAATATACAATAATAATAACAGAAACTTTATGTCATGAAATTATTTTTTATGTACAATTAATGATAAAAATATATTAAAAAATATACAATGAAATATTAGTAAAAAGTTAAATATACAAATTTAAGACCTATTAAATTTTGGCAAAAATGATATAAAATATTCGGACCCGGATATTCAATATGTAAATACTTATATGAATAAATTTATATTTATATTAAATTTATTAAAGATAAAATGAATGAAAAATATCAATGTGATGAGTATAAAGAGGAAAGTTGAAATTATTGCTATTTTCTTACATTTAAGAACAATTATTATAAAATTAAAAAGCAGTGTTATCGGCATTAATCTACTTAAATTAAATTAAAAGATTTTCACATCACGTTCTACGTGCATTGAGATATATTTCTTAAAATGAAAAAATTAAAATCAAAATATATGAAATTAATAAAAAATGTTATCACATTTTTCTTTTTTTCAAATTTATATTGTTTTAGTGTGTTCAGATGCTAAAAGCAATAATCTTTATTAAACCACAAACGTTTAAATAACTATAATTTATTCTAATTTACGTCATATACGTTGAAAAATTTCAGATTGTTAATGAAGCTCCTTTTTCTATGAGTTGACCTGTGTATTTCGTCAAACACAGTAGCAACGTATTCATATAAGTTATCACAATTCATGCAAAAGTAAACAGATAACTACAAAAATATTTCACAAAGTTTGTATGGCATTTATGCTCAATGCAAAACATACTATATAATTTAAAATTCATTGTGATTTAAATTTTTATAGGAAAAAGTGACAAATGTAAAATGCGAAGTAAAAATTATATATTAATCATAAAATCATAAATATAAGATAGCCTTCTCTAAACGAGGTCTCCAAGCCACTGTCTTCTGGTTATTGATCTTCATTTTGGTTTGATGCAATCCTCCTATTTGAATTTTGATGTACTTCTAAAGCGAGTCCCCATAGATTTAACCAGAAAATTTTGTTCTGAAAGACCAATACGAGTCCTTCTAAAGTCAGAATTTTCATTCTGACTAGATAGCCTTTCAGTTTGTATTTCTTTTGCGCATGTGGTCTTATTTTTCATAAATTTCATAAAATTGAGTTATTTAAATAAACGATAGAGATTTGCTATCCTAGACTCCATCAAGTCATTTCACACCAAATGTATTCTTAAGTTGCTTCCTTTCAAGAAATTCCAGAACGCATCAATATATTTTGTCATCGATCCCATTTCGGAAATGAAAAAGCTTATAAATCCAAAAAACATTTTTTAAAAGGGCCAATTTTTTTAAATATACATTAGAATTATTTTGAAATTGCACATATTTAGATATGCAATTTCGTTAATTCTAAGTGCTTTTCATATAGAAATGTAATTAAAATGTATTTAAGTAAAGTAAAACTACATTTAATATTCTTATGAGCAACCCATAAAGTAATACTTTAATAGCATACATTATACTAATTATACATCAATTTTTTCATAGAAAATTCTGTTAATTTCTTTCAAAAACAGTTGTACTAATGATAATATTTTCCCAAAAAAGATTTCTCCAATCACAAAGTAATTTTAATACAGCCCAAATATTCTTGACAGCATATGAGCTACGTTCAGTAGAATTTAGACCAAATAATTGATTTGTTTAATAATATGGGAAAATGCATGCATGTAAATATTATTCATATTGATCTAATATATATGTTTCGTTGTTTTACCACAGTATTCTCATTCAAACATTTTTTAATGTCATTCATTACTTGAAAATAATTGTATAATAAATAAACTTTAAAGAAGATAATCGCTTATATTCTTATGATGGTATATATTATAATCATTCCAGATTCTAGTGTTTTGTTTTTATGCATGTATCGAACTTGTGAAAAAGTGCAAAATTGTATGCATTTGTCCAAAGTTATATCTTTGGACAAATGCATACAATTTTGCACTTTAATAAAAGGTAATGGTTCATTTAGAGGAATTTTTAATATAAGTTCTCTTTAAATAAAATAATATAATTTCTATGATTTTGTACATTAACTTGATTTATCCTTTTAAAAACAATCTAACAATATCCAGTGAAGTATTTCTGAAATTTTTACCGTTGTATTCGTTTCTGGGTCGAGGACTAACAAATTCTTAATCGATATTATTCTAATTATAAATTGGACATATCTATGAACCTGTATGCATATTAGAAATTTCTCTTCATCTCTAGAAATCCGTATACTTAGATATTTAATAAAAATTGGTTTTCAAAATTCTAAAATATGTGTAGTGGAAGAAGTGACAAATATTGTATTAAATATGAGATTCTATATTTTTGTTTTAAGCTAATTATTTGTTGTATATGATATTTCCTTCATTACAAAAAAAATATATACAAGAAAATAAATAAATTGAATAATTTTAATTCATACATCATTAACAGGAAAGTTAACTAATGTTTGGAAGATTAATTATAAAATTAGATTTACGTCCTTATCTTGAACAAACTAACAATACGTTCTCAAAGAAATAAAACTTTTCTAATTATGTAATTAATCCTGATATTTTAAAATATCTCTTGATATTAATTTAATTAAATACTAGTAATATTTTCTAACATTTATTGTTTTTTGATCGCAAAAAAAAATAAAAAATAAAAAATTCTTTTCTTTTAATCAAAGTAAAAATTTTATCTTAAATAAAACATTCATATAATTCAGTTAAAATTACTTATCTATTGCTTTCAACCTAATTTTTTTTCGACATACATATCGTTTTTCATAATTAATTTTATGAAATTCATGTACAAATTATAAGTAATTAAATTTCACAAAATCAAAAAGTCATCTCATAAAAATTATCATTTACCTTTTTGTAAGCCTACAAAAAATTCAGCTTTTTATGTACTAGAAAATAAAACAAGAATACCTCAATGAAACTAACTCATTAAGTTACTTTCAGTTTTTCTATTAAATCATTTTATATTTATTAAAAATTTTTAAGCATAAGTTAAGTTTTGTTTCATTTTAAAAATATCTTTAATTTTATTGAAATGTAATTCACATATGTATTATTTGTCCTCTATCTGTTGCAACATTCCTCTATTACATAAATGTAATTACAGTATAATTATTGCCATTAACAAATTAAATTAAATTTGTACAACATGAAATGGTTTTAGTAATTTTTTTACAGTTTAGTATATTAATTATATGAAATTAAGTACATACATGCACATACTTTCGTTCTTGATGCATAATTCCATTTTATTTTCTTTACTTTTCTGAGAAATTATTTCTAGAAAAGTAATTGCAGTATATGTAAAACATGAAATGGAGTTTATAATGATAGCTAATTTAAAGTTTTTTATTTCCGTATTTAATTTATCCAAGTAGTTTCTAAAAAATTACAAAATTCTTTCTTAATTCTTTTTTATATTAATATGTAATTAATGCATTTATCAAAAATTTCTAAAATTCAAAATTCATTTTATAAATTTTTACACAAACTCCTATATCATTTCTTATATCAACATGTTTAAATTGTTTTCTATTTTGAAAAATTGTTTCTGTTGTGTTTAAGAAAAAATACTTATTCCCAGAAATTTAAAAAAATGCTTAGATAAATTCATTAAAGTTGTATAAAATTTTTGAAATAGCATTATAAGAATTTTACGAATATGAATTGTATTATATTAAACAAAAAAATGATGTTCTCATTAACTTACGCAGATCGTAATAGTTTAAAAACAATTGCTTGAATTAATTATCGTTGGAAAATGATAGAACTTATTGTGTATTTATAAACAATGATAATGCTGTAATTTTTTTTAATTTTAAATAACAGTTATATTTATTTTAAAACAAAATTCCCAACTATTACATCATCTCTAAATTTTGGCAAATGTGACTAAAAAGATATTTTGATTAATATTTTATTTAGAATCAATACGATATTTATCTTTTCCACTATTTCTTTAATTACTTTTAATTATAAACATTGCATAAATTTGTTTAGTAGAATAATTAATCTCTGAATATTTTGCCAGTTCAATGCATTTGAAATTTCTCTATAATAAAGCATAATTTTTTCCTAGATGAATTCTTGTATGCATATAACTTAGTTTATATTAATTTTAAACCAACTTAAATATTGTGACACTTATTCCATAACTATTGTTTTGAATCTCCCATTAATAATTTTACTTTTTAATAAAAACCTAGTTTTTTCAATTTTTAAATGTGTCTTTTCATTCATGTAAGATCTCTAGAAAACTACTAACAATAAAACAAAAAATTAAATTTAATGCATTTTTATTTCATTACATTATTGCTAAGGCATTTGATAGTAAATAAATCCAAATTGCCTTTCAGATATATCAGAAACGAATATTAAAACGCTTGGCTATTCAATATACATATGTTTTAGAAATAAAACTTAAAAACCGATGGTGGCAGTATTATCAAGTTGCCTTTAAAAGATCATTAATTCACTTTTGTCTTTCGTATTAATTATTCATATATATTTATATTCAATTCCTTTCGTTTTTATTTTTCTAAAGTACTACAACCTGTTTCCATTCAAAGATGTCTGGTAAACTTTCACCATATTACTTAATAGAAGAAAGAAGATCAAAATAAGACCAAGATTTTGCTTATACTGTTATAAAAATTTAATATACTGATAATAATCTTCACGGATATTCAAATGAATTGTGCGGTTATGACAAGCTTTTAACAAATCCTTACAAACTTTTAATCTCATAAATTCAAGTGCACAATTTTAAATAAACATTTTTCACGAATAAAGTGACTCTTCTACTAACAAAACTCCATGTTTGATTCGTTTTAAGTTTTCCATCACAAAAACTCTAATACACTATAAATCAAGATCATTTCCTTAACTATTGAATATAAAATGATTGATAATTATCAAATGATAAATAATTTTTATTGGATTCCTTTTCAGGAAGTGATTTTTTTATTTGCATAACACAATTAAAGTTAGATTTGATTTTTCCTGCAATTAGATGACGCAAACTCGTTTGAAAATAATAAAACTATTCTGTTTTCTTTTTAAGTAATGGTGCTCTTTTTGCAATTTATAAGCTATACTAGATTCCGACTCAACTAAATACCAAAAGTTAAATGAAAGCAAATACAAAGTAAAAAAATCTATCTTAAAGCTGCTTTCGGAATAAATGAATTAAATTTTAAACCTATTAAAAAATGATAGTTAAAAATACAAATATAATAATTTATATATTAGTTCTCAATATTGCATTATTATTTTTCAGACAAATTTTAATTTTTCACGTGGGATTCACCATACCTACTTTCATAAATAAATAGTAAACTTTTTATAATAATGCATACATAAAAATGTATTCATTCTTTTTAAAGTTAGAAATCTGTAAATTATACAAATATGAATAATAGTCTGAATAAGTATATATATATATATAGTTATTCAGACTATTATTCATATTTGCATAATTCATATATATATATATATATATATATATATATATATATATATATATATATATATATATATATGTATTTATATATATATATATATATATATGTATATATGTACATATACATACATGTATATGTATATATATATATATATATATATATATATATATATATATATATATATATATATATATATATATATATATATATATATATATATATATTACTGAACTCTATGTGTGACATATACAAGTGAAATATAAATATATTTCTTAACATTATTTTATAGACCTGTATGATCCATAAACATTTTTAAAACTTGATTTTGTTTCTCATAAATTTTAATTTTATAGCATAAATATTTTTTCATAAGTCATTCATCAGAGCTGTGTCTGATTATGCATTTTTAAAATAATATTTAATGATGTTCTTCTTTCAATAATAATTCTGTGATAATTTAAAAAATTTTGAGTAACAATGTAATTAAAATTTAATTTTTTTCAATCATAATACTCTATGTAGATAAAGGAAATAAAATTCAGAGATTTTCAATTTTCTTGTTTGGCTAATGATAAAAATGTCCTTTCAAGACAACTTTGAAACATTATTAATTTTTATATAGGAATATTCAATAGGTTTTATTAAAATTAGTTAAATAAGCTAAAAATATTTTTATAAAATGCAGAAACATAAACTGATAATACAAAGCAATGCATTTATTCGATACTTTTGTATTAACACTATATTTTCTTAAATACATTAAAAACATTTTAAAACTTTAAATAATACATCCCCATTTTAAATAATAAAATAATTGTTTGTGTGCGAATGTAATCCGCATCAATGGTATGAGAAATTTATTGAATCTTTTTTTATACAACAATGGATTTGTATATAAACTATCAATCAATGGTAAGATAATTTTATTTAAATTTAGATACCATATTTTATACAACAATGGATTTATATATAAAGTACCAGAACATAGAATTAACCTGTTAGTGTGCTATTTTCATGTGAAACAATCATTGTTAATTACCATTACCGTATATACAGTACCTATCGCAATGTATGAGCATGAAATAAATCGATACATTTCAACCTAGCTAATAGTTTCTACAATCAGTGATTAACTGTAAACGTTTTCATCACTGGAATTCTCTCAATTCTCTTCGTCAGAAGCAGATTCATTTCTTCGTTCTTCGTCGTCATCATCCTCGGCGTTTCAGAGCACTGCCTTTCAATGAATTTGAAATCCAGCGCTTCTTGAAAGATTTCACAATCATTGGTGCTTCGATGCTTTTCCAGGCAGCTGAAACCCTGTGTGCAACAATGTGCTGTGCAGCACGCTTAATACACTACTAGCTATTAAAATTGCTACACCAGGAAGAAATGCAGATGACAAAATTATATTTATTGGACAAATATATTATACTAAAAATAACAAGTGATTAATTTTTAAAAAATTTGGCTGGATAGATCCTGAGAAATCAGTACCCAGAACAACCACCTCTGGCAGTAATAACAGCAGTTATACGCCTGGGCATTGAGTCAAACAGAGATTCGATTGCATGTACAGGTACAGATGCCCATGCAGCTTCAACACGATGCCACAGTTCATCAACCGTAGTGACTGGCGTTTGGTGACGAGTCAGTCACTCGGCAACCATTGACCAGACGTTTTCAATTGGTGAAATATCTGGAGAACGTGCTGGCTAGGGCAACAGCCGAACATGTTCCGTATCAAGGAAGGTCCGTACAATGAGGTCCGTATCAAGGAAGGACCGTGCAACATGCGGTCGAGCATTATCCTGCTGAAACGTTGGGTTTTGCAGGGCTCGAATAAAGGGTAGAGCCACGGGTCGTAACACACCAGAAATGTAACGTGCACTGTTCAAATCACCGTCAATGCGAACAAGAGGTGACCGAGACGTGTATCCAATGGCACTCCATACCATCACGCCAGGAGATGGGCTAGTATGACGATGACGAATGCACGCTGCCAGTGTGCGTTCACCACGATGCCGCCAAACACGGATGAGACCATCATGATGCTATACACAGAACCTGGATTCATCTGAAAAGATGACGTCTCCCCATTCGTACGCCCAGGTTCGTTGTTGATAACACCATTGAAGACGCTCTTGTCTATGACGCAGCGTCAAGGGAAGCCGCAACCATGGTCTCCGAGCTAAGAGTCCATGCTGCTGCAAACGTCGTCGAACTGCTCGTGCAGACACTTGTTGTCTTCCAAACGACCCCGTTTCTTGAAACACGGCTCGTGACGTGGTTTGCATGATCCATTACGGCTATGCGGATAATATGCCTGTCTTCTCGGCTGCTAGTGATAGGTGGCCGTTGAGATCCCGCATGGCGTTCCGTATTACCGTCCTGAACCCATCGATTTCATATTCTACTAAGATTCATTGGATCTCGACCGACGCGAGCAGCAATACTGCGATAAGATAAATCATAATCCCGGTACCCTACGATTCGACCTTTATCAAAGTCAGAAACTTGCTGGTACGCATTTCTCCTTCTCCTACACGAGGCATCACAGCAACTTTTCACCAGGCAACAACGTTCAAATGCAATTTGTGTATGAGGAACCGGCTGAACAATTTCCTCATTTAAACACAATGTAGGTGTCGCTACTGGCGCCTTCTTTGTCTAAATGTGCTGAAAAGCTAATAATTTGCATATCACAGTACCTTCTTCCTTTCGTATAAATTTCACGTCTGTAGCATGTCGCCATTTTGGTGTAGCAATTTTAATTGCCAGTAGTGTATTTCCTGTAGTGGTCAATTCATGGTTTGGATCACAAAACCATTTTTCGTTCTCCGACTGAACGTACACCTTTAAAGTTTTATACTTGTAGAAGTGGTGAGTCAAAGGTACCTGCCAATCGGTTTTAATCTGGGCTTTTCTCTGGGAAAAGAGTTCAAAGTTGGTAAGTGCGGAAGAAGAAGGAGCAGTAAGCCCTCCTTTGCTAAAATGTCTGCTATTTCATTGCCTCTAATATCCACGTGAGACGGGATCCATTGAAAATGGATATTATGTCGAAGGGAGACAATTTAAATCGTATGAAGCATTGTCAGGACTATGCGGTAGAAAATATGCAAACAGCAAAAGAAAACAGAAATATTCGTATGATAGAAACGCTGAAAAGCGACAATTTAAAATTGGTGATCCAATTCTTGTTGTGGCCCTATCAAAACCAAATAAACCAACTTTCCATCAATTGGGGTAATTCAGGAGGAATCGTTAAACAACTTTCAGAAAAAAATTACGTTGTTCATTTTCCAAACGATGACAAAAGCCAAGTTTACCATGTAAATGTGCTACAGCCATATTTTCAAAGAGAAAAAAATGTTAATTTGATGTCTTTGAAGGAAAACAATAACAAAGAGGACAATGAAATTCCTAAGCTTGATTTAGAATTCCCCGATTCTGATTTAAAGGAAGTGTGGCAGTCAGTACAATCAAATACTCAATTATCTGAAATTCAAATTGGTGAACATAGTGATATGATTACAAAATACTCTAACACTTTTTCAAATGAACCTGGTTGTACTGATTTGACTGAACATGACATTGAACTAGATTCTGACAAACTTATCTGTGCCAAACCTTATAGATTTTCATAGAGACAGTCTAAATTTTGAAAGCAGAAATAGAAAAAATGCTGAAGCTAAAAGTGATAGAGCCAGGAGAATTTGATTTTACATCTCCTCTTATCTTGGTAGAAGCTCATGGAAAGGAATCAAGGCCTTGCATCGATTATCGATGATTAAATAAAAGGACCAGAACAAAGTTTTTCTCCACTGCCTAATAAAAAAGAGTTGATAGAACAAGTATCTGTTGCGATATACGTTACAGTTTTAGATTTAACCAGAAGTTACTGGCAGATACCTTTGAGTAAAAATGAACAAAAATATGCAGCGTTCGTGACTAGTTTTGGAACATACAGACCTTTGCGCCTTCCATTTGGGTTGAAAAATGCACCATATGATTTCAGTCGACTTATGGCTAATATATTAAAAGGATGTGAAGAATATGCAATCCCTTATTTGGATGATGTGGCTTTTTTTTTCCCAACATTGGGATAATCATTTAAAACATCTAGAGGAAATTTTCATTTAGCTAAATGAGACATAACACAATATGTTGCACATTTAGCTATCGAAGTGCCAATATGCCCAAGCTTGTGTGAAATACCTTGAACATTTGGTAGGACAAGGGTGAAGAACGCCTAGTGAATTGAAAGTTCCAGTTATCAAAGATTTTCTTATTCCTGTAAACAAAACTCAAGTCCGTGCCTTTTTAAGGATACTGGTTATTATCGAAGATACATTTTTAACTTTTCTGTAATAGTAGCTCCTCTAACCAACCTGTTAAAGGGCAAGAATAGAAAATCAACAATCGATTGGAATAGCTCTTGCAAAAGTGGCTTTGATGAATTGAAAGAAAAACTTTGTAATAAATCCGTTTTGTACAGCCCTGATTTTACACAACAATTTATTATTCAGTGGGAAGCTTCAAACATTGGAATTGCAGTTGTGATGTCGAAAGTGATTGGAAACGCGGAACATCCTATTATGTATCTAAGTAAGAAATTTTTCCCCACGGAACAAAAATACAGCACTACCGAGAAAGAATGTCCCACTATAGTTTTTGTTGTGCAAAAATTAAAATATTACTTAGATGGGGTCACCAAAGTTTTATAATACAAACAGATCATAATCCTCTAGGGTGGCTGGAAAACAATACCGGAACTAATTCAAGACTTCTACTAAGGACCTTGATTTTACAGTCCTTTAACTACGAAATAATTCACCGTAAAGGAAAACAAATTCAGAATGCCGATAGTTTGAGTCATATCCCTTAAATATTTGAAAAATAAACTTAAATATATAATTTAAGGGTACATTTTGGTATGTATTTTATATATTTTCATGTATCTTAATCAAATTTATAAATTTTATTTTTATTTTATTTATGTGTTTTTAAAGTGTTCATTAATTACGGATGATATGAGTGCATATCTTAGCGTAAGGTACTACTTAGATAGAACTGGTACGTATATAAATATATATATGTGTATTTCTAAACATTACTGAACATTTAGGAACTACTATTTCGTTTCCCTGTCTTGAATCGAAAACACAAAACTTTTCATTTCATGAAAAGTTTCCTCCAAGTGGGGAGAGAAATAAGTCTATAATGATTTCGTCGACAGGAGATAGCACTGCAGAGACAGCAACACAAGTTTTTTTTTTTTTTTTTTTTTTTTTTTTTAAATGATTAGCGGGCTCTTCGGCTAGATTCGAAAAGTGATTTAGAACGAGTTTATTGAGAATATAATGGTATAGTTTCTATTAGAAAATGTTTCTGTAGATTAATGTTATGCTATGTGCAATCATAGATGATAATAAAAAATTGATTGCTAATTTGTTGTGTGATAAATTCCCGGTGTAAATTTAATTCAGCGTCAGAACAATAAAACGAAAATAAAGTAATTTCAAATATTTGTTTCAAAATTAAAATTAACATTTAAAATAGAGCTCATTTAATGGTTGTTTTTAATCAATAAAATTCCATTGATAAATTATAAGGTATTAGTTGTTTTTTACATTATATTTCTTTTTAAAAATTCTACCGCAAAATCAGTAATCTTATGCATTGTAAATAAAATGATAATTTTCTGTATCAATGCATTAAAACAATTCATTAAAACATTCATTCTCTCAACTTAGAATAACTATTTTCAATTATCAATTAGTAATATCATCAACTTGCCCATAGTAACTTTAACTGCATAAAATTTTAACTACTTAGTAAGTTACATTTTGTTTTACAAAAAATATTTATTCTTAATGATTTTCAAATGTGCATATGATTAATATGGCTATATTAGTATTAATAGCTTTTTTATTAATTAAGCAATGTTTATCAATCTATTATATAAAGTATAATACATAATACATCATAAATTATTTAAATTATAATATGTACATATTGTAAATATGCACAAGACATGCATGACTATATGACATTATAAAATAAGTAAAATGCCTATATATTATTGAAACTCGAGTATACGTACAAATATGTAGATTCACATGTGTTTTAATATTTCTAAAGAATAGTATTAATTTAATATAGAAAAATGTGTGAATATCATTTTTATTTTAATAAATATTCTTAATATATCATAAGAAAAACTACAGTATTTATAAAGTGTGTACTTGGAAAAATTGATTTTGGAAGAAAAAAATTAAATTTTTGTTACGCGTGTTTGTTTTGGAACGTTTTTCTTCTATTATAATGGATTGTTTTTTCATTTATTTTGATAAATGTTTTTGGGAATTTCTATTAAAACAAATTATTATTTTAAAAATTATTTTTACGTCAAAAAATGGACCACACTCTATTTTAAGTTTTGTTATAGAAATAATTAACTGTCAATATTTTTACAATATTCATTTTTAATACACGGTAAATTTTATTCTTTTTTTTATTTTTAGTTATTTTTTCATTTTGTACTTTATATATTTTTTGCCATAATTTTACTTTTTTCAGGAATTCTGCTTTATTAAATCCGAATTAGTAGTGCTATAATTTTCATGAAATGATGATCAATATTCTTATTTAATGCAGTAGAAAACAGAATAAAAAATATACCAACAAAAAAGTAATATAAAATAGGAAAACAAATCTGAGGAGTTTTACACAAAACGAAATACAATTTATTTTTTATTAAAAATATAAATTTTTGCACCTATATTTATATGTCCATCAAATAATGTAATGTCAGTAAATATATTTTATGAAACGTAGCATTTTGAACCCACATATTAGAAATTTCTCATTGAACATATTTCCACAATTAACACGTAATGAAATTTAGGCATTAACTAAAAATTTAAATCATTGATTGAATGTGGATTACTTCACACTATTGTATCAGTAAAAAACTAGATGAAATTAAAGCACATATGAGTAATAATGCTTTAATTTTATGCGCAAGTTTACAAGCACATTGTTAATTTTAAATAGTTTGATACTTAAACTAAACAAAATTGATTACTCTAAAAAACCATTTCACTTAAAATTAAGAGAGAGAGAAAATTATGTTAATTTAAAATCATAGCGTCTAAAATATGTTTAGCCATTTCTTACCAAAAGTACACTACTGGCCATTAAAATAGCTACACCAGGAAGAAATGCAGATAACAAAATTATATTTATTGGACAAATATATTATACTAAAAATAACAAGTGATTAATTTTTAAAAAATTTGGTTGGATAGATCCTGAGAAATCAGTACCCAGAACAACCACCTCTGGCAGTAATAACAGCAGTTATACGCTTGGGCATTGAGTCAAACAGAGATTGGATTGCATGTACAGGTACAGATGCCCATGCAGCTTCAACACGATGCCACAGTTCATCAACCGTAGTGACTGGCGTTTGGTGACGAGCCAGTCGATCGTCGGCAACCATTGACCAGACGTTTTCTATTGGTGCTGGCCAGGGCAACAGCCGAACATGTACCGTATCAAGAAAGGCCCATACAATACCGGCAACATGCGGTCAGGCATTATCCTGCTGAAACGTAGGGTTTCGCAGGGCTCGAATAAAGGGTAGAGCCACGGATCGTAACACACCAGAAATGTAACGTGCACTGTTCAAAGCACCGTCAATGCGAACAAGAGGTGGCCGAGAAGTGTATCCAATGGCACCCCATACCATCACGCCAGGTGATGGGCCAGTATGACGATGACGAATGCAGGCTGCCAATGTGCGTTCACCTCGATGCCGCCAAACACGGGTGCGACCATCATGATGCTGTACACAGAACCTGGATTCATCTGAAAAGATGACGTCTCGCCATTCATGCGCCCAGATTCGTCGTTGATCACACCATTGAAGGCGCTCTTGTCTATGACGCAGCGTCAAGGAAAGCCGCAGCCATGGTCTCCGAGCTGAGAGTCCATGCTGCTGCAAGCGTCGTCGAACTGTTCGTGCAGTTACTTGTTGTATTCCAAACGACCCCGTTTCTTGACTCACGGCTCGTGACGTGGTTGCACGATCTATTACGGCCATGCGGATAATATGCCTGACATTCTCGGCTGCTAGTGATAGGTGGCCGTTGAGATCCCGCATGGCGTACCGTATTACCGTCCTGAACCCATCGATTTCATATTCTGCTAACAGTCATTGGATCTCGACCGACGCGAGCAGCAATACTGCGATAAGATAAACCACAATCCCGGTACGCTACAATTCGACCTTTATCAAAGTCAGAAACGTGCTGGTACACATTTCTCCTTCTTACACGAGCCATCACAACAACTTTTCACCAGGCAACAACGTTCAAATGCAATTTGTGTATGAGGGAACCGGCTGAACAATTTCCTCATTTAAACACAATGTAGGTGTCGCTACTGGCGCCTGCGTTGTCTGAATGCGCTGAAAAGCTAATCATTTGCATATCACAGCACCTTCTTCCTGTCGTATAAATTTCACGGCTGTAGCATGTCGCCTTCTTGGTGCAGCAATTTTAATGCTCTGTTGTGTAATTGAAAAATAATAATAATAGTAACTAGGAAATAAACTATTTAGAAATATGATCATTTTTCAAATATTGCAAATTTTATTATTATGTCAGTAAATACTCAAATGTATACTGAATTTTTTAATTTGCTTAGAACTTAAACCTGGTCATTTAAATAACAGGTGGCAAAACGCTGTCCGATATAAATATTGAAGCACTGTTTATATATCGATGCAACTTTATAAGCAAATTTAATGTATGAAATATCCTCCTTAAAATTGTGCAAATGGTCATCAATTTCAAGTCAATTGTATGACTGAAAAATGGGATCAAGAGGAATTAAAACGAGCATTTTTTGTTTATTATTTTATTCGGGTTTTTGAAAACTTCAGTATTAACAAATATTCGAGTAAGTAAAATATGCCTTTGTGATATTATTCAAGGTCATGTCTCAAAGCAGACAATTTTATAAGTTTTAAATTGTAAATTGATGGATCATTGGCATAATTTCTTTGACAATATGTATTTTTGTTGTAAAAAACGCATATGCATATTATAAATAAATTCAACAAAGATGCATCAAAGTACAAAATAAAAATCTTAATAAATGATCAGACACAAGTAGTTGAACAACAAACATATGTTATATATGAGTCCTTAGAGGCCAGTTTAGTGGAAAGTTGTTCACATTGTTGAAAAGTAAAGATCACTAAAAGCAACTACGTTATGCTAAATAAAGGTCGTGGTTGTGATGTCTCTATGGAAAATAGTAACTCGATCTGTGGCAGATTAAATCTTGAAGGGTCTTTTGCTCTATCCCTGCTTCTAATTTATTAAGACTGCCACTCAGTGGTTTCCATCAAAGTGGTTGTTTCCAGTTTAGCGCTAAGTAAAGGGACTCACTCATCACAAATGTACCAATTGAACCATACATGATTAAATATATTGTATTTAATCATAAATGGATAATGCATATAATATATATTATTTAGTCGATATATTAGTTTTATGACTTTTTTGAACAAATAACATTAAATTTGTCTGTTAAAGTTTGAACTAAAGATGCAAAAAAGAGACTTTTTAAAATATGAATCATTTTGTAGAAATCATAAATGATAAATGTTATAGTTGTTATGCGTTTCTCAATGATATTAGAAATACTTATCGATAAAATTATATTTTCATGGTGTATTTTTAGTACTTACATATTAACCCTATCGAATATTTACGCGTTTTTTTTTTTTTTTTTTTTCAAATCTTGCAGTTTAATGACCACATTAACACTTTTGCATTTTTATTTTTTTAAACTCTGGTTTTACGTTTTTCAATTTTAGAGCATATAAATTTTAAACATGTACTTTTTTTAATGAATTAAAAAAAGTTTTTATTCATTTCTTTTAATTTCTTTCAATAAGCTAAAATGCTCTATCTTTTTTCTCATTTTTCAAATAAAATTATAAAAACTTGTACAACACTGGGAGACATATTTCTTTGGTTTTAATTGTTTCCAAATATTGTATGGAATTATGATTCCTGGAATAAGGTAAATAAACTATGTCACATATGGAAGCTAAATAAAATAAAATGTGCTATAAAATGTTAGAATAAATAAAGCAAAAGTAAAAAGGAGTAATGTTTGCTGAAGCAAGTATAAGGTCTTTTGGTCCAAAATGAAGCAAAATAAAAGTTTTTATGCAAAAGATAACGATAAAAATGTGCTTCGGAAATATATAGAATATTTTTGAGAATATACAATGACTTACAGACTAATTGTATTGTATTTTCATATTAAAAACTGAATAAGTGTCTTATACTGCTAAACAAGAAACCTATGAAATTCATGCACAAGTATGCCAAGAAACTGTGAATAATGCATTGTATTAATGAAAAAAACACGAAGAAAATATTAAAATTATGGTTTTATGATAAGAAAAACAATCAATGATTATAAGGTGCCAAATATACAAACTTCTAGAAACCATCAAATTCTAATAAGATAGAACTGATACAACTGTGTGATTATAATCCTTTGAAGATTGATTCTTATAACTGAGTGACGCGTCATTTAATCAAAGCAACTATCATTATAGAGTAATATTCAATGACACGAAAGAAAGGGATAAGCAAATTGACATTTTTTTGCAAACATGTATACATGCTCCACTTCGTTAATTTTTTATTCCATTGATTTTTAATAAGCGATACTGAATCCTGATTTTAAAAAATGCACCATGAAAATAATTTTTGATTTTCATTCAAGAGAATGAAAAAAATATTATAGAAATTTGTTTAATTTATTTCTATGAGTATCTTTATTCAAGAGAGAAAAATTCTGTCCTTTTGATCATAAATTACTAGTCGAGTTAAAAAAAAACTGTTCATAACAAGTTTACATAGAAAATTATATTCGCACGCTGCATTGCTCTTACACAGATGATGTAAAATGATGGTCCTTTTCTGATGAAGAATTCGTTTGAAAACGTTTGTTCGCTCCAGAAGTTAAAGTTTTCTAATATCCAATCATATCTTTAAAAAATGGTGACTTTATTTGTATTACCCTTTTAAGAATATAATGAGAATGAAACTGGTTAATTTATGTTTCAGATTTTCAGATAATTTCTCTGGCTCAGTAAAAAATTAATTAGTTCACTAATATGTTTTCTCTTTGTAAGACAAACCTTTGTAATAAATATTCTATATATTTATATAAGAAAATATATCCATCAAATATGTTTTGTAGTTGATTGATCTCTCAAATTCTACAGCATAAACCTCATCATAAAAGAATATTAATAAACTTCTCAATACCAATTTTTATATTATTTACGTATTTTTAAACAACCACATTTCAAAATACATTAAAGAATATTGATGTCAAGAAAGTAACTTAGAAAATAAAAATCGTTTTGTGGCATTCGACCATTTACTATGTGGTTATATGAATTTCCGAAAAAACTTTCGTTAACAGTGTAACAGATTTATGTAATAGAAAGAAGAAAACCTGAAAAACTTCCAAGCACCTTACACTGTTAAATGTACATATAGAAAAAAAAAAGACTATATAAACCTCTCGTTATTTGACTGGTTGAGATCAAAACTGTGACTTATCACTTCAAACATCCTGATACAACAAATAATCATGAGTTTATTTAAAGAGATATGTTTTTATCATTGAAAATCATAAACCAATTGAATCGAATTAAAGCAAAAAAAAAAGAAATTTTAAATATAACTTTATACAATTCGCATGATATAAAAGAAAAAGTTTGAAAAAGAACAAGCGGCCATTTCATGCATCAAAGATGAATCTCCTCGGAAAAATTCTCCAGAAGAAAACAAAAAGAAAAGGAAAAAGTAAATAAATTCAAATAAAATCATCTAAATTTGTCACATCTGGAATTAAGAAAGGTAAAAAATGAGTCAGAAAAATCCAACGAGGAATGAATTGGATCAAAAGATCCCCTACATTACCACTGACATGTCCTCACAAAAGTTCAGAAAAAAAATTCTGGATTCATTGTAAGATTTGAGTATTCGAAAATATGGGGATAGCTTCAGTTTAAATGGAACAATCTAATTGAATATAACACTTTTTCCTCCAAAAAATTTATAACATAAAATAGTTTGCTCTAGTAAATAAATTTTTTAACCGTCAAAATTTCGTATTCAAAACTTTTCTCATTTATACTGTTTTCGTATATTTTATTAATATAATTGATATCTCAATTTGTGTAATTTTGTAAGTAATGTAAAAGAAATATTAAGTACCTCCGATTACTAAAATCCTTCATTTTTAACCAAGAATGCTCTTCACTTTTAGAAACAAAAACAACTATAGAAAATAATAATTCCTTTCGATAAATTATGTTTATTTGTGTTTCTTGGGATTGCTATACCATTTTTAATGTATGTTTTTGTTAATTTAAGCTAATCCCATTTTCGTTGAAATCATCTTCATTCCATATAGGGCTTTGCTTATGGATTTAAAAACACGATAATAATCATAGAACCTAGATAACATCACAATCTAGCACAAGAGGGGTTGCTTGCTTTCATTTGTCAGAGAAATAAATAATAATCGAGAATTTTTGTAAGCAAAATGTTACATATAAATATTTTTGTCTCATAATTTTAACGACACGTATGATTTTAACTTATAAATGAATAAAGGGAATATGTAGAATGTACCAATTTATCAATTAAACTTTTTTTCCCATTAATTAATAATTTGCTAATATTATTTATTTTTAAATAATATTTACATTAATTACTTTTATTCGTTGCTTAGTAAATTCTTCTTTACTTGAAAAGCATGTCAAACACTATTACGTTTAGCAATTAATATAAAAATTTAAGATTTTAAGAATATTTAACATAAAAATAAAGTATAATCTCGCGTATTCTAATAGTAACTTGAAAAATGATGAAATAAAATTATTTCTATTGCTTAAATTGTTTGTATTATGTAAATTAATTTATCAATAATTAACAAACTGTTTTACATCATTATAATGATTCAACACTTTGTCTTAAGTATATTAATGAAATATTTTTTTTCAGAATTGCCAAAAAAATTCCTTATTCCTTAGATGTTACTCTTTTTTCCCCAATATATTTTTACACTTCTTGAATTTATATATATATATATATATCACTTTTTCCCAATCTCTTTCTTTCCTATTTTCACAAGCTTCTGTTCCTTCTTTGGTAGATCCTTTTTACCAAACTTTAAAAAAAACTTGCGCTTGTTTTGAAGCAAAGATACATTAAACATTAGTCAAGCTTCTTTTGTGGGCATTTTCTGGTGTCACGGCCAGTTGATTTGCAAGAGACAGTGATGGACCTGCCGTCCCAGACTCCCTGTGTGGTATAGCATGGAATGTTCTTCTATGTTAAAAGGATTTTTCTTTGATCAGAAAGTTTCCACATTCACAGAGAAATGGAAGAAATAAAAAGATTCATGCATACAAATAAAACTGAAGTAAACAAATATAAATGTGAAAGTTTCTTAAGAAAATCTTTTTATATTTTAGAGCAAAAGAACTGACGAAATTTTCATTAAGAATTTGATGTAAAAATTTGATTATAGTTTCTATAATGTGGCTTTTTTAATTATATATTTCCAATTAAAAATTCGTATATAAATTCTTATAATTTATTATGTAAAATACAAATATTCGAATGCATCCTATTTTAAAATATATTAGTTTATATTTTATGTATTTTAAAGTGTTTTTATATCTTCAATGAAAAATATAATTTTAAATTTGAAAGAAATCCAAAGTAATATTTTGGTCATATACCAATAATTTAACTAATATGTTTTAGATATACATTTCTATTCTGTTAGAAATCCAAAATATTTGCAAAAGATATTTTCTTTTCCTTTTGGGGTACATAAACAGGGTAATTTATATCTTAAAATAAATTTTTAAGCAAAATGACGTAATTAAACAGTAACTAATTATACAATAATTCTCTGAAATATTAAGAAAAAGTTGATGTATCTAATATTTAAACGTGGCTTTTTAAATATATATTTCCTTAAAAAATTTGTCATCACATTTCACTCTCATGAGTTCTCTGATGGTATTAGTGCAGTAATTCCACATTTTCACGTGTAATTTAAGTAATAAATTTGAAAAAAATAGTAATAAATATTTATATCCAAATTACTTTATTAATGATGTATTGATGCTAAATTGTAACTCATTCCATATTTCATGTACATATATGAATATTTTAATGTAATGAAAAAGAGAGAGATAGAGAATCATGATTATATTCTAAAACCGTTACTTAATTTAACATTCTATTCATTATTTAACCTGAAATACTATTACTGCACAAAAAATTTTACTTAAAATAATTACTAGAGTCCAAAGTTATTTTATTGATAATAAATAGATAAAAAATAATATTGGTGATAAAAACCTAAAATCAAAATGACAGGAATAGAAACCTGAGGATGTAAAAGGCAATAGATATAAAACGTAGTAGCAATTTACAGTTCTTCAGTGAAGTTATCCTTAAGAATTGCCTTAATATAAAAGCTAATATTGGAAAAAGTTCTACCTTCTATCAAAATTGGGTTTAAAAATTACTCATGTAATCGCAGATCACGAATAGTTTCATGTAGGACATACAGAGGCTGTGCGACTGAGCATATTACTGAACTTCTAACACTTAATTCTTCGAAAATATATTGCCAGAGAATAAAAGATGCCTTGAAACTATATCAAACTGTTGCTTTTAGGGACCACCACAAAATCTACGATCTGATTTTTCTGATTCTTGAAATGAAGTCTCCCCGAGACGTAGATTTTGGTGAATTTGGGCATCAGAAAATATGGCATTTTTACAAACTGTATTTTCTGATGCCCGACTTCGATAGTCTGAATATTCACCAAGCCATCCAAGTGAAAGAATATACTATCTTTGTCCAAATAATAAATATACATTCTTTATCAGCCATAAAGTGAGAAAAAGGCATTTCACTACATAAATTCTTAGCTTTCCCTGATTTTAGAGTGACTTTTTTCATAAGTTTCAGATGAAAGACACGAATTCGAAAGTGATTAATTGCAGCTCCTCTCTCAGACGCAATTAAAAGATTTTAGATAAATTTTAATTACACTTAGTGGTTCATTTTAGCGTTCTTCCAATTTTAAGATTAAAAATCGTATTACATGGTTCATGTCGAAAAAATTTAAAATATAACTGAATAATCAATCGCAAATGTGTAATTAATTAAAAGCCTCCTGTAACTGTCAGTTATTTGTTTACTGTTCTCCATCCTAACATTCTGGATAATAACTTCGCTTGTGGACTATTATAAAATAAGACAATGATGAGCATCATTTAAATGTTATATTTTAATCAGAATTTACTTCTTACTTTCATATTATTAATGCGAATTTATAAGATTTGAACAAAAATGAAAATATGTAAGATTGAAAACTTTATTTTATAATGTTGCCAATCTTTTTGCCAGATGAGAATTTTCTTCATAAATTTGTGTTTCTTATATAATATAATTCTTAATTCTTTAATTCAATACAAAATATATGATGCAGCATTCATGCTTGATAAATGATTTTAATTACAAAGTAAAACAGGGATGAACAATGATGCACATACATCTGTGTGTTCGTCTTTGTTAATCCCCGGTATTTCATATGTCAAACATACACGCTTCTGACAGGACTGGAGTTAGAGAGCTATATCATATAAATTTTTGCACATTTTTCAAATGAAAAAAAAATTATTATTAAATTACAGCTGTAGAAATCCTGATTTACAGATGAAATAAAAATGATTTTCAATTAAACAATTTTCTTAAAAATTACATTTAGTCTATATGAAGGAAAATATTTTGTAATACAATTAAGAAGTTTATAAAAAGATTTATTTTAAAATTAATTTTCATCTTTTCTTCTAACCTTGTTAATTATTACTTAAATATCTATTTGTATGTAATAATAATGAAACAGGAAAATTCTTATATTCAAAATATTTAAAGCATTAAATGATAGCTAGTTTCTTAAGTAATAAGAATGTGAAGGCAAAATAATTTAATCTCCTTATTAAAGTAAGAATACTCAATTTATATATATATTTTTTATATAATACAAATAAATTTTTAAAAGTGTTTAGATTCAAAATATATTTAAAGCATTAAAAGAAAGCTAATTTCCTTAGTAATAAGAATGTGAAGGCAAAATAATTTAATCTTCTTATTAAATTAAAGTTAGAATAATCTTTTATATGTATATATATATATATATATATATATATATATACACATATATATATATATATATATATATATATATATATATATAAATTTTTACAAAAAAAATACAAATAAAAAACATCTTTTCCTGTTTCTAAATTCTTTAACTATACTTTAGTTTCGCAAATATTTTACTGAAGTGTTTCATTAAGAAATTTTTCTAACAAAGTGCTTATAGCTTTTTGTTTACTGACTTAAAATAAACGTGCTTGTGACGATGACAGTTATTACCATCTTTTCAAAAGCTACGCAGTTATAAAAATTCGATACAAAATTAAAAGTTTATTTTATGTTTCAAAGAAAACACATTTTTCTATTGAAAATAAGCTTGGCTCATTAAATATAATGCACGTTACTGAGTTTATTAGATTAGTGACATAAACTATAAAAAATAGAAAAAAATGAAAGATTATTTCTAAACTGCTGAATAGTGGGCCCAATTTTTCATTAATTGAATATTAGGTTTCAATAATATGTATTATCGATATTGGAATTTCAATAACATGCCAAAGTATATTATTTTTTATTATAAATCTTAATAAATTAATGTATAATTTTTCTTTGATAATATTAACGTGTCTTCCAATTTTTGAAATCTGGCATAGACACTTTTTTGCACATAAAAAATTTTTCCAGCGTAAATAAAAACATTTCTACTAAATGCAAGCAAAAAAGTGCAAAATAGATAATGAATGTTTTAAAATATTAATATTTTATATTAATATTTGGAAATTGTTTAATCACACTTTCAGTAAATCTAAGTTTAAATATGAATTATAAATTTTTTAGAAAACTTTTTTCATTTACGCTTCTAAGTTTGAAAATGTTAAATTATTTTGTTGTATAATATAATATGTCTTTGAACATTTTGAATTAGCTTTATGTTTAAGAAAAAACTGTTAGAAAAAACATTTTATTTAAAGCATACATATTTACTTTAAAAACAAATAAATTTAAACAATGCAGCAAGCAATAATATTATCAGCATTTATAAGATACTAATAACATTATTATCATTGCATTTATAACAAATAGATTTCTCTATAATAAAACACATAAGATGATTAACTTTTCTCAAGTGCTTAAAATAATATCTATACATACATACATACATACATACATACATATATATATATATATATATATATATATATATATATATATATATATATATATATATATATATATATATATATATATATATATATATATATATATATATATATATATATATATATATATATATATATATATATATATATATATATATATATATATATATATTATTTAATATTTCATATTTACTTTTAAGTTTTAATGATTATTTCATCTAAAATACCTAAAATAAATCTTTCTGCGAAAAATTAATTTACAGGAGGTTCTGGTAAATAAAAGTTAATTGATAAAAATGTAAGAAACGTGTTAATTTCATGAAATATTTTATTTAATTAAGAAATCTATTACAGTGTGTGTAAGTTTATACATTGTAATTAAATAGGGAATTCTATACGCTGATTATAACAATTCAATTTAATTAATTGTGTAGATAAGTAATTCATGCAATACATTTCAAGCACATTTCCCATCTGTAACAGTAATTGCAAATTTATAAGGTGATACTGATCTTTCAACAGCTTTCGTCATCAGATTTACCCTTTTAGAAGTGCTTGACTGGTTTCCACCCCACTTAAACACGATTTCAAGAAGCATCCGTGAATAATATTTAGTATAAGACTCAGGTTAAGCAGTAATGACTGGAATATATAAATAGAGGCCCTTTGATATCCATTTTAATAATATCTTCGGCTTATGGTGTCTAGTAAATGAAACTTAGAATTTAATTAAGTTATTTAATATATTTTCGCGTTGATTTACTAAGTAGGTCACAAAATTTGTGTAACAGTTAAATCTATGTAAATCTCTTACATTTTACATGTAGTAAATTTTCATACAAAATTTCACATTAGTTATCTCAGAAGATTTAAGTTTTTGTAAACAATATTTTCAAAGGTAATGCATATCATATGGGGGAGAAGGTTTTCATATGATAGAATAAGTTTAAATTTTAAAAAATTAATCAACTTTCACATTAATTTACATATTAGCTTTGAATATTGTTTTATATAAAATAATATAAATATTGTTTTAATTTTATACTGATTTAAATTTATTTTGCTCACGGACACATTTTTCTAGGAAAATTCATTTTTATAAATGTATCCCAAAATCATATTGCATATTCAACAATTCAGTATATACATCACAATTTTCAAGTAAAGAATTTTTTAATATAAATAACTTACAAAAACTATTTTAATAACAAAAGAACTCACTCTTTCCAACTAAGCCTAAGGATATAAGTTCATTTCACCATTTTTTATAATTTTGGACTTGAATATAAAATAAAAACATGTTTATTTACATTGAACTTCTAATCATATTTAGAAATTGTTCCTGGGGATGATTTAATTTAATATTTTAACGTCAAACCATATTCAAAAATATATTATTTAAATTTATTTAATAAGTGAAAAGTTGAACAGTTGAATCAAGCTCTTTTAATTTATTGATATAAATTGATTATGTAATCTATACTTCGTAATGAAAGTATTATTTAATAATAAATTATTTTTTTCAAATTTTACTATAGTAACGTGTATTATGTCGTGAATATCAAATCTCAACAATATTCATTCAGTTTAAATGCTACATTTACTAGAATTAAATCCAAAATGGTTTACCGATATACCAAGAAACTAGTTCATATCTCTTAAACAATCTTCTGATGTATTTATGCTTTTGATTTACATTTTCAATGATTAAAATTTCATTTATTCATATTGACTACAGATATTTAAGTGCATACGTTTGGGAAAGTATACTCTTAAAAATGGAATTGTACCAAAATTTAAGTTGTGCAAGTTATGCATTTACAAATATTTTAATTTTTATTTATATTGCAATTATTATTATTATTATTGTATTTTAACTTGTTATATAATTAGAATATTTTAATTGTTATTATTATTGCAGAATTACAACTATTTTTCGTTATTTTTAATCTTATCTACGAAATCTGCAATTCATCAGAACCTGTTTTAAGTGTATTTTATTTTGCTCAACCGTAAAAAATATTTAAGTTAAAGATAAATAAGTAATTTTTACAAAGTTGCTTAAAGACAACTCTTACAAAAGTGTTTGAAATTTTAATATAAAATATGGGGGAAAATATTGTAAATATTCTTTCTAATACGATAGACAGCAATAAAAATTATTAATCCAAAATTGAAGAAAATCAAGGATTTTCGTAAAATTAAAAATACATATCTATCATAGAAATATGCCGTAAATGTTATACTTAATGATTACGTAAAATTAAATTTGAAATTAAAATGCTTCTATAGAGATATTAATTAAGAGGAGCAAATAGAATAAAAATATGGCAATTACAAAATTACTTATTGTATGAATTTAAATATTTTTTGATCTGTGGAATGCATAACAATGCTTCCTAATAAGATTTTTCTTTTTGGTACCTAAAATAGACATTAGTAAAAATCAGAATTTCTCCTGTTGAAAGTTTTTTAATAAATTTTAATCTATAAAGTAAACAAGAAAGTTATTGCTGTTTTCTCGTTACCCTTGAATGAATTGAGAATATGCAAATTTGTGAATGTAGTGATTGAGACACCAGTCAGTCAAGATTAGGAATATAAGTCTTCAAAAAAGCCGGTTCACCGAGCACAATCATGAATCGTAACTCGTACAGTAGCAAAGAGAAATGGGCGTGTCACAGGAGCTCGTTCAGTGTTGTCTGTCTTACGATTTTAAAATGGGCTTAGCAGCATCAAGTAGCCGAATAAGTCAGCATTTGGGAATAGTGCTGCGAATGAATGTACGGCAAGGCATTGGTTTCACAAATTCAGGTCGGGAAATGTATCCATCTGTGATGAAACTAGTATCTGGGGGATTTGGCATCCAGTCATTCATAATGAATTCCTACCAACGAGCCAAATGGTCACTGCAGATCTATACTCGCTACAATTGAAATGTGCGCAACATGCAACAGAAGGAGCCGTCATTAGTTAATTGAAATGGTATATTGCTATTGGCGAATAACGTAAGGCCGCATGTCACGAGAGTGGCTAGGAATAACATACAAAAATTTGATTGGGAGTCTTTGTGCCCTTCTCCTTTTTCCTCTGACCATGTACCATCAGATTACCAACCTCTTCAATACCCTAGACAATCATCTTCGTGGAGTATCCTTCAAAAATCAAGCAAACTTGTGCCAAGCTCTTGCAGATTTCTTTGCGTCCAAAACCCTCGAGTTTTACCAAAAGAGGATTACACAACTGGAGACACGTTGGTAGAAGGTTCTGGATACCGATGGTGATTACTTAGAGAACTAAAAGTAAGCTGCACTTTCCGTAGGCCATGCTCTTTTGGGCCATTGAAAATGGCAAGAACTATCTTGTTTTCCTTGTACATAAATAACCTCTTTCATGTAAGTTTTTTGTTATTCATTGATCATGAATAAATCTAATGCAATATAGGTTCTTATACGAGATTTTTTACTGAAGTTATAAAAAAGATTTAAGTTAAGAGTTAAAGTTTAGTGTTTTATGAATCTTTAAATTTAAAAAAGTTTATTAAAATTAAACTCTAAAAATGCATTAATGTGCAGTGAAATATACTGAAATATTTTTCAATCATTAAAAAAAGATTTGGATTACGTTAATAGAAATTACACACACTAAGGAAAAGTTAGCGAACTACAAATAATCATCTAATATAGTTTTTAAAAATAACTTTTCTTGAGTTATAAGATTATGCACTTAACAAACAAATAAGACTATATTCTATAGACAAGTTCCTGTCTAGCATTTTTCTAAATTTGTATTTAATGTCCTCGTTGCGAAAGCAAAAACTCATATTAGTTTAATCTATATTTAGCACTTGGAATTGATATAATACTATTTTCTGTGAATGCTCTTTACATTTTATCAATAAATTATTGCTGTATTGAAATTTGGAAGACTGATTAGAAAGCTAAGAAAAATAACCTGAAGAATGTTGTAGTGCTTATTAACATACAATAATTTACCTCAAGATTCAAAGCTAGGTTGTTCATGCTGAACTGGCAGCCGAACAATTAGAGCTCTAGTTGGATCTTACCTTAGTCTTATATGTTGGTAATCATTCAAAATTCCTTTAAAAACTATGAGTTCCTATTTACAAAACACGGACCTTGAACAATAGATAAAACAAGAAAAACAACAGTTATTTATAATCAAAAAGACATCTTAAGAATACATTCCTTTTATTTAAATGATACTTTCATTGTAGCTCAATAAATTAAACAATAATTCAATACTGTAAGCACACTTTTAAAACATTCTGCATATTTTTCTATTGATGTAGAAAAATATAATCCAATTTTCAATGTCTGAATACATAAATGCATTAATACCATCCATAAAGCTTCTAATTGATAAGACAAAATTTTTAATATACTACACTTCTAAGCTTAGCAAGTTGGTAGCTTGCTAAGCTATTAATCAAATTTAACTTGCATCAAATAAATCTTAATTTTAATATTTTTCTCTAAATTTTATATTATTGGATAAACTCTCAAAGCTAGTATTTGTGACAGTAGATCCATCCTTTAGTAGATCATTTACTTAGACTCGTAAAATTTCAGGACTACCATGGCATGCCTATTGGGTGTTTCACAATAGAACAGGCATTTAATTACGGTTTTGCACTAAACTACGGGACCGAATATATAAAAATAAACTATCCAAACATTTGAAATAAATAAATCCTTAAGATTTTCTTCATCTAAATATTGTTTATAAAAACGATGAAAAGATACACTAATTAAATTTTATACTATTTCTTAAATTTGAAATTTTTAAGATTTGTCCTCTTGAAAACTGCACTGAAGATTAATAAAAACTATGGAGTGTGAAATTCTAGAAGTCTGTCTTAAATAACACTGGATAATAATTTTATTATTAAATAGAATTCTAGGACTTTTTTTGAGGTTATTAATCTACGTTCTTCTTCGCTGCATATTTCTCCTTAATGTGCTTCATATAAATATCATTCAAATGAAGCAACAACAATTGTAATCATGAACTAGAAAAATCTTCATACTGAAAAACTACATTTACACGCTAACTTGTAATGTCAGTGGATCTCTGTTAGTTTTGTATTTCTTGCAATCTTATTTAAAAATTCACTGCTTGCTTTCTCAGAATTTTATCCTGAAAAATTAGCAAAAAAATTTGCATATTTAATGTGTGTTGCAGTTAAGAATTTAAATTGCAGTTTTTATAGACATTACAATTTAATCAGAAGATAATTGAAATATGAGTCTATTAAATACATCATGCAAATAAGGAGAAAATATTGCATCTAACTAAAATGTACTAAATTTGTTAGACACTTAATCACAAAATGAATTTGCTTCAATATATCATATGAAAAAATGCATAAATTATTTTATTTAATTACGGTTTTTTAAAACTTTTTTTCATAATTTAATATCTTTAAGTGATTATATAGCGAATGTCATAGGGAATTAATCTAGCGAGTATATTTTAATGATCTACACACACAGTACAACTATCATAATCTCAAGGAATTTACAAATGAATGCTTCATATTCATAAAGAAAGTGAACATGTAAATATAAGTTAATAATTAGAGAGAATGTAATAGAAATCACAAAGATGATTTTTTTCTAATTAGAACATCAGGAAGCGTTTTAATACTATTTACAGTACCAATTAAGTTGTTTCAAAGGTATGGATTAGCTGTCTGTTAAGTTTCGCTAAATGTTACTAAGGCTTTCCACAGAAGTATAAATTCCACTCCTCTTTTCCGATGAATAAATAATTTGTTGATTAACTCTGGATTTTTCCCCATTTAAATTCATTTAATTACTTCAAAAGAATCATTTTTATACGAAGAATAAAAATTATGTATTTATTACGTTCTTTTAAATTTGAAATTTAAATAACAGAACCTCTATACTTTTTGTTATTCTTATAATTAGAATTAGTTTTCATTTTCAATTTTTGTTGTGTGTTATTCACAGTTGCCATGGTATATTTTTGACTCTTGTTTGATGTCATTGTCATAAAAATAATGTATTTATACCAGCAGTATAAACACTCGCGGATAAAACTGACCATGTTAATACTTACACTTTCAATTGTGCACATCTTGTTGCTTTGTATTTCTATGTTTGAATTTTAGTTTTTTTTTTGGACACATAACTCTATTTTTATTACATAATTTCATTTGTACTCTAATAACTTTCTAAGGTATAATTAAATTTTTACTTGTATAATATGACAACAAAGATCATTACAAAGTTTAATAGCTTTGTAATCCTGCTGAATATATTAACTCTAACAAAAGTCTAATACATATTTCAAATCTCAATGTTTATTTTTTGGCTTTAAATCCTTAAATTTCTTAAAAATTTGTTATTAAGACAAGTCTAATGTTATAAAATAAAGCTGGAGAGACTTAGACTTACTGCTGCCTTCATGCATAAGATTATAGATTATTTAATCTTTTTAACTCATAATAGCCTTGTCACAGATGCCGTATAATCCAGGATTCCAAATTCTGTGTTTGATTACTTTTTTGGTGGATTTTCTTTTGTATCAGGCAACCTGGTTTTTCATTACGCCATAGATACGGAGACCTAGATCATTACGAAAATTCTATCTAGGTAACCTAGTGTTTGCTGCATCTCGTACGTCACAATAAGGCATCTTGGAAACATTTCTTCAACACTAAAAATAAAAACCAGAATTTGGAATCCTGAATTATACGGCATCTTCTGGGCCTTGTTCTTTTGAGTATATCAGGTTCTAAAGTTTACGAAACATTAATACTTTTATTTCATTCATGTTTTTTTACTTTTATTTGTAATTTATAAGAAATCCTAACTGGATTTTTCCCACAGATATAACTTTCTTAAGCTTATAAGCAGTTTTCTGATCATATAAGATTCCAAATTTTACGAAATATTTATCCTTTTATTTTTATTTGTAGTTTTTCTTACATTTTTTTAATATACAATTGTAATTTCTTAAAAAACCACACTTAGAATTTTAAGTTTTCTAGCTTAACGCACAAATCTTGTACGCATATTTAAAGAATTCAATTTTATATTTCCTTCTCTTTTCTTTTCTTATCCTTCATTTTTCTAAAATTGAGTACTTTCATTAAAATTTATTCTCTATTAAAATCTTGAATATTTTTTTTCCATACAAGTTTTATTAAATTCCAAGAAGAATTCGAAAAGTAATTATAGCTTCAAAAAACCTCACTTCTTTTTCTATTGCTTTCAAAAAACCCTCACATTTAAAAATATTCCAGCAAATTAGAATAGTGTTTCTTATAAAATTCAGCTTAAGATGATAAGTAATTTAAAATTCATCATATTATACATTAACGAAATTAAATATCATTTGTTTTTGTTCGTAGTATCTTTCCTTTTTTTTAATTTTTCACTTCACATAAAATTTACAAAATAAACAATTTTAAAATCATACTCTGACTCAAAAATGCTTTTTAAATATATATAGATGACATCTATAGTCATGTTATTTTCTAATATGTTTATATGGTATACTTATATTGGTAACATTTTACTAGATAAGTTCTTATCAAGACAATGAAACAAGTTTGAATAAAAATTTAACTTTGGTCAACGATTTTGTCTCTTTTGAAACAGGTGTGCTAAATATAAGGCTTATATATATTATCTTTTTATAAAATTATTTATAAAATACTTTATATTATCTTTTTATAAAATGATTTTAATGTCTCTTCAAAATTATGTTTCAAACCCTTCGTCTCATAAGAGCTTCGATAAACACTACTTCATATGAATCAAATCTATTTATCTGAAATATTCAATCCGTTAATAAGTAGCAACTATTGGGAGTCTTATCCCGGGCAATACAATAGCCTATTAAATCAAAATGTAGTTCATGTAATTTTGCTATTGATGGGATGGTCTTTTGAAACGGTATACTTTTTTATTGATAGAGAACTGTTCTTTTTAATGATAGAGAATAGTTGTTTTTTTTCATTCAGTATCGTCTTTTCTTCGCCTTCTTATTTTTTACAAAGCAACAGTAATAACATACTTTATTCACTAATAATGTGTGTGTGACTCACCTATTCTTTACGTACCCTATTAATAAAATAAGATAATCATACCGAATTGGGAAAAAGAAAAATGATCCCTTTGAGGGACTTTCGCCTGGTACTGTTCACTGGGCCGATTTAAGAGTAGACTAAAATTTTGAATTCATTTCTACAAACCACATAAACATATGTTTCTTATTATTTTGAATCTGTTACAAAATAGTTTAATACAGAGGTTTCTCATAGGCCAATGTAAATTGAAAACTGTAAATACTCTAGCAGACAAATCATTCAGTTCCTCATTAAAACCAGCCAAAATTATTTTAGGTATTGTTCTGTTTCCTGGAAATGTTTTTGAATTTAGATGACCGAGACATTATTATTATCAATGCTTTTATGAAAAGATTTAAAACAAGCACATTTCTTGCATTTATCTTCATCTAATAAAGTTGGAATCAGGATTTTTTTTTCTTTGGTAACCTATCTTGAATAATAGTTTTTCTCAAAAGAAATCAATGCTTTTCAAATTTTCTCGTATTGATTTTTTACAAACCTTGTTATAAAATTTATGAAAATAAAATTATATAAATCACAATAAATTGAGAAAAAAATTCAATCAGCTGTGATTAAGAAGTTTTGACACGTCATTCGAAAATCAATAATTCTCAAAAATCACAATTTTGTGAAAAATATTTATATTTATATAGTTATCTTATGAATTTATTGCGTGATAACATCTAAATATATGTGTATGAGTAAATGTATATCTAAATGTTACATACTAAAGAATATTTTATTGATACAAATACATGCACAATGTTTCTTAAAATATTTTTATAAGTTTTATTTCTGAAAATAATTTTGAATTAAAGTTTCTGAACACACATGTTTTTTTGGAATTCTTTTCTATTAAAATTTTTCAATGTTCAGTGTTAAAGATACACAAATATTTATAAAGTATAACAATTTTATTTCCATTCTACTAAATTTATAATATGTTTTCTTAAGATCATACAAAAGCATCGAACTCATATTTTGTACTCTTTTATACTAAAAGCCATCCAAAAGATATTCTAAAATGTATCCTCAAAATAGACATGCAAAATGCTTTATTCCGCTCACTATTTCTATCATATAGGAAACTCTTTTATTATTTTCTATCATGCATTTTAAAAAGGAGAATATCCCGAAAAAGCGTGTTCTTAAAAGGAAATAGGATAACACTGTCATAACAGCCATTTCTTACTATCAATGTCTGAGAAAAGGAGGAAGACCCAAGAAATTTTATAAGAAATGATAATGCTTGGTTTAAAAATTATCTAAACTGAAATAAAATAAAAAAAGATAATATTTCAGATACAAGAATAATTACTGGTAATTTGCCTTGTTTGTCAATATCAGATAATCATTGTTTTTATTAAATATTTTTGTTAAAAAATACTAAGGGTTTTTCCAATAACAAAATAGCAGTTTATCAAAAATAATGTGTAATTTTTGTATATTTATTTTTATATAATCAAAAATTAATAAATTAATTCTAGCTGATGAACGAATACTGTTTGCAAGAACTGTACTAATAAGAAAAATTATTGTGTATAAAATTTTTTCAATGCCTTATAAAATAATTAAATTTTTATTTTAATATCAACATGATATATTAATAAATGTTTCTTAAAAAAGAATAAATTATTAAAAGATTCTCTTGCTATTGTATAATCATCATAAATAAATTTGAATGAACTTATATGTTTACCATATTTATCAAATTTGTTAACATGAATAAATCATGACTTTTGCAACAGATAAAAATGAAACCTGGTAAATTCAATTTGGACTTTTAAAAGTAAGCTTAAGAGATTCAAGTTTTAAAGAAATTCATTCGTAGTAAACTTAAGAAAATTGCTTAAAAGTTTAAAATGCTTCTTAACAATTTCACTTTAAAATCACACATATATATATTGGAAAGAAACATATCTATATCTATAAATGTAAACGAAATTTATCTAAATTTATCATGCAATCTTAAAACTACCGATTAAATCTATATATAAAATATGTTATCCTTTAATTTCTCAAAATGAACTAAATCACTTATAAAATGAGTGAAATTACTCCGCAAATTGTTTTGAATTAGGAGGTAGTATTATTTAATGACTATTTTATTGATTAATCATTCTAAGGATTAACCAATAAAATAATGAATAATGTATGAGTAAAAGAAAAAAATGTGTATATATATATTTAAGAGCAGACATATTATGTGGTTCAATTTTAAGAACTAATAAACACTTATTATAATAAACTATTATTATATATATATTACAAAATATGATAAACAATTTTATTTTCAAAATAATATACAAGATAAATGGAAGTTTTTTGTTAGCAAACCAAGGATTGATTATGTGGCAAATTTTAGATTTCTCACAGAATATGACTGTTAGTAGATTATGTATACAATATGAAAGTAATATCTTCCAAAGCTTTTTTGAATTTGCAATACAGAATCCTGAATTATGGCCACCTTCTAAAGTGTGAGCCGAGCTGGCAGCCGAATGGTTAGCGCTCTAGCCTTCGGTTCAACAATTCGTGCGTTCGAATCCTACCTGGGCATGGATGTTTGTAGTGGTTCGGAATCCACTTTAAAACGTAGGTCCCGGTATAATTAGCCCTCGTATGCAAAAAATGACCGTTGAGTGACAAACAAACCAAACCTTATAAAGTGTGAAAGTTTAAATGAAGAGTCCCAAGAAAATGGGGACGTTACCAAACTTTACAGGAGAACGAAAATCTAATGAACTACCATCAATTATGGACTCCTAATTTGGCTTGCTTCTTTTAAACGGTTTTCTATAACCTTTTTAATTTTTATTTCTTCTTTTTTAAATTGTCTTATAGTTTCATTTTTGTTTTAGTGAATTTTCTGTACCCTTATGATAGATGAATTGTCTTATTTAAATGAATTGATTTCCAAATAAAGCCATATGAAATAACAACAATAATTTTAAACTTATTATAGATAGATGCAGTTATTTTTCAAAGGGGGAAAAACCATATTTTATTAATATTTTTATTCATAAGTCATCTTTCATACCTAATATGACGTATTAATGCATAATGCATATAAGCCACCTATTTATCACATTTGAAGCATTTTCTGTACGTAACTAAATAAATAAAAAATTCTTGATTCTTATTTTATGATATGTGAATTGTAAATTTAAAAAAATATATAAAATAACTGAAATGAATTCAAATATTATTTCAAATAATTTTTCTATACTTCAGAAATATTCACACTAATTTTGCTGATAATGCATAAATTGTTTTTAATATAATTATTGGAATAAACTTAATGAACATTTCTCTGTATTGAATAATGATTAAGGAGATAACAAATTCTCTGACACCAAATTATGTATCAAAATTATTCATTGAATGAGCTTACAATAAATATTATTCTGATAAAATATAACATTTATAAATTACGTGAAACTATATCTGTAGATAATGTTTCCTTTTATATAATTCTCATACCATAGAAATGAATGCAAATTTATTCAAGGTGCTCTTCAAAACAATTGAATTTGTAAAAGTTTCAATAATTAAATTTGAAACAGTTGAACCAAAAATATAGTGTATGTGTACAAAAATAAAAGAAATATTTCAACTTAATTTTTTCGTTTATGAAATTTTTCTTCGATTTATTTAATTATCTTTTTGTGATCTTCTTAAAAATTTTCCAATACTTTGGGAAATTTAGAAAAAAGTTAACTTTAAAGAAGTACTTCATATGCCTCAGTTTAATGCATTTAAAATAGTCGGAGGGCCGTGGTAATCTAATGGTTAGGGTATCGGCCATCCATCCGGAAGAATGGGTTTCGATTCCCAATGCCGCCAAAGATAAAGAGAGTACATATGATATACGTTCTCGTTGAATCTGTGGAATTGAAAGTCCTGTGGTCGGTCATTGAGCAGTTACCATGGGTACAATAGTCTGGAGAAAACTTCCCGCCCCTTCAGATCACTGACAAAATTGAGAGAGAGGATCTTCTGGTGGTGCCATCTATCGGAGGATTTAAAGAGCAAAGACGTACTTTCACCTTCGTGGTGCTCTGATTAAAACGGAAGACGCTCTTTATTAACTAAAATTTGCATATCCAAGGCATAGTGAGCTTGACTTGTCTAAGTGTCATAAATAACAACAACAAAATAATCGTAGAATCTTCTCTGAAAGTAATGAGTTTAAATATTTTCTTTTTAAAAATTTTTTTTAGGAAAACATTTAATAATATCGATTTTTATTTTTTTAAAACTATTTTGTGCAATTATTACATGAATGTGTACAGCCTTTTCAGCTAATTTTATGCCAGTGAAACCTTTAATTGTCTACCATCTTCATTCAAAGTTGAATCATTTTTTAATAGATAATCTATTTTATCTCAAATATTGATAACCTCAAGGTAAATAATTGCACCTGTTAATTAATTTACTAATATTTTTTTAATTTTATACATTTAAATGTGTATACAATTTAATTTCCAAATAGAAGTTTAATTTAACCCCTATTAAATCCAATCGCGAGGGAAATTATGAAATATTATTTTAAAAATTCAACATAAATTCTAAAAGAGAGATCCTGCGCTTTGTAACAAATTTTTATTACAATGTTATTTTCTGCAATACTATAATTGTGAAATATCTAAACAAATTTCCAGAATGAATTAATTTTATATTGAATACCTCTTTTCCATACAAAACTAATTTAAAATATATGCTCCTGGAAAAGTCGTCATGTTTGAAATGAATAATTTTAAAATGCGTTTATGTAATACATTTATAATACATACATACATACTTTTTATGCATTACAGAAGAATACATAAATAAGATATTATTTCTTTTTAATCACTTAAAATGTAAAAAATAAAAGATTATAAAATGTTTTCCCTTGCGTGGCCTAAAAGTAAAAATATTTAGTTTTTTACTTGCTTAAAACAGATTTTCAAAGATAATGCCTGATTACAATCTTTCAATGTTGCCATTCGTTTTAATGTTAAAAACGGATTCATAAACAGACATGAATATCCTGTGTTGTCAGAAATATATCAATTTGTTATATGGTTTTTTTGTCTTATTTAAACAGAAATGGAATAATGTTTTCACAAAATAATAATAATATACTAAGATTCTTTTGAAATAATTTTTTAAGTTTTAAAAACAATACAAAAACTTTAAAAATATAAATTTTTATCAGAAATTATTGATTTTTTTTATAAATTTTTAAATTAATTTATATAACCAGCCAGAATAACCCGCTTTTTAGAGGCAAAATATTGAACAATAGTGCGCTAATAATTTTAATCCATTTTTATTTTCCTCCATTAAGAGCCATTTCTATGTCTCCTCTAAAATGTTCTATCTCAAGACAAACAAGTTCAAATTACAGAGATGTTCTATCAACCAATTCAACGACCCGTAACAAAGAGAAGAAAATGTTTAATTCCCGATAATTAATTTATACATGAACTTAATTTCGGTTCCTAGCTTAAAGCATTCAAAGTTTTCTACTCGAATAAATTTCTCAATACTCAAATAATTGTTAAAAATTAGGAAAAGAGAACAATAATATTTTATTTTAATGTAGTATTTTTAGTAAAATTAGGATGGAACATTTCATTTATATTAATAGAATCTTATTAAATTTTGTAAAGCAATATTTAATTTAAAACTGAAACATTTTTTTTTATAAAATTACCAAGTGAATTAGACTGAGAAAATTCAATCTTTGGAGTTTATTTTATTTTCGTAAACGTTAAAATATTAGTAAATAGGTTGTTCATTAATTTATTTGCAATTCCAAATTATAAAATGAATACTGTAAATAAAATATTATCTTCCCTTTTACAAAATCATTACAATATTACAGAAAATGTTCCATCATAAAGCAATAAAATGGTTCATATTTTAATGACATCAAAAAAAATTGCTAGGTTTTATAATATAAGCTCCAAAAAAATATAATTTTATCAATCATGAAATTCAGATGTGTTTAATTGGTTTACAAACTTCAATATTATTTTTATATGTGATTTCAAGAGAAAAATATTACATGAGATTCATTTCAATCAAGTTTGGAATCTTTTTTAACTTTCAAAGATTGGTTTAATTTATAAAGTTCATTCAATTTGAGTGAAACTAAACCCAAATTTTTAAGAGTAACTTTTTAAGGGGAAATATTTTAAAAATAATGCAGCTTATATATGAGAAAAACATTTTTATTCATAGGTTTAGTAAATGTGTCTGAAAAAGTTTAGAAAAGCTTAAAACAAATGTAAAAATATTTTTTGTGTTTATATTTAATGTTTATTAACTGCAAGCCTTCTTCATGAAAAGCATCATCAAATATAAATTGATTAAAAACATTTATTAGATGAAATCATTTGAATCTTGTAATTATATATTCATCCGTTTTTAGTTTGGAAATAAATAATTATTTTCTTTACATAGATTTATACATAAGAGAAATTTTACTGATTAATAATAAAAAATTTGTCTCATTGCTTGTATCATCCACATGCCTTTTTTTTCTCATGATATAATTGAAGTTAAGTAAATTAATCAATTAAAAACTTTATCATAAATAATTATTATATTTAATTAAAATATCATATTGCATTATATTTTAAGTGATCTGCTTTACGTTTGCTGATTCACAGAAGTGTATATATTAGATAAAGAAATTTTACTAGAAATATTTTCAAGTAATATAAAATAAATTCCCGCATATTAACAACGAAATTACCTTAAAAAAAGTAGCTAATTACTTTGCTATGAAATCGAAAATTATCTCCTCAATACGAACTAAGAAAATAAAATGACTTCATTTTCCACATATAAAATTCTTAGGCATCACACATACGGTGTATCTCATCAAATTGGTATCAAAACATTTTTCAATTAAATTCAGTATATGGACCTAAAAAAAACTAACTTTCCACTTTACAGCATTTTGTGATGTTACAGTCTTGAATACTGTGATGGAACACGAACGAGCAATTTACAATAATAAAGAAATGTACGGGAGTAATATTTTTCTTACTTATTATTTGTTGCTCACGAAATTAAAAGTAAAACTCATGCATACAGGGCAAAATAATATTTCTTTCTTCAATAATACAATAATTCATGTTTCTACGAGGGTTACTCTGAAATTCTTGAGGTACGTGCAGGCGAGAATTTACAAAATAAAAATTAGGGTTTAATTTTAAAATACAAAGTATTTTAACACAGAACTTTAACACAGAATACTTTAACACACAGCATTTTAACACAGAATACAAACTATTTTTTTACTGACTTACTTCAACTTATTTAGCGTAGAATAAACTTTAAACAGAAGAAAAAATGGAGTTGACGCGAGAACATTTTCGCGCTATGATTTTCTTCGATTTTAAAGCAGGATTAAATCAAGAAAAATGCGTTCAACGGTTGCAATTAGCATTTGGTGATACATCTCCAGCTCGTGCTAATGTATTCCAATGGTTTAGAGAATTTAGAAGAGGTCGCAATTTTCGCACTCGAGGTCGCAAATTTCTTCCATTTTACTGCCAACGGTCGCACAGGAAGGCTACCGTCGGCAGTAATCCCGGATAATGTGTCTGCCATAGGAAAATCGCTGTACATATCAAATGATGCAGAAGGAACTTAACATTGGATCCGCAGCCATATCCAAAATTATTAATGAAGAATTACATATGAAAAAAGTAGTTTGCCGTTAAATTCCCCATAATCTAACTGAGCACCAAAAAGAGGAGCGTGTCAGAATCAGTAGAGAAACTCTTAAATTGTTAAATGATGGTGGCCACTACATCATTTCTAAAATTGTAGCAGATGATGAAACGTACATACCGTTTCTTGACGTTCCAACACATCAAGAAAGCAAAGTATGGGTCTTTGAAGATGATCCTACGCCGACAATGGTGAAAAAACAACGCGAACTGAAAAAAAGTGATGTATGGCGTTTTCTTCAGAAGTATGGGATTGCTCAAAGCCATAAAGTTGGAAGGACAGAAGACAATAACAGCAAGCTGGTATACCACTAAATGTCTTCCAGAAATTCTACAAGAACTGAATGTTAGGGGACTAATGCTTCAAAGGACAATGCATCTTCACATACAGCCGGATTAACAATTGTGTTTCTTAAACAAAAACAAATTAAAGTGATCGAACATCCGCCGTATTCACTTGATCACCTATGTGCGACTTTTGGTTATTCTTTAATCTAAAAAAGAACTTAAGTGGACGTCGTTTTCATTCAGAAGAAGAGATTGATGTCGCTATAAATGCAATATTTTCATCTATTTCAAGAAATGAATGGCTTGAGGTATTTAATCTGTGGAAAACTCGTGTACATAAGTGCATTGATGCTGAAGGAGACTACTTTGAACACACCTAAAATTTTGTAATTATAACTTGTTTTATCTCAAAAATTTCAGAGTGACTCTCGTATTTTTTCCTCTGGTCTGCTGTTAATCTAAACATAAAACTACATTTTTTTTTTACTATACAAGACAAAATTTTCTATTATGCGTTTCATATGTGTATACGTGCGTTTGTGAGAATGATCGCGGTTGTACATTTGATTTAAAGAAAACAGTCTTTTTTTCCGAGGTACAATTAGAAAATAACATTCATTTAAATAAAATTGGATGGTAGCATTG
>CM057822.1:65934348-65994348 GCA_030067965.1 Latrodectus elegans | reverse complement strand
GAGGACAGTGAGGAAGATATTCCAGAGGTACATCACTTACATACCAGGAACTTTACTCTAATAAACAATCTAGTTTAAATTCAATCTGATAAATTCTATCCACGCACCAATGGTATTGTGGAATATCTCCTGTAACTCTTCTAGAAATGAAATGTGACCGAAAGTCTCAGACTGCCTTGTCCAGATTCTCGTGAACATCTAAAATGTTTATCGTTTGAACGTGATGCAAAAAAATTATCCCACTTGTAAAAAATACTGTGGCCATCTACCTCACCAAAACAAATTCTGGATTGCATCGAACTTTCCTGGGAGGATTTATCCTCAGATACCCCGCTAGTCACTGACTTTCTGGCTGTCAAAAATTTATTGGAGTAATTTCAAACACTAGTAGTGTGGCTCTTCAGTAACTTCGGGATATAAATCTATATGTCTTCAATAAAAAGCAACCACTAACTATTAAATTTAAAATATATTGCATAAGATATTAACACATTATTAATACACTATTGCGTGTTTAAAAGTCATATAGGTATTTCCCTGAATGAGTAGTTATCTTCATTGTGACGTTCTGCTTATGTAACGATGTTTTAATTCGTTCATAAACTAACGCTATTAGTTTTGCCCATTTTTTTAATTGTCTGTGTATCCTTTATCCTCTGAATTAAATTGATAATGTTCTAAAATTTTATAATTACATGACTCCTATATATGATTTATTTTTGAGAATTTCTAAAATTTGTAGCTAAAAACACTATTTAAATCCTAAGGGCACTCGTCTTGTTTTATAAGACTTATGTAATACGTTTAGCATTTTCTATGATCATAATCATTGGAATTCAATTAGGTAGATAGTCCATCGCGAGGCGCAGTCGCACATAATAACAATTAATAAATAAGATCTACTGTTTGCTAGTCCATTTATTATGTATGTGTAATTGTGAAAGATCGAAAATGAAGAATAACTACATCCACTGCTGAATATCATCATACATCAAATATATCAGTGAAGGTTAGGGAAATTGGTTATATTTTCATATATTTGGATTATTAAAGATGTATGTCAACAATACGAAAATGTTCTGGGGAAGATCGTTATCAAAAAATAAACGAGTATTTGATATTGAAGCTAAGCGTCAAGAACTTTTTAAACATTCTTGAACTTTTTTACCAAATATCTTAATTTATATGGAATGAATACTGCAGTGCGAGAATCAGGAATTTTTTTTATCTTTAAATGCATCAATTGTAAGTAAGCAATTGAAATGATGACTATGAAAAGAACATGATCTTTGTTTGCTTGAAGGACATTGCTATCTGTAGTACGTGCAACATTCGCCGGCAGTGAATACTACATATCTTCAGTATCGAACTCACTATTTTCCGTTAGTGAAAATGACGAGTGGACCAACCAAATCACAGCTGCCTTCATTCGAACAATTGAAATATGAAACACTTTCTATATTGCTTCTTAAAATTTTTCTACAAGCAATTCACTTGCATTTTATATGACTTGTATGTTGACTTGTAATTTATTTTGTATTTCATGTTTCATCAATCTAATCCTGAGAATTATTCTAAGTGCATCAAAGTTACTAAAATTTAACTTTTTGTTGTCAATATTCTATTATAACATCAAACTTTATGTTGTCATTATTCTATTATAATATTTAATTTTATAATTCTATATGCATCACATAAGCTAGTCATTAAATGCCATTTATATTTTTTCAATGTGTTGATTAATTTATGTTAGGAGAAAGTGATGTGTTACTTTTCGCATATATTCAAAAATTGTCTCATTGCAACTGCAAGTGTGTTAACAATCTCCAGCTCATACTTTCAATTATCCATGCCTGATATTTGGTTCCTCTGGTTGAGATGATAGGCTACTAGGATTTCATATACTAGGAAAATTTACTATCACTGTCATTGTGCATTTAAAACACTGTAAAATTTTGCCTATATCTGTTGTACAAAAATAAAATAAACAAGATATGTTTCACCTAATATAAAAACTGTTTTGCAAAAACAAGAAATAAAAAATATGCTTTTAGTATAACACAAAATTGTTTTGTATATCTTAGATATTTTCTTAATGTCATGAAAATTTATAATAATACAGTTCTGAAGTAAACATTCAGAAAAACTAATTTTCTTTCAAATGAATAACATATCAAACTTTTATAATAATTATATTTTTTATGAAAATATGAAGATTTTTAATTTCATAAGATCACATTTTGTATTCTTTTTATGTGTTTTTTATACTTTTTCTATAGTTCTTATATACACTTTTTTATACTTCTCCTTCTTCCTCTAACTATAGCTACATAATTTATTATTGTTAACGTTCTTGTGTATATTTTAAGAAATGTCCAGAGAATAAACGTTGAATTTTACATGAAGAACAGCACTTCAGCTCTCTCTCTCTCTCTCTCATAGTGATTTTAATAATACTTACATATCACACTATTGTAAATTATTGTAATAATTCAGCATATATTGCTCTTATCAATGAGACAACTCTTTGCACAGTCAGAATCATGCTCGCTACTGTTTGTTGAAGTTGTGATTAATAGAAAATAATTAAGTGCAGAAAGAAAACCAATATAACTTTATGATATTACTTAAAATAAGTTGTCTGCTATGCTTGTTTGTGTAAGCATGTATAAACATCCATTAAAGCATCTGCATCAATTTATTTACATCATAGTTTTATTTACTTATATAAGCTTTCAAACGCTTATCTAAATACAAATAATTTATAATCAAAAAGGGTTTGATTGGAATGCTTATGATAATCTATTTGATACCATGTCACAGTTTTAAAGTTTTTAAATGAGCTTTGATTAAGAAATCGAGAACATACCTGGAACTCTGAATGATACATTCTACATACTTAAATAGTTCAAATGTTTAGTTGCACTATATAAATAAAAATTCTCATATTTTAATAGATATATTATACAAGATCTTTAAAGCACGCCATACATCTTGTAATTTTATTAGACGTAAAATAAAAAGTTTTAAGTCTAGCTTTTCTTTGGTTATGTCTTCAAAAATGTTCTTGTGAATCTTTATTTTAACAACCCGTTTATATCAAGACAGCAAACACGTAAATGACATTTCTTTAATTTTAACAATTCTTTCTTGCTGTTTAAATATTTAACAATGTATGTGTGTGCATCAAATACGAATATAAAGGTCGATAGTATTTTCCCGTTTCTATTCTCATTCTGTATATAATATAGCTATTTTTATTCAAAGAATGCTTCTTCATTTTAATCTTGGATTTCAATAACTCCGACAGTTCTCCTTTTCATAAGATTTCAGCAAATACAAAATCTAATTATAAATATCAAACTAAATTACTCTAAATGAACAAATCAAGTTGAAATTTTCAATATTAAAACTATTAAAAATGTAATAAGGAAAACTTCAAATAGAAATACAATATATGAAATATTTGAATTTGAATTTTAAAGGGAAATATTTCATTTTTATGCTACATCTCAAGAATTCAATTTAAATTCAAGAAACATCCACAAAATTTTATTTTATTTCGGTAGGAAAAGCCATTTTTGATTTCTAGGATAGAGTCAAGTCTTCATATGTGCTGTTTGTATGCTAACATATATATATATATATATATATATATATATATATATATATATATATATATATATATATATATATATATATATATATATATATATATATATATATATATATATATATATATATATATATATATATATAATATATATATACATATATATATATATATATATATATATATATATATATATATATATATATATATATATATATATATATATATATATATATATATATATATATATATATATATATATATGTTAAAATATTCTTATGTGTTTTTGGTTCATATATTGTGCACACCAAAAGTCAAATTATGAATATTTAGTTGTTTAAAGGTATTTTATTAAATAAGCTTATAAGCTTTATGTAATAATATTTCAAATTTATTTTTAATTAAAAAGATAACTAAAAAAATTAATGGATTAGAGAAATTAGAAATTTAAAACTGATTATGTAAATGTTTCAAAACATTGTAATAGATTAATTAAGAAATTTATAAGTGGATTTTCTTACTGTCTATTGGTTTTGCAAATTATCAATTATATTAAATTAATTAAGAACTAATAAGACCGCGTAAATTGAAAATATATTTAATTATTCATAATTGATATCAATTCTGGTTGTAAATGCAAAGCTGAAATGTCAACTAAAGTGAAGTAAATGTCTGTAAGTGCACGTGAGAAATGATAAGAAATAAATGTTTGTTCCATTAATATATAAATTGGTTGTGATTGATATTAAAACATATTTGAAGTATTTATATGAATAAAGAGTTTTACCGAATATTATATTTGGTATTTTCGCCTTTTAAATGGTCCTGTTCCTTATAATTTTAATAAGAATTAAAGCTGCAAACTAAAGTAATAATAAAAACTAATTAAAAAGCAAATATAACTTTAAAAATTTACTGTAGAAATTCCATTTCAAAAATAAAATAAAAATTAATCAATGTTCTTAATATTGCTCTTACAATTAAGGAATCATTTTACTATAATATGAATTATTTTGTAATTTTTTTAATTTAATTTGTTAAAAAAAATATTTCGATATTTTCACACCGACTGATTAAATTTCAAAACAAACTATTTTGAAATTCTAATTAATAATAGAAGAATTTACTTCCTAACAAAAAAATTGTTATTAATTATTATAATATTATTAAAAAACTCTCTTTGAGAAAACATTTTGTCTCTTTGAATATTTTTAGTGCATTGCTCTAACAAAAAATTGACAGCTTTTATACATCACTATCATTTTATATCATATTTTGAATTTTTAATATTAATATAGTTTATTCTTCAAAAATAACATATTTTACAAGAAACTGTTCATAATTTATTACTATATATAAGATGAATGTTTTATGTATAACTAAAACTTTATATTTTGTATTTTAATTTATTAAGATGAATATTTAATCATCTTTTCCCCTACTGCAAATTAAATTGTTAACTTTTCTTTTTTACTAAAAACTAAAAAATAATTTTTGCTTGGTAAAAATTAATTTTTGATAATTTTTAGTTTCTTTTACCTGCTTATTTAAGAAAAAAATTCTTAGATAATGATTATTGATTTTTAATTTAAAAAAATTTGCCTCTTAGATATTACCTCAATGATTATTGTGATAGACCTGTAGAAAAAAAATGTCTTATCTTTCTAGAAGTTATCTATTAGTCATTTTAAATACTTCTATTTTACCTCAAATGAAATTGAAAAATGTGTTGCTTTATTTTTATGCAACCATTACACATTTAATTTCATAAACAAATCAGAACACTGAAACAAAACTTACATCATCAAACTTGTCTCCCTCCATCGAAGCTTTTTTTATCTTATCTTTGTTTTTATAAATGAAAATAAAACAAGGATAAGTGTTGCTTCCTCCTGTGGGACACTTCCTGCTCAAGTTATTTAATTAATTTGTTACAATATTTGACCTTACATTAAGAACGTGTTTTTTTTTCTTTTTATATTGTGCAATAAAATATGTAAGTGATTTACAACATCTAAAAAAAAGAAAATTAGTAAAATAGCTTAAAAAATGTTTTTCAGAAATAAATGTATTTATGCATTAAAATAAATTAGATCAAAATAATTGTGACAGCATACTGAAAAAAATTATACTGTTATTTAGAAGTCCTGTCCATTAAAGTTTCTATTAATTATATAAGAATTTATTATGTATAGTACATAAGAACTCAAATGAAAATTCAAATTTTATAGTAAATAACATGTTAAATATATTTATAACTAGAAAGCAGGCATAAAAATCAAATATTGTCTCACCAAAATAAATTTAAACTATTACTTGTTATATATTCATTTTTGTCTCCTTAATTAATCTTTGTGAAAATATTTGTTTGTTTCACAACAAAGTCGATTATTTTGGCTATATTTTAAGTAAACACGTTTAACAAAAATTGATTTTTCTTCTGCAGACAATGTTTTATATCTATGTTTCCAATAAATATATGTATTAAAAATATTATTAAACATTAAAACAATGCAAACATAAAATTTAATAATTATTTACAATGAATTTAATGCATTATTATTAAATAATAATCTGTCATACAAATGAAAATTTTAAACTTTTACTAATAAAAATATACCAGCATAAACATATACCAATAAAAATATGAGAAAAACAATCAGACTAAAATTATATTTGAAATACATGTTAAATTGAAATATGCCTTGCGAATTCAGTTTTCTATTCTAATTTCATGAGTGACTTTGAATAGAATGTTATCCTTATCAAAGAGATGCAGGTCGTTTTAATGTGGATTAATATTTATTATGATCATGTTTAAATATATTTCACTAACCAAATGGGAATAGTATCCCGATATGTAATAACATATGAAGCTCTAAATGGAACTATTACGAAAATTGATTAAATTTAATGAATTCTCTTTGAATATTTAATAACCAATCTTCATTATTCACGATAAATACTCAGGGTACTTTTAATATTTCAGAAATCATAAAATCATTAAAACGTATCATAAAATGGTTCTACCCCAAAAATGAATATTTCTCTTAATTTGTGTCCACAATTAAAATTACAAATCTAAAAAATAAATTGGCAAAAAATTGGCTTAATGCATAAAAATTCAGTATACGATACAATGTCATGTTAAAAGATAAAATTCATGTCGTACTGTAGAACAAAATAATTTGCACGGAAGTTTGATGCGGGATCGATGTATAAATGAGAATAAAATATTACAAATAAAGAAGTAACAACAATTTTTTTATTATTTTGTTTCTATTTTCCTCTGTATTCCTTCATTTAATAAAAGTGATATGACTAATTTGTTTACTTATGCAAATACCGCAATGAACACTCATATTTTATTGAAGATATTGATCAATGATAATCCACTTCATCAGTAAACCACATTCTTCCATAATTGCTGGTTTTAACATGCTGACTTGCAATGACTTTTCCTAGAGTTTATCGTGGGAGCTTTGATAAATCCAGGTCTGCAAACCTCATAGATCATATTATGCTGAGAAAGCAATCTTCTTTCAGATAATCGTTGAAAATGCAGCTTCACCTGTAAGAGCTACTGTTCATAAACGAATCTGTTTTCTATACTTTTTAAAAAGTTACATATATCTTTCGAGAATCACATCTCAATAGCGTTTACCTATCATTATGCGATAGGGAAATATATGAAATGAACTTTCGTTAAATTATCATATCTTTCATTGCTAAAATACTAGAATGTCACCCAAGCGATCAATTTTCCTACTGTTTAAAGAATGACCTACTATATTCTTAATAATCACTTTTTAAAATAAATCTCAACTGGTTATTTAAATATGACACTAATTCAACTTTTTCCTATCTAAGAGTGGTGGTTACAACTCTAAAATAGATTAACTGTCCAGTGAAACTGCATCAAGAGAAAGAAACCACTCATATCAAGACAAAATGGCTCATTTCAACTAGCCATTTTTACAGTTTTTCTCATTTTTTCTCCCTACAGAGATATCAACTAGTTCTAAAAGTGACAATCCAGTAGCCTTAACTCTTTAGCATTGCGCATTTAAAAACATACAGACATTCTTGGAAAAAGTTATTTTACGGAGATTTTATCCAGTCTTCTTATTTAGTGATCATATATAAGATATCTGTAGCTATTATTCTTAATTGTAAATCACAATACATGTAAGCAACGAGTAATTTCCGTTTATGATTGCTCAGTTTCTTTTTCCTCATCGGTTATTCATCAAAATACATTTTTTAAACGATTTCACATTGTCTTTTTCTCTGCAATCTTCAAGAAAGGGGGTTGTTTTAAAAAAGTGATATTTCATAAAAAATAAAAGTTTCACTAAAAATCAAGTATGTTATCGTTTTGGAAGAAACTACAATTTTCCAGTTTCAAATTACACAGTCATATATTCTTAAACTACATTCCACATTATTAAAGACACATTCTAGAACCTGAAATTTAAGTCATTTATTAAATTACTCTACATAACAACTGTTTCTTACGATATAGTGACAGGTTTTCCAATTCATTGTAAAAGGTAAGCTTTTAAGTGTTTGGACACCAGTATATATCATGAATTTAATGATATTTTTGTGTTAATATATGCAATAAATATTTTGTTAAATTATTAACTAAATGAAAATTTAGATTTATGATAACAGCATTTTTTATTCTACCGTATGTAAAACAATCACTAATATAGATTACAACTTTTATACAACCTAGATATCAAGTTTATAAACTTGTGCTGTTAGGTTCATGTATTTATTTGTCGTATTTCTTTTTAATTTTAACTAACAAATTCTTTTAAGATAAACATATTTATACGTAATGCATAATTCAAAATACAAAAGATTTCTAGAAGCTGCTAAAATATGTACAAAAGCACTGACAATCAAATTATGCAGTTTTCTAAATTAATCTAACTATTCCTGTTTTTAATTTCTGTCCTACATTTTTTTTTTGTATCAATATTACAAAAGCATATAAAAAATAATTATTCAAAAACATTCGACCCTTTCCCAAACCACTTTTCAAAAATAATTCACTATCAAACACATATTTAATGTTTGATATTAAATTATGATTTTTGTTACTACTTACCAACAGTTATGATTTTTGCCTTCAAAATTCACACTTATTTGGCCATTTTATTTATGTATGATAGTTAACAAAATCTTTTATAAGCCTTCAGCTTTTATTTCTTCACAGCTTTGAGTTATTATGTAAGATAAATTAACTTTAACGCAAAATATTTCTCAATACAAAAAAAGACAATGCTTGAAATACATATGAGAAATTATTTACTTCAATTGCATGGAACTCCTTACCACAGTACAAAAATTAATTCATACTAATGTTTATATATTCTTTATGCAAATTCATATCCATGCCCCTAAAAATTGTTTTTAAATCTTTTCATTAATTACGTTCACAAAAACATAATATTGAATAAAATCTACGTGACTATATTGCAATCAGTCAGACTTTTAAAATTTTCATTCAAAATACAGATTGATAAATATTCAAAGTGATTTATATTGTAAATTCTTATTAACGATTGCTTTTCTGTACCCTTATATTCTTTAAGTTCTGCAGGGTTCAAATAAAAATCTATAGAATGTTCAATGACAAAGAAACATTCTACATAAATTAATGAAAAGGCATAACAAAAAAATTGGATATTTGTTTAGAATTTGGAAACGCTTTTACTTAAATGAATACACATTAATGAATTACCGATCAAATATACCCAAGAATATTGAAAATAGAGGTAACTATTCTATTCTAAAACTATAAATAATTTATGGAAGGATATGCGATTAACATCATTAATAATTTTTTGACTTGTATTCTGGTCATATTTTATTATAAGGCATTTGCATAAACTTAGAGAAACTAATCTGATATCTTTCAAGAAAGTTTTCATGTCAATCTGTTATATTCCCCTGTTACTATAGAAGAAATCTTAAAAATCTGCAATTCAAAATACATGTGATGGCTGCTGTAGTATAAGCCACATTTAGATGCAAAATCCATGAAAGGTAAAATCTTGGTTGGATTTGATCGTTTCAAAACTGTTGCGTCCGACATATGAATTGCTCCTTATCTAATTTAGCTAGATTTAACAAATTTCAATCATACTCTGTCAAACTTTTACCATAAATATACAGATTCACATGTGTACAATTATTTTTGCTATGCTCCATTTTTAAAACTAATCTTTATAATTTGAATAAAATAATTTGGCACTCACATCTCTATGTCCTAATAGTTAATATTAGGCATTTCGTACATTACCTTAGGCTCATACGTACATTACCTTTTCATACAAGAAACGTGTAAATTACCATGCGTTACAAAATAATCCCTATTTAATTATGATACAAAATTCCTCAATATATGAGAATCCTTAAAAGTTCAAGTAAAATAGAACTTACTCAGAGCAACAAAGTGGAACTTTTCAAAACGATATTCGTGATGCCGGAAAAAATTTTTATTTTAGTATTTATCAGATTGGTTTTATTATGCATCATTAAAAACTCCATATTTAAGGTTGATCCTGCTTGTCTACTAGCAAATTATTGTTGATTCAAACTATCTTCTAAGCCAAGGATGGTGAACCTTTTTTAATGTCCGTGCCACAAAGGCTTAAAAATTCTTTTTTTAACTGGGTAACGTGCCACAATAAAATTTCCTTCGAAATTTAGAGTGGTAAAACTATACGTAAGTATAATTAAATAAACAAATAAAAGCAATTCTTAATTACGCAAATTTTTATTAATCAATGTTTTACAAAAACAATACGCTAGAAACAAAATTCACGTTAAAAAAAATTGTTTTTAATGGGATTTTTGTTGCTGTACACAAGATGATAAAGATTTAATATCTGGCTCATATTTAGTTAATTTCACCAGTACGCATGCAGAGGTCGGCTCATCCGTCATTCTATTCCTATATTTATTTTTTATAAAATATAATTCTAAAAATACAGATTCACATTCTCACGTCGATAAAAATATTGATAAAATTGCTTTTGCCAATATTTTTAAATATTTAAACGTGTTAGGAATATAGTTATACTTTCATCTTCTGCAATTTTATTTATTTTATCCAATAAATAATTCTAAAAAAATGTATATTAATAATAGTGTTATAAAATAAATAATATATTCTGCATTCGTTTGCAAGAACACATTTCGTTACATATTAAAGTACTAAAAATATTACCAATACAAGAAAATTATAAATAATTAATTAATTCAAGGTAATTTTACTAATTATTTCTATATTTTGTACTGATTTAATGATAAAATAATTTCACATAATATTAAAATATTTTATTGTTCAAAAATAAGCAATATAAATTATAAGTTTGGTAACATTTAATACCTTAAGGTTGTTACATGTTAAAAATTCAATCGTGACGCAATATGTTCTTATAAACGAATTATAAGAATATAAAATTTAAAATAATATATGAAAATATCTACCTAAAATAACACTATATCTACTTACAATAAATGGTTATATATTTTTAACAAGTCACTGAAGTTTCAAAGACGACGGTTACTAAAAATGTCTAAGTCTGTTGTCTATGCGACGGCAACATCATGCAATAACATTAGAAGGCGAAACAGGATACGGATTTTTTTTTTATCTAATGTGCATTTTTATATACTTCGAGAGAATTCATGCGATATTTTAATACTAAAATGTATAATTTGACGGTTCCAGTTAACATACTAAGATAGGTATTCAGTACTACAAATTTATATTATAAATTAAGTGTAGATTAATAATTTTTAATTCATTTCTATCAAAAAGATAACTTATAAAATAATTTTGTTTTTATGTGTGCCATCAAAATTTTCAAACGTGAAATTTGTGGCACGCGTGCCATCGGTTCGCCAAACGTTGTTAAACCATATAAAGTTCTTGATCCAATGAATCATTGAGAATAATGAAAGTTAAGGAAAATTTCCTAAATATTACTAATGTAGCATTTTCTTTTTTTTATTATTATTGCTTTAATTACCTTTGTGTATTCATAAAATAATCAAACTCACACAATTATTTCTACTTAAAAACAATCGATACACGTATCTTAATGAATTTTATTTTGAAATATATTGCAAATGGAATATTCCATAAAAAATAATATATAATTAAGATCAGTCTGCAACAGCTGATCTTAAAAATGGTTCTACTAGACATTTATGGAAACACTTTTGAAACAGGGATGTATGAAAGCCTCATTACTTGCTCTACTTCTGAAATGAAAAGATATGTACGTTTGGCACTAGTGATTTGTTCACGATCAAATGTATTTAAATCCGTACTTTTGCATATTTTGCTTTTGATTATTACAAATATAGTTCACAGCACTCCTTTTCTTGTCAAACTGACAATAATGTTGTCCCGATTCGCCATTACACAAAATATGAATAACGCCACACATCTTCATTCAATCGCTTTTCAGTGCAATCGGTTTTACATAATACTGTGACACTTCCATTTGGTCTATAGTGATAATGCAGCAAATCTTCTGCTAAATTGTGTATCACAATTTAAGATCAAATCTTCTGCTAAATTATTTATCATAATTTAGCAAATAATCTCAAGTACAAGAAACATTCACGCTTGTAAAAGAGCCAAAAATTGAATAAATTTTCATAAACCAACAATTTCCAGGAACTATTTTTCATGCTTATTATACAGCAATTTTTGTCTTAAATGGGATATCTTCTATCATAAAAACAATTAACGTCATCATGTAAAACAAAATTTTGACATTTTTTCCCAACTTAAAAATTTATTTAATTATAATTTCTAAACTTAAGTGGAATATATATTTAATCAAGTAACTTAACATGTTTTATTCACCTACGGTTCACTTCAAACTGTGAATTCATATCATATGGAAAAAGTAATATAAGCAGCAAAAATAATATTTAAATTCTAACCTCTTAAATTTATTATCAAACGTCTAAATTATAATATAGTTTTATTAAGAAAATTTTCTTGTTTTAAATTAGCTGTGTTATATTCAGAATTTTTCAATCTAACAATTTACAAAACTAACTTAACAATTTCAGTCATTAAAATTAAAAGCCCTTTTTAAAATATTCATAGCAAATTAATGCATTTTAATTCTTCAAGATAATACTTGACAAAACATTTAAGTTTGTAAGCACCATACCTTTCATTCAAAATATATAATCTTTCACCTTTCTTGAATATTATAATTTTATAATTACGCATTTCAATTTAAATTATTATAAGCCAAAATTATTATCCATTCTGTGAAATAAAAATTAAATTCTGAATATTCAAGAATAATTATAATCTGTCATTTTATTAACTTTCTTCGTTTATCCATATAAATTATATTTAATAATAATAAAAATTTTAAAAATTAATAATACCTGATGAACTATCAGTAGATTTGAGGTATCCTTATAAAATAATCATTAATATAAAATAATATCACACTTAAACATTCATTATAATAAATCATTTTATTAGCATGCTATTCATCAATTTGATGTTAAAATGTTGTATGATCACTATCTTACAATATAAATTAAAATAAATTTCATTGGCATGCATGTGTAAAATGTATACATGTGTGTGTATTTATAATTTTTTATATTAAAATACCGAAAGAAAAATTTGTTTCAAACTAATATAACTATTCTTATGATGTTACTTATATTAAAGATTTGAAATTAATACTACACAATTTTAAATTTTAAAATATTTACGTGCAAATTTTTACAGTAATAAACGCATTACATTAACGCATTACAGGTACATTGTTGTTTATCCATATTATACACAGTGGTTACATACCATGTAATACTTATATTGCAATGTAAGTTTAGAATTTTATTTCCATTTCTCTGAATGTCTAAATAGAAGCATGTGTCTTTAGCTTGTTAAAAACATAAAATTTATTTTCGACATTCAGTTAAAAAAACTTCAGCGAGAAGCTTCATACAAATATTTCCAAATAAAGGTATTAAAAATTGTAATTTAAATTATAAATCATATAATATTTCGATATATATGTTTCTGTGAATGTTTGTATATGTGTATGTTTATATTTCAGTTTTAATTCGTGTAAAAATTTTTTTTTTTAACTTCAATTTCTTTTAATTGTTTGATATTGAAACCATGATAGTAAAATTAAAATTTAATTTTAAATCATGATAGATTAACAATATACATTTGTAACTATCATTATCACATCTATAGTATTAATTATGATAAATTGTTAAAACAAATAACAAAGTTATTTGCAATATAAAAAAATTCCAACATGTATTTAGTTTTTTTAGCTATTAAGAAAGCTCTAATGTGGTAGATACTCTAAAATTATATAAACTCTTATTCTAATTTTTTCATTACTAAATTAGATTGCTTATCCATTGAAACACGATCCGTATAACTAATTACTATTAATATATTTTGTAAACTGCAGTATTGATACTGATCTAGAGTATGAATAAGAATGAATTCATTTTATTATCACAATTTTAATACGTTCCTTGGCTTTTAATGATCTGCAATAACAAACCTCGAAATTAATATCGTCATTTAGTATAATGCTCCCTCATTAGTTCACTAAGAGGATCATAAAATCCGTGATAATGAGAACAGTTTCTGGTAAAGTGCTGAACTGTTTTCCTGTGTTCTATAAAGATCTGTGCATTCATTTATAAGGATTTGTTTCACCTTAGATAATTCCAATATATACATATAAATATATATGTATATATTCTAAGCAATACTAGAGTAAATAAGTTACTACGTGATACGAGTATATCCTTTTAAATTTGTAATTGGTATTATGCTTTGTGAAATATTCAGAATCTGTGGAATGTTTTCTTTTCTTTCTGCTCACAGAAATATCAGACTTAAGATATTTTGTGTGATTTATTATATATTTATTGCCTATTTTGATATATTTAATCTAACTAAGTATGATAAACTGCCTATTAATCTTTAAATACGATCATGTGTAGTTATTGATGTGTAAGTTGTTGATTGTCAAGTTTAATTCTATGAGTCGATTATAGAAAGTAATTAATTAAAGAGCATAAGTACTATCAATGTTCAAGTACGCAATTAAAGAAAATAAACTTAAATTAAGACTCTTTTTAATCAAGGCAAAGTAACTCCAATAATTATGATTTGATTTTATTTATAGGGAAAAAATCGCTATGTTCTAGTAAATTTAATCCCATGACTCTTGAAAAATAAAAGATAAAAGCCGAATTATTTTTTACATATAAATATATTACCATTAGAGTTTAGTAATCTTAGGATTCCCTTAATACGAAATTTAATTTGATTTCGTATTTATATCGAGTAATTTTATACACCCGTGTCCATAAATTAAAGATAAGACAAGTTCAGATAAAGAAAGAGACAGAAGCAAAACAAATGTGACTTATTTGTAAAGTCTATTTATTAAACAAAAGATAAACAACAAAAAAGATGCTATATGTGTTTGACATCGTTAATAAAAATTGCGATTTTTACTCCCTAAGGCAAATTTAAAAAAGAACCTATTTGCAAAAACCAATATAACATGGTTGGTATGATGGTTAATACATAGTATGCCGCCCAGATGATGCAATATAGGCCATACAACGCCTAGGCACACTGAAAATACAATTATCGATCTGATGTTGGGGAATAATACACCCCTCATCAATCAATGCTCTCCGAAGTTCCGGCAGACATGTGGAAGGGGTTTGCAGGGCTGCAATTCGTCTGCCAATCATGGCCCAAACATACTCGATTGATTCAAGTCCGGTGGGTATGCTGGCCAGTCCATACGGGGGACATCTTCCGATTGAAGGCATTCGTCTACAATATTTGCGTAGTGAGGACTAGCGTTGTCATCCATAAACAGATATTCTGCACCTATGCCACCCCTAAATAAACGTACATGTTGTTCCAGAATGACATCCCCATAGATATGGCCTATCCTGGTTACATTCTGAGCATGCAGGTAAGTTCTGGTACCCAGAATAATTCATCCTCAAACTAGAAATCCTGCACCACCGCAACGGTGTCGTTCAATGGTGTTCTCTTGATGGTAATGGGTACCTGTCCCTCTCCATATGAAAGTCCGTCGAAAATCAGATTGAAAGCTAAACCTGGACTCTTCGGAAAACATCACACAAGATCACACTTCCGGGGTCCACAATACATGCTTTCTACTCCACATTCGGCATTGTAACTCGAGAACGACCTGTGCTGTAACGTCTACTGAGGTTACCATCATCTTGGAACCGTTGCCAAAGCCTGGAGATGAAACTGTGGGCGATTCCAAGTTCTTCGGATACTTCCAGCTGGATACGTCCACATTCCAGATGACCGATAATTCTACCGCGTAAAACATCATTCAAATGCTTCCTTTGTGCCATAACTATGCGGTTATTACACTGAAAGGTTCTTAAAGCGCTTGTGAACAATTTTAATTCTTTGCAACCATTCCTTATACACCCCTCTCTTTAACTTCCTTCATTGTGACCTACTATCGGTGCCATCTGGTGTTTTCTTTTAATTTACATATTATTCTTCAAGATGTGTGTGATAATTCTACATATGAAATTTTTATTTTAGAGTTAAATTTCTGTGTGATTCGGAATTATTCTTAATTTATGGACATGAGTGTAAATTGTTAGATATCATATAAAATAGACACGATAAATTTGAACTAATAGAATACCGGTTATCAAATGACCAAACTACAGATTACGCAAATAAGAAATGTTGCATACAACTATAATTACTTAATCTTCAAATGACCAAACTACAGATTACGCAAATAAGAAATGTTGCATACAACTATAATTACTTAATCTGCCCAAATCATTAAATACTATATTTTTTTGCACGGATTTTTTAAATAATCAACAACACAAGCATTTCACGCATAACATAATATACCTCAGTCATTTTGCCATAAATTAATAAACCAAACTTTTATCATCATCTATGAATTTTAATGGCTTACATCAAAACTATATTTGAGGATTTTAATGATAGTTCATACAGTAGATATACTTATTAAAAAAATTAAATCAAATCTTCCCAGAAGATTCTTTGAAGATTTCTGTTTGAATCGGGGTATTTTTATCTTTTTATAAAAATGAAATAGATTCTTTCACGAGAGGTTTATGTTCATGAATTTCTATTTTGATGCTGTATATAATTTGGGTTACCAAACTAATTTATTTCCAATTTTTATAAGCAGGACATGTCTTAATTAACACCTAGTAATTTAAAATTAGTCATGCATATTATAAAATTTTTTTCATCGCAATTTTGGTTTTATTCAATAATCTTAATGAATGTATCACTAAATGAAGAGATTCATTACTTGAGAGTGATTTTTTTTACTTCTGTCAACAAATTAGCTAATTGTATTGATCTAATAATGAAGTTGCCTTCATATATATATAATATATTACTTGCTAGTGATTTCACATACATTTCTGCCTCTTAGAAATACATTCATTTATTATTTACTCATTTGTCAATGGTATGTGAAAAGATTGAGTCAGGAATTTTTCTTGATTTTTTTTTCTAATTTGATTTTAATTTATTGAATGAAATTTTTGTCATTCCACTTTGCAACTTTTGCAGTTCATTTTTTGTAAAAACATTAATACGCGTACACCTTTCAAATTATTTTGATTGCTAAATAAAATTAAAAAGTTAGATTATTTCAATTTTAAAATCTGATTATTAACGCAAGTTTAAGAAAAAAATTGTTATTTCTAATGTGAATAATAAATATAGTTCTTATGGTATCTCGTGCGTTTTATTATGAATTAAACTTTTTTGAATTATTTTATTTATTTGCGTTTAGAAAAATGTACACCTATTTTAAAAATTTTAGTAAAATAAATTGTATAATTTCCCACAAATTTTTATCTACAGTTGAATGCAAAAGGCTATACGGTACATAATTAAATACTCGCTATTAATTCTGAATTCCAAACTTTCCTTTTAGTAAATTTTAAGAGCCTATATAAAAATTTCACTGAGTTTGTAAATATATGTAAGTGTGTTTCAAAATAGCATATTCGCATAAAAAAGAAATCAATTTCATTTGAATAAAAAATTGTAAAATACTCAACTTGATTGACTTGCAAAATTAAATCTGTAAATTGTATTGTGGTTTTCATACAGTGATACCTAAAAAAAAGATAAAAATTATATTGTTACTCTGATACCTGAAACCATCCTTCCCATGAGTAACATCAAATATAAATCCACGTTTAAATGAGGTCCAATAATTATTATAATATTTCCCAAAATTCTCGCCTTTCAAATGATCGCTTCTAACTTTATAAATACTAGAGATTTTAATGCTTCTATGTTTAACACTCTAATCTTACTGTCGATTCGAAGAACTGATTTCCACTTCAAAAGAAAATATTAAATGTTTGATGCACGCAACAGACTTTAAAATCTAATTAAAGTAATTCTCATATGCAAATAATATCTGTTAAATCAGAAACAAATCAACTAAACTTATCATTTATTATCGTAAATAATTTCTTACATAATTATCCCCTTTATTTATGTTTAAAATTAGAACACAATTAATAATAAGCACAAAATATATTTAACATTAGAAATGATATCTAATGTTAAATATATTTTCATATATTTAAGCAAATCATTAAATTTTTCATAAAATTGAATATTTCATAACTCTTATTCTTGCAATATCAAAGATTTCATTGAAAAAAAATATCACCAGTTTTGTAGCCTTAATCACAAATTTCTTCTAATTTATAAAAAGTATGCAATTTTTTCTTACTAAATCATTTTTTGATAAAATTATACACCAATGCTTACAAGAAATGGTTTCCTTAATATCATTTTTTATTTATCCTCACGTTTGAAATTTAAAAAATAACTTAATTTTAAAATGAAATTCTTAATTTATATTTGTTTTTAATAAGATTTATTCAATACACTTGAAAATGTATACAAATATATTTTGAAAATATTATTTACAAAATGAGTTTAATGCTGCATTTTCTAATTAAAGATGATAAATATATTTATGTTTAATATTAGAAAACCAAAATGCAATTTAATGTAACATGTACGAAAAAAAATTCTGACAAAAATAAGAAGACACTTGAGAAATGTAAACTTTCAGATGTTTATTAATAATTTGTATTGTTAGTAAAAAATATTTACAAATATTATTTCAAAATTTCTACACATTTAATTTTTAATTCATTCTTGGTAAAAGGCATTTTTTTAAATGGTAAGAAAGTACATATATTTTTTCAGAAATTCTCAGTTTCAAATGCTTAATTGAGATGTGATAAAATTGTTGTTTTTAACAATACTCTTTGCGAAAAGTAAAAATTAATTTTTTCAGTTTCCAGTTTGTAAAACGATACATTGTTAACACTAAATGTATGAAAAACTAGAAAGTGTGAAATAAATATGTCTTGATTAATTATTTCTCGATTATAAGAATTTTATGACTATATTATGTAGTTTTGCTTGTATTTATATTATTTAAATATTTTCATGAAAGATTATTTTCATATAAAAGTATTTTTCTTCTTTTTATAAGCAATGTAACGAAAAATAGTTAAATATGATGGAATTAATATTGCGACTCCTAAGGTTATTATCAAGATTAATGAAAAACACTAAGCAAGAATGAAAAATAAATCTGGTAACTAATTTCTTTGTTATCAGATTTATTTTTGCACTCATGTACAGAAACATTTACTGCATTCTTGTACAAAAGATTTACAAAAAAATTAAACATGGATGACATTTTTATGTTTTGTAATTTTTTTAAAAATATGCTTAATAATTTAATACGTTTCTGAATATAAATTTGAAACATGAATTTTAAAAATAATTCTTTTACCATTATTACTATTAGATTTCACAGTGATTTGCATTGCATTACACGTTATCATTTATTAAAAAAAAACTATAATAAGCACAATTTTACTATTTCCCCCAACCCAAAAACAACGTGATTAAATTTTAAAACGTATTTCTTATTCACGATATTTTTTTATTTTAAGTTTAACTTGTTACTTTAATGCAGGTTTCTGAACTTCTGTAATGTAAACTACTCAATTAAATGCAATATTTTAAATTTTACACCAAATTTGTTACACTGTTTTCAAATTGCTTTGCCTTCGCAAAATTTCCAACTGTCAATTTAATTGTTTACTTTTTACCAAGAAAACTCTCCAAATAGACAAGTACAAGTTTGCGTGGTAGAGACCTGGACTGAATGCTTCGTTACCAGGTATTGCTCCCCGATCACAACCAACACTTATTAAATTTAATAGATATATACAAAAATCACTAAGTTCGTGACTCCCAGTGCAGAATAAGTATCACATCACGGTTCGTTTACAGTTATAAATTCGCAAATTTATACAATATTCTTAATTTTAAATATTTATATAATAAGAGTAAATTTATAATTTAGAAATAGAAATATTCATAATATGAATATATAACATAAATAAAAAGGTATGTAAGATAAAATTTTATAAATTAAGTTATTAACGTAAGAAGATATTTATAGTCCATTATAAAGTACCTCATTGATTAATAGTTAATGCATTTATATTAATAAATATTGTTAAGATTTGTCATATTCATCTGTTGAGTAATCTAATATAAAGAAGGAGAATAATGTCTTGACAGGTATCTTGTACTTTATTGTAAACATAGGATAGCAAATCTGTTATTATCTTATATTAATGTAATTATTTTAGACAATACCATATGTTTTAGCATTATCTCTCTTTTCCAAATTAAATTGATATGCATGAGGGCTGTGAAATAAGTAATGAGTGGGTGTTACAGGTAAGTTACATATGCTTTGTTTAAGTTATGCCATTTTACGTAAATATTGAGGTAAGAGGCCATTTTGAGTGAAATAAAAATTAATTTAACAATTAGAAAATAAATGTGTAGAAGAAACTGAAGATATTATGGAAAATAGCTGCTTATTTTGTATTGCATTGTAGTATTGTAATTACCAGCTACTTGGGATGAAAATTTTTGATTTTTCTTTTAAAGTAGCAATTTGGATATTTCTACAAAAACAGCATATATCCCCGTTCAAGTTATTCATTTGTAAGTAGTTAATGTTAATTCTTCTCACCATTTATTGGTGAAAAGATTTACATTTTTTTTATCTTATCTTCTTATTATATCTTTTTTCTTTTATATTAACATGCGTTTGCCTTAAAAAATTTAAAGGCAGATTATATTGTATTTTAAATTGCGCAATCATTCATAAGTAATTTATTTAACATCGGCAAAGTACTTTTATATTCTTAAACACTAATTTTAAGAAAATAATACATCTTAAATATAAATAACTTTGTTTACTCAAAAAAGTGCAAAAATATTATGTGTTGATACTTCATTCATCATAACAAAATTAGCAGTAGCTTAAGAATGGGTGCTAGCAACAAAAAAAACATATTGAGCTATTCAAGATAGCTCCCGCATACTTTATAAGATAGATTATACTATTTGAAAACAAGTTATTGACCATGATATTAATATTTTTTATAATTCTTTTTCAATACATTACATTTACTTTCTAACAAGAAAATTTTCAAACTAATTTCATACTTTACAACAATTTTATAAAAATTTAGATTTAGTAATTGGAAGAAATTATTTTTATTTAAGAAGCTTATTAAAACGAAGCCTTGTTGTTCAATTAAAATGAGAGCATATAAATCATTTTAACGTATTTATATTTGAGACATTTATTAATATAAGATATTAAACTTTTGAAAGTACTATACACATTATATACATACTAAAATTTATTGATCATTTTCAGACATTTATTTGATACACACATTATAAATAAAATTACTTAATTGCTTTAGAACTTTTTTTATTTTTGCCTTTAACTTTTTGTATCGATAAATACAAAACATGCATAATGGATGTAAAAATGAAAAGTGATAAATAGAAAAACTCTAAGAGTGAAAACAAAAAAAGATTCTTTGTTCTCAGACAATTTGGCGTCTATCTTGGCGAAGCTTTGGCATCAACTAACACAAAATGAAATTTCTGCTGCTCCTCTGTTTCTCAGTACTCTTCGAACAAAGCATAAAACTTCATAAAAAAAAATACTTCTTTCAAGTGATCTTATTAAATCAATGAAAAATAGTTTCAAAAAACATATTTATAATATTTTTCCTCTAATTTTCTTTGATTAAATTCATTTAACATTTTATAATTTTTATTAAAATTCTACTAATTATCGTATTTTACAAAAATTATATGGTCAGTGGTATTATTTAATAATTATTTATTACATTATATCAATAAGTAAATCCTGCATAGAGAGCATTTTTTTTCAGATTTCGAGTATCGCTACTAGATGGAAACCGAGAGTATTATTTACTGACTGAAATATATCTTAAACTTTAAGCGAATTTACTGATACCTTAAATGTAACTCAAATTTTAAGCGAAATAAATAAATCAATTTTTTACAATTAAAAAGATTATATAATTTTTTAACTTTAAGATTAAGTCATCTTCATCAATAATTTTTAAATAAATATCAAATAGTTTAAATATAAATGATAAAAATAATAAAATTATTAATAATAATATGAAAGTTAATAATGAGAATCTTATGTAAGAAATAACTTTATTTTGTGTAACAATTATACAAATTTTGAAATTTCATAATGCCTGCAATTAGCAATCATTCTATTAAGTGATAATCGAAAAATAATTAAATCGAAAAATCCCTTAATAAACATTCAATCAAGTAACACTCAGAAAAAGTATAACATGACTGAATTTTCTGCTGAAGTTATTTCTATGTATTTTGTTGAATACAATTTTCTTAAGACAAAGTTATACGCGCCGATAAAAATTCAATAATAATTTATCAAATTTTCAAGTTTACATAAATAAATATGAATCAATAAAAATAAATCTATATCAACATCTATCGGGTATATATAATGCATTAAGTTATTTATTCGATTTAATATATTTATAAATTAAAAGTTTATGGTGATCATTTAATAGTTAATATTGTTTAATAGGTAATAAATAAAAAAGTTCGTAATAAAATCCCTTTTATCAATAAATAATAATTTAAAATTTGAATTCAATCTTCAGTGCCATGTTTTAAAATTTTCATTGAATAAAAAAGAAATTTATAGAATTTATATTCATGTTGCATTTTAACTTCTAAATTAGAAATAATTATAATTTCTAAATTAAATTAAAACTTAAAAAATAAGATATTCTTTGTTATTGAAATAATATATTCAAATAAAATTAAAAGAAATTTCAAATACTAGTTATAATTCTATCTTTAAAAATAATAGAAAACAACTTGTTTTTATTTCTTCTTAACTTTCGGGAATATTTCAAAAATTTCATAATCTTTATAAATTGCGTTTCATGATATCTTTTCAGAAACTTTATTTCACATATACTACTGTTAAATATATATAAATGTTTTCTATTTTTCATTAACACCCTAATTTATTTCATATTTATATCCAATATTTTAAATTTATTTATATAAAAAATGCCAATGAGAACCTATTTCATCATGTTTCTTTTATCAAAATATTTATTGATACTTTTAAATACACTAAGATAATAAGTACAGTTTGTATATATTCATACATTATTAGTTGCATTTTCAATGCATTGTAATTTTTGATTTACTAACATCATTTAAGCTCCAAATTTTGACAAAATCATATAACCTAATCTTATTAAAGATTTCAATGAAATAATTTATAAAATTATTCTGAAAATTTTGTTTAAAGATGTCGGATATTTTAGTACCATTTTAAGAAGTTAAAATAAAAATTAATGTGAACAATTTATTTATTTTACAGCGTATAAAATTTATTTGAAGTTATATTTCTAAATAAGAAGTACGCTTTTCAAATAAAGGATTTTTTTTAAGTATAAGGAATGTTCATTAATTACACATATCAAATAGTTTGTGTTAGTTATTTTTATTTCTCAATTATATTCCAAGAGTACAATTAATTATAGTTATTTTGCCTCATTCATTATTACATAAAAATAAAGTAATTTTTTTATAAAAATGCCTTATTTTAATCATAAAAAAGAATAATCTTAAAAAAATTGCTTATATATATAATTCCTCTTCTGGAAAAATAAAAAATAAATTAATCTAATGAATGAAAATATCTAATAAGACAGCTATGTATCTCAAATATAAATTAATTAAATTGCATTATGGTATATTTACATCAGTTCTAAGTATTCGCTTATTAAATATTTAAACACAAATAAAAATAAATGTTTCTAATAATAAACTTAAATAAATTATAATTATTTAATTTCTATTTCCTTTTCAGCAGCAATGAGAAACCTACTTAAAATTATAAAGTTGAAAATTACACATTTCCTAATCTAATAAAGATTTCTACAAAGAACTAACTTATATCGTATGAGAAATTTTCAAATCTTTTAATTTATATCTATGCATACATAGCATCAATAAAGATTTTTAAGAAAATTTCTATTTATATATATATATATATATAGATATATATATATATATATATATATATATATATATATATATATATATATATTCTTAAATTACAAAAGAAATTTCTCAAACACGCAATCATTTTTTAAAAGTTTTTAATAATTAAAAAATTTTTAGTATTTTCAGTATTTATAATGAGAAAAAGAGAAATTCAACTTATATATATTCAATAAAAACATAAATATATATATGTTTTTATTGAATATATATAAACATATATATATATATACACTACTGGCCATTAAAATTGCTACACCAGGAAGAAATACAGATACCAAAATGATATTTATTGGACAAATATATTATACTGAAAATAACAAGTGATTAAATTTTCAAAAAATTTGGCTGGATAGATCCTGAGAAATCAGTACCCAGAACAACCACATCTGGCAGTATTAACAGCAGTTATACGCCTGGGCATTGAGTCAAACAGAGATTGGATTGCAGAGTCAAACAGTGATTGTTAAGGTACAGATGCCCATGCAGCTTCAACACGATGCCACAGTTCATCAACCGTAGTGACTGGCGTTTGGTGTCGAGCCAGTCGCTCGGCAACCATTGACCAGACGTTTACTACTGGTGTGCTGGCCAGGGCAACAGCCGAACATGTTCCGTATCAAGGAAGGTCAGTACAATACCGGCAACATGCGGTCGGACATTATCCTGCTGAAGCGTAGGGTTTCGCAGGGCTCGAATAAAGGGTAGAGCCACGGGTCGCAACACACCAGAAATGTAACGTGCACTGTTCAAAGCACCGTCAATGCGAACAAGAGATGACCGAGACGTGTATCCAATGGCAACCCATACCATTACGCCAGGTGATGGGCCAGTATGACGATGACGAATGCACGCTGCCAGTGTGCGTTCACCACAATGCCGCCAAACACGGATGCGACCATCATGATGCTGTACACAGAACCTGGATTCATCTGAAAAGATGACGTCTCGCCATTCGTGCGCCCAGGTTCGTCGTTGATCACACCATTGAAGGCGCTCTTGTCGATGACGCAGCGTCAAGGGAAGCCGCAGCCATAGTCACCGAGCTGAGAGTCCATGCTGCTGCAAACGTCGTCGAACTGTTCGTGCAGACACTTGTTGTCTTCTTAACGACTCTGTTTCTTGACTCACGGCTCGTGACGTGGTTGCACGATCCATTACGGCCATACGGATAATATGCCTGTCTTCTCGGCTGCTAGTGATAGGTGGCCGTTGAGATCCCGCGTGGCGTTCCGTATTACCGTCCTGAACCCATCGATTCCATATTCTGCTAACAGTCATTGGATCTCGACCGAGGCGAGCAGCAATACTGCGATAAGATAAACCGCAATCCCGGTACGCTACAATTCGACCTTTATCAAAGTCAGAAACGTGCTGGTACGCATTTCTCCTTCTTTCACGAGGCATCACAACAACTTTTCACCGGGCAACAACGTTCAAATGCAATTTGTGTATGAGGAACCGACTGAACAATTTCCTCATTTAAACACAATATAGGTGTCGCTACTGGCGCCTGCTTTGTCTGAATGCGCTGAAAAGCTAATCATTTGCATATCACACCACCTTCTTTATTTCGTATAAATTTCACGTCTGTAGCATGTCGCCTTCTTGGTGTAGCAATTTTAATGGCCAGTAGTATGTATATTTATATATATATACATATATATATATATATACATATATATATATATATATATATATATATATATATATATATATATATATATATATATATATATATATATATATATATATATATATGTATATATGTATATATATAATGAAAATATTAACCACAAAAAGGAAATTTCTTGGATTTGTTAATTTTTAAAGACTAAATTTAAACATAAATGCAAATATTATATATATAAATGTATGTGTGTGGACTCAAAAATTGTCTCAAACTAAATTAAATATTATATATAATTAATTATATATTAAATATATTATACAACAAATTAAATATTATATATTAAAAGTAAGTAATTACATGTTTTCTTCAGTTACAGTTAAGAACGGTTTCTTGATAAAGTATACTTTACCCAAATCTTTGTTATAATTGTTGATAATATAAACTTGATAATCAGATAATTGTTTAGACACAAAAAAATTCCATTGACTAATATTAAATCAATTGATTTTTTAAAATTCTTCTTTTATATTTAATGAAAAAATTAAGAAATGAAATCCCTATAAGATAAAATTAATAAAACTTTTAAATAGCTGCAGAGAAAACTATTTACACAAAATGCAGGTTACTTTTCGTCTTAAAAAAATAATCTCTATTAACTTCCATCACTTTTTTGGCTATGTATTGTAGGTCTTGTAGTAAAAAATTCGGATATTTTAGGCACAAAGGAATCCTTGAATTCTTGGCATAAATCTCTTGATCTAAACTTTTGAAGTGTTTCAATACATTTATTTACAATATACACTACCTATAAAAGATTAATAAATCTTATGACAAGTTGCACCTGATATCTAGCCTCTTTGAAGTCGCAAAACAAACAGAACCGAAGCAGCTCCTTGAATACGTGCATTTACTTATGCTACTGTATGAATTAGACTGATGAAAGCTTAGTGTCGACTAATTCTAATATAACGACTGATATTCCTTCTATCCTCTGGTAAACTCTTAAACCATATGAAACATTAATTTGCACACCTATTTTTACTTCATTCAAACTGGCAAAAACTTTAATGACTATCCATATATCCTTAAAACAGATACTCTTAATTAAATTTAAGTTAATTAATCAAATTTCCACAATGCTAAATACACAACCAATTTAATAACTGCATATTAATTTTTTCTATGATATGTTGTAAATAATTTAGTAAAATATGGTTAATGTACGGTTTTCTGTGACATCTAATGCTAATTTTTCTCAGAAATATGTATACTAAACCTTTTCTCAGAAATATGTATACTAAACCTTTTCTCAGAAATATGTATACTAAACCTTTTCTCAGAAATATGTATACTAAACCTTTTCTCAGAAATATGTATACTAAACCTTTTTTACGAACCACGAAAGAAACACTTTAGATGATGGAAAAATGAAAAAATAAATTATCTATAAAAGATTACTAGAATGCATGATTTTGAAACTGTTCGCTGTTTATAATTGAATGAGGTTGTTTTATGTTAAGTTTGAATCCGGTAACCTTGATGTTTCCTAATCTGCCTTAGGCTGTTACTTCTGTAGACAAACTTTGAAACTGAATGTTGTACATATGTTTTACAATTTCTTTAATTACTTTTTTTTCCAAAAAGAGATTGAAATGCAAAATTTTAGAAATCTGATAGGTGGTATGGTGGCAGGCTTTTTTAAATGTAAGTGCTTCGTCTGGGAGCAGTTCAGTAAAAAATGGTCAAATATACCCTGAACTCACAAAAATTCCAAGGCAAAACTCACAAAGTTTTGCCTTGGAATTTTTTAATTCTGTTGAAGTATATAGGAAAAGGATCATTGTTCTTTATTATGTAATTGATGTATGGATTATTTTCGACAGTATTGTTTGAAACTGTAGGGATAATTTGTTTGGTTGACTGGCCTTGTTCAACAATGTCTCATTACTTTTGTTCAATAACTAGCTTGAGTTTCAACAATAAAGCAAATTTTAAGTGATGCAAGACAATTATTTAAGCATTAGTATCCTTTCCAACTTATTTTGCTTTTTGATTTACAAGCTCATTGCCCAAAGTTTCTGCATGAAAATATGAAGATCTTGCTAATATTGTTTTTAATTATTTTCTTGTAGGATTTTGAACTATAAGAAATGTGTCATCAATGAATACCGTAATGTATTTGCGTGATGGCCAGTGATGGTATATAATCTCATTAATTAAACATTCTAGACATAACCTCCAGTTTATTGGATAAAGGTTGAACAACCATTACAAATAATCTAGATTTTTCAATCTTTTAAAAACTATAAAGCATTCTGACAATATTCAATAGGCAGTTCGAATTTATGAGTTCCAATCTCAAACCGGTCACCAAAGAGAGTCAAAAGCTTGTTGAGTACTCAAGCTAAGAAGGACAAAATAAAGATTGTTTTCTCTATTCTTGTTTATAATAATCTTAATTTTATTTCAGAGCATGCTCTGTAGACACATTGGAATAAAAAACCAACTGGCTATTGCTGAGAAAATTCATTTTGTAAAGACGGTGCTTCAAGTAATTAATTTCTAGCTTTTTTCAATACTTTGCTACAATTACTAGCTTTTCTAACACGCTGGTAGCAGACATATTAGATGATAGGAGATACATAATTTGGAATCTTTTTTTTTTTTTTTTTTTTTAAACAAAAAATGTCATTTAGCCGATTTTGAAATATTTGGGAAAATAGTGTAATTCTAAGCATGTAGTGAGCAAAGGAGGAACTGTGCGTACAAGCAAGGAAAACTGGTTTTATCTAACCTGCCATCTACTTTTCTGGGGCTTTTTGAATATGCCAACTGAAGCGATTTATGGTGTATTAAGCTTAGTTGATGTAAAAATAGATCTGAGTAGGATAACTCATTTCAGTATTGTTGTTTTGGTTTTTCTTGGTTCCCAAATTTTTATTTTGTTTATTCCAAAATATTCTTGACGTTTTGAATGTCTTAAAGAAATTGTTCTCAAGTTTCTGCTACTCGACATTTTTCCAACTGAATATTAAAATAGTAATGGCACTACAATACACTACTCGGATATTATGATACGATATAATTCCAGTTTTATAATGCAACTACATAAACTTTTATATGCAAGATTTATTCATTTTACAATCTGTTACTATTATCTAAATGATGTTTTCTTTATATTTCAGTATATAAAACTCTTTAATATTACTCTGAACTAATTCATAATATTCCAGGTATTTAGATTTGAAAAGTATTTGCAAACGCTGAACTCTCTAATCCTCATTCCTGATATAAATTTCAAACATGATTATTGCTTGGGTTTCTTCTAATAAATTTAAAAAGTAAATCTGAATATTGAATTCCATGAGGAATTGTGTCTGCTCGTCAAGAATTTTACTTACGTGAAATTTAACAGGTAACTTCGAAATATTATTTATTTGAAATTTATCAGGTAAAATTTTCTAATGTACTCTTTTTCATTTTCATCTGTAAAAATCTCAGTGGTCAATGTGCTAAATTACTGAAAGATATAAACATCTACCCGTGTGAGCCTGCTTCTGTGCAAGCATTGATTAATTATAACTTTCAATTTTGTAATTTTTCAGTAAAATGGGGTACAGGTTCTTCACATCTCATCTGCTTAGAATTTTTTTATTAAAATTTTGAAGAAACTATCAGTTTTATATAAATAGATATTTAAAGAAATTATCATCTTTTTAACTTGAGATTCTAAAGCATTCCATTTCTTCTGTTTTTATTTGTAATTATGAAATTTCAACATTTTTGATCGAGGATAGATTTTAAATTTTCTTTCAAATACAGTAAATATTCCTAAGCTGAAAAGCTCTCTAAAATATTTTAACATATTTTATTTATTCAAGTTATAATAATACTAAACAAAAGAATAACGACTTAAGCTTTCCCTTTTTAAAATACATCTCATTAATCAATATTTTATTAAGCTTTCAGTATAGAAAACTTTTATTCTAGTTTATTTGCCATTTTGAAATAAACTTAGCCATTTTAAAATAAATAATATTTTAAAATAAACTTGAACAACGCATTTTATATTGATTAGTATCAAAGTCAAGAAAAATAGTATAAGCCATTAAAACTGTGTTCATAGATTTATAAAAGACATTTTTGGATTGTTATACTTTGTAAGATAGTTAAAGAAAATGTAATGCAAAAACTTTTTCTTCAAGTATTATTAAAAAAGCGAATTTCCAATCTAAACCTCTTACTTCATTTTTACTTAAAACAATAAAATGAGAAAAATTGAAATAAAAAGAAAAAGAATTATGAATCTTCTTGTTGTCAGAGAAAAATTTTTAACGCTGTGTTTGTGTTGGTAAACTCGAAAATGTAAATCTTTGCATTCAAATTTTCTATGAAAATACAAAAGAATGCTTTCCCTTTCTTCTACATTACAAGTAATATTATTTTGCTCTTTTAAAGCTTTTAATCAGTAACTTAAATAAATAAATCCCCATATCTATCTTCAGCATCTTTAAATAAAGAAATTACAATCACAAATATTTTTCGTAAATAATGTTCATCTAAATCGATACATTCTTGATATATCGAATGAAGATACAGTAAGTTCACCCTTTGTTATCACCTTAAGCCCTTCAAGTAATGTTTTATTTAAATATTTAATTGTTTAACTAAAAAATAGAGGAAATGGAAGCATTAACTATAAATTTATTCGATCCACATATAAAGACAGTGAACTTAGGAGCACTTACGAAGTGGAAACAGAGATTGAAGCTCTTTAGAAAGTGGAAACAGACTTATCTTACCAAATAGATAATGTTAGTTGTTATTAATTATCTTTATTTGGTAGCAATATATAACTAAGTTATAGTTATTTTAACTGCAGATGTGTGACATTGAGAGTTGTAAAATTATCTTACATTCTAAGCATATAGAAAATGCTGGATAAAAATTATATTATATAAATTATGTTTTTAAAATCCCCTAATTTTACAGAAACATTTTAAATTTTTAGTTAAAATATTCTTTAAAATGTTTATTTCCCATTAAAAATATATTTTCTATAAAATTAGATATTATTTCACAACAAGAAAAGTAAAAAGAACTATAATTACATTTGAATATGTTTCTAATGAATTAAAAATATTCAATTTAGTCATAGTTCCTCCTTAATTTAATTTAATACCAGACTAGTTAGTAATTAAATCAATTTTGTAAATAGATACTACGTTGAGAGAATTCTGGGTAAGGCAAATCAGATTTTCGATAATCATAGCCTAATGTTAAATATTTATGATATTAAATATTCAATCCTAATCGTCTATTATTACTACAAACTTGCTTACGATTTTTCCAAAACATTACTAAAGGTAATGTTTATAACTTATAAATAAAATAATAAATTATTTTTATTGTTCTTTACACATAAAAGTTGTAGTTTTTGAGTTACTCTGATTAAAAATAATTCCCTTATTTCTTTAGATATATATATATATATATATATATATATATATATATATATATATATATATATATATATATATAACCATTTAAAATGTTACGAAAATATTAACAGAAATTTCATTATTCACGAAGCAGTTAAAAACCATTTGATAAAGGACTCAAAAAATATGTATTAAAATCTCTAAAATACGTTATTTTCTTTGAAGGATATTTTTCTTTAACGTACCATTAGTTATTTTCCCACATCTATCTTCGAATACACAAATGTCTACTGAGAGTATTTTCTAAGAAGTGGAAAACAAAATACTCCCCATAAAGCTTTCTTACGATTGTTGTGCTATTAAGAATATCCCAGCAATTTGACCTGAAATATATTTCTTTTTCCTTTGTGGATAATTAAGTAACGACAATTTGTCCAAAGGCAGAACATAGATAAAAATGAATTGCATTTAAGTCCTAGTCTTTTTGCACCATCAGTCATTTTTTTCCTGTTGAGTTATTGTATTCGAAATGTTTTATTTATAAAATGTGATGTAAGGGTCTAAAAATATACCATGCTTCATAATATAAAGGCTGTTGTGTTTCTTGAATAAGCAATAGTGTTTACACATTGTATTTTGAATTGTATCTGATAACTTGCTTCTTGTAACACTTTAAAACTAAAATACTTCTTATATAGCTAATTTGAATTAATTATTTGTAAAATATTCGTCACATATTTTGATCCATAAATATAAAGACATTATTAACTTCCAAAAAAATTTTAAAACATTATTTGTAGCTTTCAGGGAGAGATTTAAATTTTTTACTCTAAAAATATCGTTATATTTTTTGACGAAATTTTTTCAGGTGGGAATTAGTTTTTCAAATGCCACATTGAAGTAAACTAAACAAAATTGAATTTTAATTGTATGGTTTTACCAATTTGAAATATATCTGAAAAGCTAAAGATGTATTAAAAAAGAGAAAAATACTACTACTATATAAATAATATATATCATAAAATGACTAGCAACAAACGCCAAGGTAATTTCATGCTATTAAATGTATATCGTTCTTCTATCTTTTTTTTAAAAAATGTCAGTGAGACAAATTATAAACTATATCATTTAAATTTTTCTTAGAAATTTATATTATTACCAATTCGACACTATAAATATATCGTCACACTCCTTATATAATTTAAATTTTTATCAACATACTTTTATGATTTTTTTAATATATTAATTCATTTTTATAGAGTTCTATTTTATTATTATTTTAAATAATCATAGAAAAAACAAAAGAAGTTGTAGTATTCTCGCAAGCAGGGATGGTTGATTGCAGTACTCTAAAGGCAATGTTTCATAATTTATAAATATCTCGCTAATAAATTTCACAAGATAATTTATTTAAATGTTTTGCTTGCTTTTAAAGAAACGATAAATGTACCTTATTATTTTTTAACAAAAATTAAAATGCGTTGTATATAATGAAAATTTTAATGCATTGTACTGAAAAGATTCATCATATTATTAAATAAAATAAATCAATAATAAAGATAAAATGTAACTAAATAATAAGGAGAATAGTTGAAAACTATTTTTTATTTAAATAGTAAACGTATTTCTAATTTAGAAGCTAAACATAATAACATAAAATAGAATTTTGAACTTATTAATGTATGTTAATTTTATCGTCTTTATTTTAAAAAAGCTATGTTTTCACAATTCAAAATAAATATGATCTTCTGATCAATACTCATGTTTATTTATTTATATTTTCTAAGGATAAATTTGCTACATTAATTTAATTATGCATATAAATTAAGTTTCAATTCCTTTATAATTGTTATTCAACTATTTTTAATGTTTTATATAATACGCAGATTTAATCTTTCTCATGGATGATAATCTGAGTAAAAACATTTAATCATTGTACTTGGTATTTTTTTATTTTTAGTGTACTTTCACAAATTAACCAAGAGTGTCTATAAATGCTAAACTTATCTTTCCATCATGCCCTAATATACATTCCTTTATAATTATTATTGAACTACTATATAATTTTAATATTTTATATAATATATCAAAGATTTAATTTTTTTTTCGTGGATGATAATCTGAGCAAAAACATTTAATCATTGCATTTGGTATTTTTTTATTTTTAGTGTATTTTCACAAATCAATAAAGATTGTCTATAATGGTAAACTTATTCTTCTATCATGCCCTAATATACATTCTTTTAAAATTTTTATTGAACTACTATAATTTTAATGTTTAATATAATATATCAAATATTTAATCTTTCTCTTGTATGAAAATCTGAGCAAAAATATTTAATCATTGCATTTGGTATTTTCTTACTTTTAGTGTATTTTCACAAGTTAATCAAGAGTGCGTATAAATGGCAAACTTATCTTTCTATCATGCCTTTATGATTGATACTATGCATTCATTACTAGGAGTAGCTACTATTTTAAAATACTAAACAAAAGTGTCATTGGATTTTTTAAATATTTATTAAATATTCTTCCAAAAATCTTAACAATTGAATAAACGTTATGTTATAAAGTCATTTCTTTATAAATCCCACCATACTGAAATTTAATTTTTTCAATGAGTTTCCTTATGGTGGGAATTATTACAATGAAGTGCATTTTTTTATTAAAATGAAGTTTAATCTAACGAAAAAATTTCGATTGTTCGGTAAAATTATTCCAACAGGGTTAAAATAAACAAGATTCTTTGCACATCCTTTCACATAAAAAGCCCACCATTAATTATGTGTTTCACAAATTTCTAATTAAGTGTATCGTATAAATGTAAACATGTTAGTATTTTTCAAGTATATGATACATTTATTAATTAAATTTTTACATATTCTTTGATTTTTATAAAACTTGATAAAGACTATAATGTGCAAACCAATATCTGTAACAAAGTTTTACCTCGTTTTTAATGTGTGTATATGATTTCGCTATGTTTAATAACAGCTTTTATGGATTCACCAAAGCTTATAAGAAAGAGTGGAAAGGTTTGGGTTCGATACTAACCACTGCTGAATACCGAGATATGAATGTTGCATTTCTCCCCTCGGTATGCTCGTCGGTTGAATGGAAGTTTGGGATTATTCAGGTTTCCTCCTTAAAGACGTAAATAAAGCTTACTATCGATTAAAATAAAAGTCCTTTAAGAAGATAATTTAGTAGAAATTAAAATCCCTTATAATAATCCTTACGCTATTAGGTTGTCTACTAATTGGTGTCAAATAAGGACATTTATTTGTACACAATAAGGTTATCCATTATAAAAACATTAGTTGATCCCTTATAAAAACATGTGGGTCTATAGAATGAAAAATAGAAATAATGGAATTCGCTATCTCCCTCAAGGTAAATAAACTTAAAATTGAAAACACGTTCTTAGGAGGAGGCTCTTTTAAGTAATCCATAAACACGGGACAAAGAATGGAAACAATTTTGATTCACGGTAATTAATTTTTTGCAAGAAGTTAATTCTGGCTCCCGACTTGAAACATTCAAGCATACATTTCCACTCAAAATATTTCTTGATACTTGTAGAAAATGTTAAAAGAGTTCAAACTAAAGAAGAAAATTTCTGCCCATCTTTATCTAATGTTGAAACATTTTGTTACTTTTAGAAAATCGGTCAAACGTGAGAATGTCTTCAAGTAAATAGTTATAAAATTAAGCTGAAAAATCAAACTATTAATGCAATTTAATTTCATTCAATTTTTTCTAATGTATTTTACTTGGAAATGTTTAAATTACTTCATACATATTTGATTATTTTAAAGAATAGAAAGATAAGTTAATTATTTTATTCAAACAAAATATTTATTAATGTTTTAGAGATGTTAAAATAAAGACTGAAGCGTTTAAAAAGCTAAGAAAACTTTACGCTACTGAGAAAGTTTATTTCATTTAGTTTTAAATTAAATTTAGCTTAGTTCTTTATTTTTGCTAAATTAATTTATGTAATATTGACGTATTACTTAGATTAAACTTTTTCTTAATAAAAAATTTCCTATCAAGTGGAGAATGTAATTGGTTTTTCAAGTACAGTAATTTATGGATTCAAATTAATATTTCTTTATACGAGGGTTACTCTGAAATTTTTAAGATACGAGCAGACGAGAATTTACAAAATAAAAATAACGGTTTAATTTTAAAATTCAAAGTATTTTAACACAGAACACGATTTTTTACTGACTTACTCCAACTTGTTTAGCGTAGAGTAAATTTTAAACAGAAGAGAAAATGGAGTTGACGTGAGAACATTTTCTTAGAATTTTTTACGATTTTAAAGCAGGATTAAATCAAGAATAATGCGTTCAATTTTTGCAATTAGCATTTGGTGATAAATCTGCATCTCGTGCTACTGAGTTCAGATGGTTTAGAGAAATTAGAAGAGATCGCAATTTCCTTCTGGATGAAGAACAAACAGGAAGGCTGCCTTCGACAGTAATCACGGATAATGTGTCTGCTATACGAAAAATGTTAATGTTAAAAAATCGCTGTACCTATCAAATGATACCGAAGGAACTTAACATTGGATCCGCAGCCATACCCAAAATTATTCATGAAGAATTACATAGAGAAAAAAGTAGTTTGCCGTTAGGTTCCCCATAATCTAACTGAGCACCAAAATGAGGAGCGTGTCAGAATCAGTAGAGAAACTCTTAAATTGCTAAATGATGGTGGCCACTGCATCATTTCTAAAATTGTAACAGGTGATGAAACGTACATACCGTTTTTTGACGTTCCAACACATCAAGAAAGCAAAGTATGGGTCTTTGAAAATGATCCTACGCCGACAATGGTGAAAAAACATCGCGCACTGGAAAAAGTGATGTAAGCCGCTTTCTTCAGAAGTACGGGATTGGTCAAAGCCATCAAGTTGGGAGAACAGAAGACAATAGCAGCAAACTGGTATACCACTAAATGTCTTCCAGAAATTCTACAAGAACTGAATGTTAGGGGCTAATGCTTCACAATGACAATGCATCTTCACATACAGCCAGATTAACAGTTGAATTTCGTAAACAAAAACAAATTAAAGTGATCGAACATCCACCGTATTCACCTGATCCAGCTATGTGCGACTTTTGGTTATTCTTTAATCTAAAAAGAACGTACGTGGACGTCATTTTCATTCAGAATAAGATATTGATGTGGCTATAAATGCATTTTTTTTATCTATTCCAAGAAATGAATGGCTTGAGGCATTTAGTCTGTGTAAAATTCGTCTACAAAAGTGCATTGATGCTGGATGGGATTACATACTTTCAACACACCTAAAATTTTGCAATTATAACTTTAAAAACCTAGTCGTATCTCAAAAATTTCAGAGTGACCCTTGTATAATCATAGGAAAGGTTATTCACGTTTACTAAAAATGTATTATAAATAAGAAAGATAAAAAATACCGCATAGGTAAGAACTTCTCATTCACTTGAAATAATATAAGTAATAGGTTAAAATATTTTTTCATATTACAGGAATATTATTGATAATTTTATAATTTGATAACTGATTATTGATAATTACTATTGAGATAATTTTAATTTAATTAATGATAATTTTAAGCAATATCAACATTTCAGGAAATCAATGTTTTTAATAAGAAGTTCTTTTTTCATTCTAGTTTATATAGATTTTTGTATCAAAGATATTTGTTATATCTCAGTGTTTTTTTTCTAAATTATCATAATAGTTTTTCCAAAAATTATCATATTTCTGAATTTTTGCAATACGTGTATTGGTTTCAGATATTTAAGAATTTTAAGCACCCTTAATTCTTAACTCAAATACAGTTGCTTTTAAAGGAGAGCATGCTTGAATCTATAACGTAAGATCATATTCATGGGCCTTACTATGTGTATCTAATGTTTAAATAATGATGATAGAATATTCACACCCTATATATAAATAATAAAAGGCCGTTTGGAATCATCAAGCCAAATATTCGGTTTTCTTTATTCATGTAACTTAAAAATCTTGAAATGTAAAAATGACATATCTTCATTTTTCATTATTATATATATTTTCAAATAAAAAAAATAATAAATATAAAATAATTATAATACTTTATTTACACATTATGAATATTTTAGACTTAAGATTTCCTTCTCACTTAATATTTATATCAGTAAGAAATAAAATATTTTTCAGAATATTTAGAAGTTACTGTGTTTAAACTTATAAACTTAATTTTTCTGATGAAGTTGCTTAAGTTCATTAACGTAGTTAATTAGAAAACTGATGCTAAATTAAATTAACATCATAACACAAAATAAACAGAGTTTTCTAGCTAAACATTATTATGTGTGCAGCCTCCGACGACTTAAGGAATTAGTTTTATTCCTGAAGTAGCTTAGTTAATTATTGATTTTGCATTTTGTTCAAATAAAATAAACTAATTAAATTGCCTAATCATTAAATTATTTCTAGAGACATTATATATTTGCATTATTTTAACAAGCGTAACAGAAATTAATGATAAATTTACCCATTCTTGTTCTGTTATTATCACTATTTTAAATTTCAAACTATTTTGATAGACCTCAAAGTGTGTGTGTGTGTGTGTGTGTGTGTGTGTGTGTGTGTGTGTGTGTGTGTGTGTGTGTGTGTGTGTGTGTGTGTGTGTGTGTGTGTGTGTGTGTGTGTGTGTGTGTGTGTGTGTGTGTGTGTGTGTGTGTGTGTGTGTGTGTGTGTGTGTGTGTGTGTGTGTGTGTGTGTGTGTGTGTGTGTGTGTGTGTGTGTGTGTGTGTGTGTGTGTGTGTGTGTGTGTGTGTGTGTGTGTGTGTGTGTGTGTGTGTGTGTGTGTGTGTGTGTGTGTGTGTGTGTGTGTGTGTGTGTGTGTGTGTGTGTGTGTGTGTGTGTGTGTGTGTGTGTGTGTGTGTGTGTGTGTGTGTGTGTGTGTGTGTGTGTGTGTGTGTGTGTGTGTGTGTGTGTGTGTGTGTGTGTGTGTGTGTGTGTGTGTGTGTGTGTGTGTGTGTGTGTGTGTGTGTGTGTGTGTGTGTGTGTGTGTGTGTGTGTGTGTGTGTGTGTGTGTGTGTGTGTGTGTGTGTGTGTGTGTGTGTGTGTGTGTGTGTGTGTGTGTGTGTGTGTGTGTGTCATCAACAGGTGTTTTTTTTCTGTATTTTTAATTCATATAAAATAAAAATGTTTGTATGGTTTCAGTTTTCTATTCACTTATTTATTAAAAACAAAACAATTCATAGACTTCATTCATTGAATTTGACATGCTAAAAATTAACATGAATTTTTTTACCATGTCTTATATTTTTATAAATTTAACAGGATATGCAATGACTTTAAAATATTTATATAAATGCAGTGACTTTAACAAAAGTTATAGCTTGAATTATATAAATTATAATTGCGTTAAAAATCATTAAAATGCTTATATTCTTTATTTATTATATAATAAATTCAATGTATGAATACTTAAGAATAAGAGATATATATAAGAGAACAAATAAATTTTTTAGTCACGTGCTGTTAGATTTCAGATAGAAAATTTTTTATTAATGAAATAAAAACATTATTCAAAACATATGCTAAAATTTCACGCGTGATATCTACTATTTTCTTTTAAATAATATATTAAATACTCTACATTAATTTTTTGTACACTATTAAAGTTCAATAGCAACATCAGTTTTATTCTTTTTATTTTGTGTATTTCTATTAATTTATATTAAACATTTTATGTAGGTCAATATTTCATTTCTATTTCATTTCTTTAATTTATTAACATAGTAGGTTTAGTCACAATAAGAATAAAATAAATTCTCAAAAAAAATTTATGAAGAACAGCCAACTAAGATTATTTTGATATCTTGATATAATTCCTCTGCATTTATAGACAATTTTATTATTTCAATAAACATTTTAGTAAACTTCAATTAAATAAAGTAATGTAAATAATAAGTAGTAATAAAATTTTTTAAAATAATGGATTTAAAAATGTATAGACATATGTAAACGCATGTATACGCTGTACAATCAAAAAAAAAACAATTTCATGTTTAAATATTACATGACGTTGCTTTTGTGCATTAATGCAATTCAAAAGAATTGAATGAGCAAAATCTATTAGAGATAATTTAAGCAAAAAAGTCGTTCGTTAATGATCTTTAAGTATTAAAACAAACTGATAATACAAAATTTTGTTTTACAATAATTTAATTAAAGCATATACAATTAGACGTGTTTGTTAATCAAAACAATGCTTTCAAAAGTACTTTAAGAAACTGTTTACAATCAGCGATATAATATTACACATTTAAAACCAACTATTCCAAAGGATTTTTGCAATCTAATCTAATCTAATTTTAAAACTTGTAACTTTTTTATAAATATCTAATTTCTTCAAAAATAAATGTGTAAAACTTGCTTAATATTTTCACATAATTACATCTTTCTGAAAGGAAAAATTATTACACTGCATATATTCTTCAATATTTCATTACAATATATTCTAGAAAATATAGAAATATTTACTTTATAGCGCCATTAAAATCCCACAAAATGAAAGCTTTTAGTGACTTCAATGCTATTTGCCTTTTCAAAGATGTTAAAAGTGTTTACTTATGATGAGAGTAATAGGTTCAGTTTTGTCATCATGTTGCGGATTACATAACGGCCTAAGGATATGTAGGGCCTTTTAACGCGCACTACGCTAATTGCCTTCCGGTAGAACTTTTCACTGACAGTGGGCTGTGTTCACATCTCACAAGGAAGGAAACCTTGCTAAACATGACGCTTAAAGCAAATAAACATCATTCATATTTTATGAAAGATGCTTAAAACTGAATCAGACTTTTCCCTCTCCCTCTATGACGTAATACTTAATTATACAATACTGTGAACTTAATATTAATATTTCTATTATAATATGTAAACATAAAAAGGGATTTAACTTCAAATTAAATTAAACATTTCTCTTTTACAAATTACTTAGAGGAAAAATTAATTTATGTAGTAGTCAGTAATTTAAAATATACTTATTTCCATAAAAAAAAATAACACTTTAATTTTAAAATAAATTGAAAATTTCTCTCTCATATACCTTATATAATTTATAATATGTTTATATCAGAAAAGATGCAAAAATTTATTTCGATTTACTGGTACCTTCCTCTGTTCATAAATAAATAGTATATAGTATGTATCAAAGCATAGATCAAAGTATTGAGGTTTATATAGATCAAATTATTCATTCATTTTCAAGTACAACCTTAAATTTAGTATTTGTTTATTTCATATACCAAGATATTTTTTCATATCAATGTATTAAAAATCTTTTCTTTCAAAACATTTCTAAAGAGTTCTTGAAGCAATTCATGCCAAGAATCCTAAAGGACAATTCATAAATCCAAAGTGCCATCAATCTTCTCAGAACTGCATATTGCGAAGCATCTCAGGATATTCTCAGTATCGATGTTATTGCACCAGCATATTTCCTTGTACCCACCACGCAGTTGTGCAATGCCGATTAGGTGAGAACAGTCGGGTGTCTTCATAATTTAGAAGCAGAGACCAAGAAGAAAAATCTCCCAAGACTTGACCTGTCACCTCCAGAGATATCATTTCACTTGAAAGCCTCTGAACCACAACTAATTTAATATTCCCCAGCCATCTTTAGGCAACATGGTGGATCTTCAGCTAAATCTCCATTCGAATACACTACGTTCCGATAATGAGAATGACATCCTAACCAATGAGGCCACTGTGACCTCTAGTGCTCAATAATGTTCGTATCTGAAGCTTTCGGTGACCAGTAAAAATATCTACAATAAATTGGGCCTTTCTGGGAAACGTGAAAAACATTTTTCAGGCGAGTTGTTGCAAAGGCTTGTTGAAATTTAGCTAAAATGTTGGAATACATTATACATATGAATGGTTGTTATTGATTAGACTTGCATAAAAACTATTTGCCAGGCCTACATATCTGTCTCTAGTGATATTTGTCTCCAACGATTCCATATCAAGTTAACAGTTTGAATCATCTGGTGTTGACATGTATAGTCCATAGGTTCATGAAACTTTCTCCATGTCTTCATCTTCCATCCACCTGATCCAGCTGAAACTCGTCAGACCAAGTAAGAAGTCTCCAATCAACGACAGTCTAATGGCACAGTTCATAACAATAATACTCATTGATAAGTTAAAAACTGCTATAGGCCGAATCTATGATAAACAAATCAGTTTAATCTATAGAATTTAAATGTAGGTTTCATTTTTTTATCTATAGTAAATAAAATAAATGAAACTTATTAATAAAAAAAATATTAAAGAGAAGCCATAATAAGATATTTCAAAGGATCAAAATTTCCTAATACTTTGGAATTACACATTTTGGCATGAATGTGTGGTTATAAAGATGTCTTATTAATTTAATTTTTCTAATTTCGGTCAATGAAATATATTTTGATTAATTTATATGGCAAAGTGGGAAATGTTTAAAGCAATGAAATAAACATAAAATGTTTATTCCTTATTGTTATAAATTTGTTATTGTTTATATTCCAAATTATTTAAAGTGTTTAAATCTGGTAAACAAAATATGAAAGATAAATTAAATATAAGCGAAGTTCTTGATTTTTATTGAATTAACGCAAGTTATACTCGTACCACACTCAAATTAAATTAATTTGATTTCATTTGTTATGTATCAATTAAGCAACTAAGGATTTAAGATGCTTCCGTACACGTAGCTTCTAATCCCCAGAAGTCCTAAAAAGATATTTTCATTTTTATGGATTTTTATTGAATAGTCTGTTTATAAATTATAAAAATTTATTTTATTTATTATTCATACTGTTGATATCTTTTCATAAGTTAAACGGTTTCAGTAAGACTAAATTTTGAATTTAATACTTTAATATTTTTTAAAGAAAAGGCAAATTTATTTTCATTTTACAATTGTAATAAAAACCTCTTTATAATACCACTTTTGTATCAAAAGCATTTTTGCTTTAATTTTTTACATTACAAAGCATTTGCAGAACACTTGAAACTATGTATTCGAAAAAGATATGACCTAACTTCTTCTACTCGATATTTTGATCCCTGAGAATCCCATTAGTTACGTTCTTACATTCATCTTCAAAGGTATAAAAGTCTGAAAAGAATATGTTCTTAGAAGAGGGTAGCAAAGTGCTCATTGTAAGCTCTTCTTACCATTGTTGTGCTATTGGAAATATCGCAGCAATTTGATTTTCAATGCATTTTTCCTTTCAATCCATAAATATAATTTAGTGCTTACAATTTGTCAAGAGGTAAGCGATGGACGAAAAAGAAATTTCCTTTGTTATTTATGTCTTGCGTTATAAGTCTTTCTCAGTTACTTCACTACTAACAGTGTTTTACGTAATTTGAAAAGAAGTATTAAACATAATTTAAATCACATAAAAATCTGGAGCAATTTAGGGAATACAAATTATGTCTTAAAGAAAACATGAAGTTATTTTCTTAGTAATAAATTTATAAATTCTTTTAATGATGGTGTAGACATTTTTTGTATTTATAATTGATAAATGAAAGTTTTTCTATATCAATTTTCTTATTATTCATCATTATATGTATAGTATTGGATATTTATTTTTTATAATTTTATATTTCAATAATTATTACTACTTTTGAAGTTAAATATTCAGTTTTAGAAAACATTATTTCCTTTTGTTTAAAAAAAATAATTAAAACAACTAATTTAATTACAAAATTATTCCTAGCAATATAACCTTAATATCAATAAATATCCGTTTTGCTGTAGTTCAAGTTAATTGGTCATATAAAACACTATTTATATTTGATAATTACTATAGTATTAAATTCATTTCCTTTCGATAATTTTAAAGTACTTCTTAAGTTTTAAGAATATTTTAGTAATATTATGAAACACATCAAGGATGACAAAAATATAACTAGATACATCATCTAATTACAAAAACAAACTAAAATAAACGTAACAGATCAAAAACACTAAAAAAAATTAAATGAAACTATTTTAATTAAATTACTTTTAAAGAGCAAATTTTAAATTGGTCATATAAGTAAATACTTCATGTTTATAATATATTAAAACTTCTATTATATCTTTAAGTAATTACAAAAACACATGGAAAGCAAATTTATTAAGAAACTATTTTACAAAAGAAACATAATTTCTTACAATAAAAATTTTCTAATTTACCTCTAGTTTTAAATTTGAAGTATTACTGAATGTTCATATTTAATTCAACAGATTAAATAAAAATTATTTTAAAACTATTTACATGCTTTTCGAAACAATTAATTTTTTTTATTTGAGAAATATTCTGTTTTATCTAAAAAATTGTAAGGGAATATTAACTGTGAGGAACCTTTTAATTTCATATTACTGAATTACTAAAAATTATTTAATTATTTAATCAGATTAGCAGTCAATAAGAAACTTCACGTTTTCTTGTTCACAAGTAAAAGTTTCTGTTTTTTTTTTTTTTCAAATATTGTGTTTTAAATCAACAATCTTAAGAAAGGAAATATGTTTTTTCAACTGAGTCATTGAACTGAAATAAAAAGCAGAAAAATCCGATTCACAATAATTGATTCATGCAAAACAATGGAAATCGATCTGAAACACTCGAAAATAATTTCAAATGGTGTTCTATTTCTGAATAATTTATAAAAATGAAAACAAACTAAAAGTGAAAATTTTTGTCTCCTTTAGAGTAAACGTAGGAAAATGGTTTTTGCTTCTCAATAAAAACATCTAAGTTATGAAAATATATATGTAAATTAGCAGAGAGAAAAATTTGGTTACTGAAAGAATACTGTTGAATCTTAAGATCTTTTCTGTTTATGTAATAATTCTATTGTAAATTATTATATTCTATTTAAAATATGAAGCACTTTTTTAATTACATGTAGTGCTTCTTTACATAATTTTTTGCAAATGACTTTCATATAAAGTTTTAAATTATTAAATTTTTAAACTATGAATCTCAAATATTTTTTCGAAATATATATTTTGAATAAATTTAATTTTATCATTTTGTGTAAGCACTTAATGAAGATTCTTTATGACATTATTTATCGAAAAATTTTGTTTTCTGTAATCATAAGAAATAAAATATGATAATAAGCATAAGAAATATAAATCATAATTTAAATATAAATTATAAATAATCATAAGAAAGAAATATTGTTTTCTAAACTGTATTGTGTGTGCATTGAATTTGCGCTTGATTACGTATTTCTTTAATTATAACAGATATCATGAAAGACTTTAAATTGATTACATTTTTCTTGTTTTACATTAATATGTTACAAATGTTATTATGGTTGGGAAACTTATAATTTTAGACTAAAAATATTTTATCAATCTTTATATTTACAAAGAAATTAACTTATATTTTTAATAGTAACTTAATTATTTTAAATTTTAGAACAGCGTTTTCTGATTATGGTCATAAGATCTTATGATTTTAAGCTTTCAAATAATAGCATATACATTCAATTTGAAATATATAAAATATACAAATGAGAGCCTGATTGAATAATGCTGAACATATTACAACATTCAAGTATGAATAATATACTTACGACATATATATTCGATGTATATCATGTTTTTCTTTATATATATATATATATATATATATATATATATATATATATATATATATATATATATATATATATATATATATATATATATATATATATATATATATATATATATATATATATATATATATATATATATATATTTAAAATTTTAAGTTATTTTAATTTATTAATGTTGCTAAAATTTCTCTAACTATAAATAAATAATGAAGATAGTTATAAAATAAATTGCTATAAATGTATCCAAATTGTTGAATTTATTCATATATACCCATATTTATTTCATCTACGGTTTTGAAATTGAGAAAAAGTTTGAAAACTATATTTTCGTAGAATTAGTGAGATAATATAAATTTTCATCAGATACCACATTTTTTTTATTTTTTAAAATCACTTATAGCCCTGAAATCTAGTAGCTCTAATTTCTAATAAATCTAAAAAGAATGTAATTTATAATAACGATATAGATTTTAAAGAAAAATCAAGTGTTTATAATATACTTAATCATATTTATTCAGGAGGACTTATATTATTTCAGTACTATAATTATTATTTTTAATATGTAATATTTAATTTCTTGAGCAGTTTAATATTTCATATTGTGTGAATATTCATTATTTTAATATTTCTATAAAAATATTACAAAAAAGTTTGAAACATTATAAAGCGTATTAAAATCAATAAAATTAATAAAAATAAAAATCAGTTCGTTGTAATTCTTTTCATTTAAAGTCGTTAAAAATATGTTCAAAACACATTTCTTTTTTCATTGACTTCGTTTTGTAATCGCATATATTAATATAGACCATCGACACTTTCTCAAATTTTATTAGAAACTCATTTAATCAAAATTTATCTTCACGTGGTTTCCTTTAAAGAAAAGCTATTCTTTCAAAAGTCGTTAAATGTACTGACTAGCAAAAGGAATAAGAAATAATTTATTTGTTACAAACTTATACTATTTTATTTCTGCATTTTTTAACTGTTTCATTATAAGTACTATGTAACATTATGTCATGAAAAATTATGTATAATAATAATCATGCTATATATACAAAAACTTTATTTTTAATTATAATTGTATGGAAAAATTTAAATATTATATTGAAATACATATACATATTTAAATGTGTTTTCTTTTAAATTTCCAATTATAAGGAATTGCATGATTAAGGAACCTATTATTCAAATAAAACTGTTTTTAAACTAGACGGAAAAAAGAATCTGCTATTACTTTCAGTTTATTAAAATATTTTTCTAAATTTTAATTAAAATAAATAGCCGTATGATATTATGGTATATTAAAATGTAGCTGATTCATTAATAAACCGAAGTCAATAAATTTATTATAATAGTCTTTAATATATATAAGATGCTTCAAATTGGACTGAAAGCTCAAACTCATGTTGCCATCACTAAGCAAAAATAAACTTGTGTACTTGCTCTCCCTTTGACGGTTAAAGAATGGTTAATCTTTCCGAATTTAATTAAGATGCATGAGATTATCTTAATAAATAGTAGCATAAATAAATTGTATGTTAAATTTATGAAATAGTTACATAATAGGAATTTTTCATTCAGTCCATTTTGTGTGATAAAAAGCAATAATATATTCGAATCAAAGTTTGCAGCTTCTGTAAAAGTATCATTAATTTATGAGGACATAAATTATGTTAATCAAATTTGTCATAACTAAATCGTTAAAAATTCATTTTTAACAAAGTTGTTTAATTTCTGAAAGAAAGATACCGATTTTCAAATTCTATCAACTAATTCAAATTCAACTGATTTCAGAGTTAAATTTTAATTTAAAAAAAAAACAAATTTAGAAGTAATAAACAAAATTAAAATGCTGTAATTATTAAGGCATAAATATATTAAATATACTTTTAAAAAAACTGCAGTAGACATTAAACTATTGTGTATGTAAAAACCAAAACTATTAATCGAAATATAATCTTTAATCTCATAATCGAAATTTATACTTAAAACATACATTAAAGATTACTTTTAAACTGAATCTTAAAAATTAGGAGATTGATTTTAACTTAAAAATAAACAGAAAAATAGAAAATAAAATTGGAAATCTTAAAATTTTAATAAAATTTAAATTTTAATAAAATTGAATATTAGTGGCCTTTGAAATTATTTAATGAATTGATTGCTTAGTTGATTAAAATGCTTCATGTAAAAAAGGGGGAACAAATAATATTAAGATTAATTCTTCACTACATATTTTGAATTTAAATGAAAAATGTATCTCCAATTTTATTAATTTATTTTAAATTTTAATGATGAAGGAAACTTCCAGCTTTAAAATATTTAAGGATTTTTGGACTAACACATATAATATTAGATTACGTACGTAAATCATTTGATATTTAAAATTTTAAGGGAACAAATCTAATCACATGAATTAAATTATTAATTTAAAACTTTCGTATATGAATTAAAACTTTTTACCTTGTGTTAAATTATTACGTATCTCAATTCAACATTTTGATGCATAAAACAATTAAAATTTTCGATGGAATTCTACTCAATTATTCAGAAAAGATTTGCCACTATTGATAAAAAGTGAATTAGTAGATTGAGTTCAAATATATAGTTTTCATAATAGAAATAAAATTTGTACTCTACAAATTGTCATATTTTAATTTTATTCAAAAGATTAATTTCAAGAAGAAGCATAAAATGTATCGTATTTCAGAATATTCATAACGATGTGAGAAACAAGAATATCATTATATGTACTACAAAACTACATAAGCAAAAATTTCTTCATTAATTAATTTGTTCTTATTTGATTAAAATATGTCATTCATGATATGATTTTTGACTGAATATTGAGAATACTATTCCATATGAAATGAATTAATATTATAAATTAATGGAACTTGAAATATAGAATTTAGATTTTGTTGAACAAATTTTATCGGAATATAAAGGAAATGGAAGAATCAAATATTTTGGGGTATTTAAATAATAAAATATATGAAGTTGAATTGTCTCAGAAAAAATATATGATGTCATATTTTATTAATTCTAACAACAGTAGGAGCTATTTTCTTTGAAGATATACATAACTTTCTATCACAGTAAAATTTTGTAAAACTAATCCATTCTAAGATATATTAAGATGTCGGTCATAAATAATGGCAATAGTCTTAGTTTACAACTGAATGGCACAATTACGAATCAATTTGACACTTTTAAATTTCAATGTACTAATTTGAATACAAATTCCGATATTCAAAACAAGACCACTAAATCGCAATTTAAATACTCGCTTAAAATTTCTGAAATATTGTTTGCTACACTGAAGCTATTTTTCTTAAAAAAGGTTTAGAAATTACTTATCACAAACGAGATTCATGATGCAGAACTTGAAAAGTATCTTCAAGTTTTTGTTACTAATATAAAGTTTCTCAAGTTTAAAATTATTTTTAAATTTCCTTACTTTCAAGAAAAAAAAATTCTTGAAAATTCTTATTATTATCGTGCAAATATAAAATCAAAATATTTATCGATACTTGCTTTTTTTTAAGGAAATATCAACCATTTTTAGGAGTTGTAAAAGTAGATTAATATAGTATCTACAATATCATTCTAATCTACAAATATCATATTTAATTTTAAATGTTCAATAAAATAAAAAGTTAAAATTTTTTCAACAATTAGAAGTAAAATTATAAAAAAAATGCTTAGAAAGTTTGGTAAATTTCAATTGAAAAAAATAAAAACTAATTTGATCAATGTCTTGGAATTATAAAATATTTCATATTGTGACATATAAATTAATGTAAAATACAAGAAAAAAATGTATCACAAAAAAAGCATTGGATTACTTTTATCAAAAAATATATATTAATAAATATTTTCAACAAATTGTAAATGTTGAGAGAATTTTAATTTTTGTAAAAAATATTAAGTAATTATTATTTATGTAAATTATATTATATTCATATTAAATTACGAAAATATTAATGAAAAGGATAAAAATGATTCACATTCAATATTTAATAAGAATAAAGAATAAGAAAATGATTAATAAATTAAATATGTAAACGATAGAAAAAAAACATCATAAAATTTAAAATTTAAACCAAGCGCTTAATAATTTTCCTCACTAAAACTTCTTCACTTCAGGATAAATTTTTGGGTATCTCTGTTTAATTAAATTTTTGTACATAATCCTCTTATAAAAATTCATCATAGTATAACTTAAATATAAAGATGGTCGTCTAAAACAAGACTTTGATAAGTCGTTTCCCAATCAATTTTATTCTGGGAGATATCTGATGCGTCATCTGATAGTTTCAACACATTTTAAAGAAATATCCCTCTATAATGTCTATCTTTGCATTTTTAAATAAAGATTTCAAATGCACTAAATTGAACGGACAACCGCGTAACACCGCGTAACATTATCTTCATATTTTCCATAAATGTTTTGTATAGTTCTTGATATTTCATTTTAACCAATGATTTAATATGTATAACTATTTTTACAGAATAATGTTCTTCTAGAGAAACTTTATTGAATACGTCATAAAAAAATTTTATTGTCATTCTTACCTTAAAATCTGTCATATTATATAGATGGCTTATTATAAATGAAGATAAGATTTCATTCCAATCAACTGTATACTCTAAATTTCATTTTGATTCAAGTAATAGACTGATGAAAGTAATAGACTGACTGATGAAAGTAATACACAAATAATAGACTGATACTGATTAAATATCAAATTCATTATGATTGTTTGTTAAAACCTTTCTCATTTGTTATGTTGATATAAAGCAGCAATTTATCATATTTTCATAGTTTCCAATCAAGCTTTATTCAAATATATAGTTTGAGATATTTGCATAAAGTATATATTACTCATATTTCTTTCTAATTTTTCAGAGACCAATGTATACACATAAAACTTCAACACTCAATTTAATCTTTATATTCTAATGTGAAATTTATTATGGAACTATAATATAAAAGTTTCGTATATTTTGAAATCAAATACCACATCACTGGATTTTCGAAACTTCTGATTAAACCTTCGTTCACAAATCAGCTTTTTAAAACACACATTTTACGCATTTAATATTTTAATTTATTTTTAAACAAATCCTGCTTTTTCCAAAATGCAAAACAGTTTTTAAATTTTGTTTTCTTAGAACTTTATTTCATGTTCTTTTTCAAAAACAGAACACTTAAATTCAGTGTTTCAGTGTTTGTATGCGGAAATATAGAATATTACATATATACTCGTATATATATACATATATATCCCCCTTCTTAAGTAAAAAATTATTTTTTACTTAACAAGGGATTTTTTAAATCAGGATTTGCAGGTTTAAGATTTATTATATCAAACTTTAACTAAAAGCTTTTATCTGAAGTGTTTGCGAAATAAAATATATCTTTAATATATTTTTATCCATATAATAGTTTACAAAACTGTTTTTGCATTAACACATTCTTTTCAACTAAATCTTCACTTATTTTAGGAGTTGAAACGTTTTTTCAGGAAAGCAAACATAATACTCCATTCCCCCTAATCATCACTTTAAAAATTATTTTTTATCAACATAATATTTATGCAAGGCAAGATTATTAATAAAACTTACAAATCCTAAAAGAAATTATTGATAAAAAATATCTTATTTCTTATATTTTTAGAGAAGATATTATTAAACACTTTTGCTTAAAGCTAAAACATTGTTGCCAAAATTTTATTTACAGCATTTATTTTTAAATTCAGTTTTAGATTATTGGTGAGTTATTTTTATTCAGTAAATTTACTTTTAGGTGAAAGAATCTTGGAGAGAACTTTTATCCTTAAATAAATTATTCTAGCAGATTCATTTTTATATGAAATATTTGAAATTCTTTTGTCTTAGTATTATAAAAAGTCTATTTTTTAATAAGTTAATGTAAAAATAGAGAGCATTTGTTAGGTCTATATTTTTCTGTTTCTTTATTCTGACTTTTATCAAAACTTAATAATTTGTATACCTGTGCTTTTATATCAGGTTTAATTACATTTCTCTTATGTATAATGATACTGGTCTACAAAAACTTTTTCTTTGACAAGGACTAAATAAACTATATATTATTAACTTTTCTATATTTTTAATTTCTTTCTACTTTGCACTATGAGTCGGAGTTATCACTTATGGTCATAAAATTTGGATACTTTGATATAGGATATTCTTCCCTATGAGGCGCGATACTTTACTGTATATTTTGTATTCGACAATATTTCTCTGATGTTTGTTATGCTGAAGTAATAGTCAGTTTAATTGCCTTTCTGTTCCATAAAAATCTTAAACGTATAAATAAAATGGTATATGATGAATACCATTTTTCCATGGTCAGTTGTCTGACAGATGCTACACTACATATATTTGGTGCCCAGTCATTATCGGAATTTTCAACTCAGCAACCAAGCCTCAATTCGTAACATTTTTTTCAAAAATGATGTGAAATTTCATCTTTGTCACTTGAATATCAGTTCCCAACAAATGTAGAAGTTGTTTTGTTGATTTAAAACTTCTTTAACATAAAGAAAAATTTATAAAACTAAAAAATATATATATAATAAAAAACTACAGTAGAAATAAAAATAACAATTACCATACATAGCATTAGGCTAATTACTATATCAATACTTACTATTGTCATTTATTTGTAAAAACAAGGCAAGGCCTTAATTTGTAAAAATCAAAGAAATATGCAAATAACATTCACAAATATGTATGATTGATGAAAGGAGAGAATTTGGATTCAGTATATAAAGTTACATTAGAATCACTATTTAGTTTTCTTGGGATAAAATTATGTTGATCAGTGTAATACTTAATATACAGTGTTAATATAAAATTAACACCAGTTGATCCAGGTTAACTTTTCTTTTGTACCATCTCGTACTAAAAAGTAGTGAATTCCAATTTATTAAAAGAGAAAGTGTTTTCTTTTTTTAGAGATATAATCTTCGCTTATTTAAACATTGAGGTTTCATATTCAAATAATTCCTTAACCAAAATTAATCAGAATTTATAACTTTTGAAAGAGTGCCCCGATAGCATAGTAGCTTCACCCCAAATTCTGTAAGATCAGCAAAGTGAAGCATCATTTGACGCGTTCAGTGATTAGGCGGGTGACCACATTCGCCCTCACTAGGCTGCTAGAGCTCCGTTAGTGATTGGGCAGGTGACCACATTCACCCTCACTAGGCTGCTAGAGCTCTGATGTGTACACATTAATCTGAGACGAGTAAAGTCTTTCCATTTGTTGCGTGGATATAAAGCGGAGGGTGCCAGATCGTGGGGGACTTCATCGTCTGATAGTGTTTCAAAATTATGAGACACTTGGAGATAGTGGAGTATTCCAAATACGTTGACCTTAAGGTTTAGTTAGGAGTCACTTGAAATGCTGGGTAAATTTTAATGATATTATTTTTAAAAGAATCATCATTTTAAATTATTCTTATAATATCATCATTAATTATTTCAATTATAGTAGTTTTAATGATGCCATAAGTTAAAATGAAATGTCGAATACATAATGAAATTTAAATATTTTAACCGATAATCTATTTCAAAATTTACAACATTCAACACCAATTCAGTATTTCTTTTCTTCATATAGAAATACATTATGCAACTAATTAAAATATTTTTCATTAAAATCTATCATATGTATCTTATATCAAAATCTTAAATTATTAATTAAAGCATTCTATCTCATTTGAGTAATAAAATAACATATTTTCATTTCTTTTATAGTATTGTAGAAAACATAGACTAAATATTTCCTTTTCTGTAATTTAAACAGGATAGAATCAACTTAAATAAGCTTCATGATCAAAATTATTCATTTCCTTGTTGTTGATGTTGTTGTCGTGTGCCAGCTAGGCTATCATTACGGGTGCGCTGCTCTACTTTTTCAACTGAATCATATTTTGATGTAGAGTCCGAGTCCGACTTCCTCAGTATACAACCCATCCATACAAAGAAAGGACAAAGACAGGATATATATAGAGAGAAAGTACATCCAGTCCCGTACTGGGATTCGAACCCAGAACCTCCCTATCCACAGTCAGGAACGCTGACCACTAGACAAGTTGGGTGGCTACTCATTTCCTTAACGATATATTTTTACTACCACTTCTACAAGTTCCAATCTTAATCTAAAATTAGTAAGTAAATTTTAAGAGAACCTATGCTTTTATTGATTTACCATCGTTTATGAATTCCAATTTCTTGAAAATCCAGTATTATATGTTTCATTTATTTTAAGGTCATTTGAAATTCTTTAACTGTAGCAATATCAGCTGAAAATTTATCAGAATCTAAAATAATTTTATGCTAAGAATGAAGTAATATTACCACATTAATTTTAGTTTTTTTATTATACATGGTAAACAAAGGAAACATTACACAATATACAAAAACATATGAGTTGGTTCTGATGTTGATTGATCGCTTTATACCAACATAAAATGTATCAAACCTAATATATGATTTATTATAGTATTATAGATAGTAACAAACTCACACAAACAATAGTTAAATGTCTCATATAAGACTGGTTAATTATACAAACTATGTTTCTCCATAAACTTTTTTCGTAAAATTAACCCGTTAAAATTATTAAATGGCAACTATTAAATACATTTTAAATACTCAAAACTATTCAATTCAGGTACTTTACACTTTTTATTTTTTGTTCTAAGTAGTTATCAGAATATTATATTTGCACGTTATTAATAATTTATATATTATTATCCTTTATCTATTATATATGATTGGTAGTTATACATCTAGTTATTTTTTTTAATTTTTTCATTATTTTATTTTTGATTTATTTTTTTTCCAAATTCAAAATTTTTTTGTATCATTGTTATAATAACTAGTGTTTACATAACAACAATAATCACGTTTTTTTTATTTAAGGTAAACTATATCTGAAACATGCTGTATTTTTTAGATTTTAGAGTGCAAATTCTCTAATAATTTCTCTCGCGTAAATTCTTTAATTTCAGATAACAGATTTGACGTTCCTGTTTCATTATCTGGCAGCTTAACTTGTATTTTTACTCTCCTCTCCATTTTCAACAAAGTATTTGTTTATTAATTAAGTAAAGAGTTAATTCCCATATTTGATAATAAACTTATCCTGATTTGTGCTTAGTTTGTAATTTTCAATCTTATTCTGTAAAATAGGCAAAACTGAATTGGAAAAATATTTGTTTAACGAACATTTCAGTACATAAATATTTCGGATAAATTGAAAATTCTAGGTAAGCAAATTACTTGAAATAGAGACTCATTTACTGCCACTTATAACTATCAATAATTACATTACAATCTAATAAAAATGAACACTATTCCTTCTACTAAGTAAATAGCTATCCTTCTATTCTGAGATGTCTTATATTTTGTCTTCAAATCGTAAAACTTAATACATTTTACACTCGGATAAATTGATGATTTTCTTCAATTATTCGAGTGTAAAATGTATTTTAGTATTTTACATTATTTTATGGATTAAAATAATAAAAAAGAAATGATTTCCAAAGCAGTTAACAATATGAAATTTCTTACGCTATAATGATCACATAAAATAATTAATTTTTTCCATTTTTTTCTATAAAAGTATGAAAATTTGAAATTTGTGCATTATAGTTTCAAAAAACACAATCATTTTGTTTTGAGGATGTTATAAAAATTAAAACCTAATTAATTATAAAGATTTTTAAAAATAATATAATTTTTTATGTAATGTATTTATCATAATAGAGTTATCATTCAGAACCATTAAAAATTAAAAATGGTGTAAGACAAGGAGATGCCCTCGCCTGTTTATTATTTAACTTTGCTTTAGAAAAAGTCATCAGAAATGCAGGCATTAATACTAGAAGTACCATTTTTAGTAAAAGTTCACAAATCCTGGGCTTTGCAGATGATTTGGATTTAATTGCTAGAAATCCTGATACTCTTAAAGAATCCTTTCTGGCATTGGTACGAGAGGCAAATAAAATGAATTTAATAGTCAATCAAAGCAAAACAAAATATATGTCACGCATAAGGCAAAACCATCCTTGCTCTGTATTCACCATAGGATCTTATGATTTTGAAGCTGTTAACAGTTTTACCTACCTTGGATCTGAAATAAATAACTTTGGTGATTTGGGACCAGAAATAAACAAAAGGGTAATTGCAGCAAATCGTGCATTTTATGGGTTAAAAAATATCTTACCTTCAAATATATCAAACACAGGACAAAAATTTTACTATATAAAACTATTATTAGACACATTTTAACTTATGCTTCAGAGACTTGGGCCATGACACAGAAACATGAATGCCGTTTGGCTATTTTTGAAAGGAAAATTTTGAGAAGCATCTATGGTGGAGTGGAGGCAGATGGGGTATGGCGTAGAAGGTATAACCATGAATTATATAAAAGTTTTAAGGACATTGATGTTGTCAAATGCATTAAAATACAAAGGATGAGATGGGCTGGCCATGTTATTCGTATGCCAACTGAACGCACCCCTAAAAAAATCTTTCTTGCAAGGCCAATGGGAAAGCGTTCCACAGGTAGGCCCAAAATCAGATGGACTGATTGTCTTGTAGGGACTTTAATGCTATTGGAACATCTAATTGGAAAAGTTCTGCTGAGTACAAGCCAAGATGGAATAAGCTCATTGAGAAGGCCAGGACCCACACACGGTTGTAGTGCCATTGTTGATTGATTGATTGATTTATCATAATAGAAAAAAACTTCAATTACAAAGCACTAATGCCTTGGCATTTTCATAGTTTGCAGAAGTTATTTATTAGAATTATTTGGTAAAAAAAATGAATATTTTGAAATCCTGGTTGAATTCCCAGTTTGATAACATAAAATTTAGAAACGTGTCTTTAATAATTTTGAAGCATGCACAAGAGGAAAAGTCAAAAACAGAGTTAGTTCTCTCTTCATCATGTCACAATGAGATGATTTTTTAATCAGTTTTCTGTGAGGGAACCATAATATTGCAAAATTTTCCTGGAAACTCATAAACATTGTTCACTTTCGACTCACGTGTGATTAAAATTATCAGTTTCTTCACTTGACCTGTAATATATAATTATAGTTTTGAGTCATCAATTTTAATTTTTATTTTAATATAGGGAACAATGTGAAAACTGAAATAAATAAAAATTTAAAAATATGCAATTATTACGGGCTAAAAAATATCAATAGAAGAAAAATAATTGTCAATATTTCATTAATGCAAGATACTCTCTGTATTTACTCTCTTGAATTCAGGAAAAGTAAATCAAATAAAATCAATTCCACAATTTTAAGCAAAGTGTGCATAACTAATATAATATAACCCAACTCTTAGGTGATTAATTTTGGCCTCAGGTGAATACCGTTTTGTTTTAATACTTTTATCATCCTAATTTTTACTTAATCATTTAATTTTAATTTACTTAAGCTCTTAATTCTAATCCAACATTTAATTCTGAAGAACATTTTGAAATTTTACACATTACATTTTACATCACCACAATTAGTCTCATAATACAATTTTTTTCTAAATGAACACAATAAAATGTTATAAGGTAATTTTCCTATTCTAGTCTCTATGAAAAATATCGACCAATATTAGCTGCATTTAAAATTAAGTAATGAGAAATGCTATTGAAATGAATGCTCTTTCATATCGTTGGAATAAACAAATAAATTATTTCAAATTGATAGTTATTTTCAGAAAAATGGAATTTTAACGGGTAAATTAAGCTCATACAATTACTATTTGAAGCTTTTTATACATATCTATCAATCAAAATTTTTTAATTCAAAAAATATTAAAAATAAAACTAAATTAACTAAGAAAATATTTTTAATCAAATAGAAATCCAATAAAAAAAAAGAATTTTGTATAATGAAAAACAGCAACTTGTGTGAAAGAGTTTTAAAAAAATAAATTACTACACTTTTCTTTAAAAAATTCGTTAAAAAGAATAATCTTTTAAGAAAAAGCTTTTCTAATTACATATTTATGCACTAAAGGATTTAAAGTTTTATAAACTTGAAGGATAAAAATATGTTATAAGGAAATGAATAATAATAATATAAGGAATATGTTGAAGAATAAAAATTATGTTATGTGATATATGAAATTTCAAGTATAATAGTATGTTACAGTTTTGTTTTTTATATGAAACATGAAATATGCTTATTTACAAATGGATAAAACTAAACATTAAACACTCATTTAGGCATTTAAATGTAATATGAATCATTAATGCTTAAAAAATAAAACTCAGTACTGTTTTGTAGTGCGACAAAAATAGTTCATTACTAATTTACTCTTATTAGTAATGAAATATGTGATTTAAGAACAGTCTTATTTACGCAAATATTAATTGAATAAACTTACCCTTTAGCGCAGAAAATTATAAATAGTACTAATAACAGGAACACTATACCTTATTTCGCAAACATAGAACAAATTAATTTATGATAAAATGAAAATAACTTGATTAATACCCTCTTAACTTGCTCGTATCATAATTCAAAAATTTAAATCAAATTTGAAAGGAATTCTAAAGTAAGATAATTTACATTTTAATGCTACTGCTGAAATTAATATGCATTTGACAATTCAAATATTAAATTCGGTTTCCATTGAAAATTGATTTTAAAAGATTTCATCCTCTATAATAACTAGAAAAAAACCATTTACCAAATTATAGCATTAAAAATGAGGTATTATACTCATTACACTTATAACTTTATGCTAATTTCTTAATTATTATATATCAATCCTCAAAAATGTATCCTCAAAAATATCAGGAAACGTGTCTTGAATAGTCTGTCTTGTTTTTAATAGGGAGTCAAATTCATAATAAAGTTGCATTATATTATAATCATATTAATAAAATGATGATTTTTTGTAACAATGTCTTTTTCAAAATATATAAAATATATATAATTTCCACTCTTTCACACATCTTCATTTCTAAGATTATTGTAAATTTAAAATTTGACTTTGTTTATCTGGTTTACAAAGTAATAACATTAAAATTTCCCCTGAATTTTCTAAGCTCATCATTTGTATACTCTTTCTTATACTACTAAATATTTTTTTGAATTCAACCTAATCATTATTATTAGCTGATATTTTCTACAACTTGCTTTATTAATATCTAGTGTGGCCTAAATTATAACTTTTATCATTAATAAAATTCTATTCCTTTAATTTCTTCCCTGAAAGTTATCCTATTATATCAATGATAATTTGTTGCTTAAATATCAAGATAAAAGTATAGTTTTTGCTTACGATATATGATCATATTTCTTAAAGGAAAACTATACTTTTATGTATATATCAACTGATGAAATAGACTCATTTGTAGTTAAACAAGTCAAACCAACTATCCTAAACAAACACATCTGTAGTTAAACAAGTCAAAATCACAAAATGATCACTATTTTGCGAAACGTTACTTTAAACTGATAATATTATATTCTAAGTATTACTTATATCATTTTATTACTTGAAAGTATTACTTTCAAGATGTTGAAGTATCAAATCCTTATCCTTTTGTACTCATACATGTAAACTTTTCATTTGTATATATTATTGCAGAAAACAATAAAATACATAAGCTTTAATAAAAATTATACTAAAATACAATTGTTTTTTTTAATTATAAAATAATGCAAATTTATAGTTAAACAAAACAAAACAAAAAGCTGTAAGCAAAACAAAAAGCTGTAGAAGCGTCATGTTAAGAATGCTAAGTATACGAAAGTACACAAATTGGTAGAGCAGTTTGTAGTAAACTAATTTAAAATAAATGTAATATAAATTTCTTAAATAACTTATAATTTTATTCATTTATATATTTTTATTTAATATAGTTATGATGTAGTCATTGAATAAAGAGTTTAAGTTGGATAAAAAATAGTTGTTAGTTTTTTTTTTTTTTTTTTTTTTTTTGGGGGGGGGGTTAAAATAAAGTACTTAGCTGAAGTTTTCCAGTATTATAAAATTATTCCTAAATGTTTAGATATTATGCACTGTAAATCGACATTTCTTTATTTCCTAAATAATTTAATTTTGGAACTAGTAAATTTATACTATAAATTTTATAAATATAAACTCTCTAAATATATGAACATTATAGCAAAAAATAATTTTGTAATAAGAATTTTAAATTTAATTAATGTTTTTATAAAGCTCAATAATCACCTTAAATCATTAAATAAATTAAAGTAAAAAATATTTCTTTAATTTAATACCTGAAGAACGACAAAATAAAGTTACAAGAGTCTTAAATATTTCTAATATGGGAATCAATTATTCACGATTTACGAAAGATAAAAAATTATCTTCCTTAAAATCATCAGTGATATAATTAATATATTGCCTATAATACTTTATTTATTATTTACAAACATTAGCTCATAAAAAAAGAAATAATCTTAGAAAAGATAAAAATAAGGAAATGGGTATTTTTATTGATGAAAAAAATGTTTATGAAACACAACAAAAATAATCTTGGTACAGTAATTAATTTTTACACTACAATGCTGATAAAAATAAATTCATTTTTTAATATTATACAAATATCTTACATAAAGGATAGGATATATGAATATTTTTTAATACTGTTTTCAATCCTAATTGTTAAAGTATAATGCTGAAACGTAATTAAAGATATTTTTCCAACATAAGTAATGAAATTAACAAAAATAAAAAATTCCTCACAATGCACCAAAAATCACTTTTTATTTTCTAAGAATAATGAAGACTGCTTCTGAGAATAAAAATGTATAATGTTCTCGAATTAGAATATCAGAAAGTTAGTTTTATTCATGAAGTTTATTAAATACGAGACAGTTTATTAAAAAGCTTGTGCTTAAAAAAACGGAAATCATTTCTTAAAGAACGAAGAAAGGATGCCATGAAAAAGAAATTTCATTTAAAACAAATAATTAATATGTAAAAATGAAAAA